>JASKMD010000217.1:0-25000 GCA_030144725.1 Haematococcus lacustris | reverse complement strand
TCGTCCATCAGCACAAACATGAAGTTGCGCAGGCAGGCCTTGCGCATCTCTGACACGGGCACTGACTGCCGGCCCCGGCCACCTGGCTTCCACCGCCTTGAGCTCAGGACAGAGCTGATGGAATGTGTTCGGAGTACCCTGAACTGGTCTGCTCCATTTGCAGCCGACGCAAGGGGCGTTCAAGGGGCCCATCCGACCTGAGGCATCAACAGGCCACGAGGGGCTGTGTGCTGGTGCCCTGATGTGAGCCCTAAGGTCCACCCTGTGGGGCCATACTCCAGACCTGGCCCAAGGCCCACGGCTTGCCTCTGAGAGCCTTTTTAGAGCCGGCTATCGCCCGCAACAACCACTCATGGGGGGGAGTGATACGTATTCCCGCCCTCGCAACGCATATGCAACCCTCAATAAACCCTGTCGGACTAGTGCAGAACGGGACTTGAGCTGCCTATCCGGCAAACTTTCGTTTGAATCAACTGCTAGGCCCGCTGCTGTAGGCACCAGCCTCTATGCAGCCAAGGATGTGTGTTCGGGCCCGCTTTTGTGTACAATGACGGGGGCGATGTGAGGGTGAGTTTGGAAGACAAGTGAGGCGACAAGGTACCGTGAGCTGCGCTGCTGCTAAGCATTGGAGGTTTCGCTGTCCTTTGGATCCAGGTGATGGAACAAAGTCTCCGGCCTCGCCCGCAAGCTTGAAGCGTCTTTGATTGCTCTCCAGGTATGGCTCTCAATGCAGCGCAGCTCTCGCAGTCAGTAGTTCGCAATCACTGAACCGGTCGCAAGCTTAGGAATGCGACGTGCTATTGTCCGTCTGCTGGGCATCGTTTGTGCTGTGCGTGTATATACTCTATCCGGCTGCTTGCACGTGCTAATTGATGTACCGTGAGTGCGCAATACCAGTGGGTGCGCTGATACCTAGTGTATGTTGGCTGGACAGGGCGCCGCGCGAATGGCATCTGCTGCTTGCATAGCGACCCGGGAGGGGCACCCCGCCGTGGCTTGCATCAAGTTGCTGCTGGAACGGCGCATCATCGCATCGGGTGAGCATGATACGTCTGTACTGCGGCGGCTATTCCATTACATATCAATGTAGTCGCACCTCAATACTGCCCACCGTGATACCTCACACACATTGAGCTGATCATGTGTATTGTATAGCAATGCTTACACATGTGGCCATGGCTGCTAACTTCTACATGGCTACACGAATCCACTGCAGCCTTAACCATGTTCCTGTAATTCCAACTACTTCTGCAACCTAGGATGGCCAATGGCTGGCAATTGTTGGCATGACCAGCCTAGACTCAGATGACTTAGCTATGCTAACCAGTCATCAGTTATTGGCTTGGCCGCTGGTCCTACCGCTGGCCCTACCATGCATTGCAAAAACTCAACTGTGCAACTGAACTGTTTTGGCATGTACTGACAGGACATATCTGTGACTTGCCCTCTACATACCCACGCATGCCCCATACAAGCGGGTCAGGTGCACTCCCAGCAGTATGCCTTGTGTCAATGGGCATCCATGCCCTGTGCTAAATATGAAGTCAGGTCCATGCACATGTTTGCTATGTATGCCAAACAGGTCAGACGAATGTGGAGCCTGCTGGTCATATCGGACAGGAGGGCGGGTGCAACCCTTTCCATGACAACGACTGTGACAAGGTCAGTCATGGCTCTGCAGCAATGCATATGCAGCACAGCAGACAGCAACCAGGCACTAGAGCCAGGGCAGATGCATGCCTAGCTTGACCACCCAGGTGCAGGCGATGTAGCAAAGCTGTGGTCATAGCTGCTGTAGTTGCCAGGCATGGACAAGCTGCTGGCTGCTGCAGCCACTGCCGCAGCACTGAGGTTGGTTGCTGCTGCCTCCGCAAAGTCTGCTGTGACATCGCTGCTGGCGTATGTGTTGCTGTCTGGCTGGTACGCACTGCTGTCTGGCTGAACACGGGTCAAGCCTGACAGAGTTGATGCCAGGGCTAGAGCCTTGAGGTTCAGGTTGTTGGAGTTAAAGGCGCTAAGCTTGGCTCCTGTCGAGCCCTGCCCACCATTGATGTGTGGCTGGAAGTTTGCCAGACTATACAGTGCCTGTTGTGCACTGCTGCTGAGCATGCTGGCTGTGCCATTGGGCAAGCCTGCAGCTGCTGCGGCAGAGTACAGCTGCTCATATCCCAGGGGCATTGCTTGCTGCTGGCTGGCTTGCTGCCCTCTGCTGTGTGACATGGCTGAGCTGCCAAATGGTGCCCCTAGCCCCTCTCCCAAGGGCAGTGCTGCGCTGTAGTCAGAGCGCGATGTTGACATGCCCAGCATGCCCCCTTGAGGGGCGTCAAAGGGAACCCGTGCACCATAGCCTCGCAGCCCAGCGGCTGCATTGCCATTGCCAAAGGGTGGTGACTGCAAGCTGTATGCCAGGTCGTTGCTGCCGTAGCTCACTGCAGCAGGTCCTGCTCTGATCCCAAACCCCCCACGCTGGCCTTCAAAGACAACTGGGCGGGTAGGGGGCACACTGGGCATCTGGTCACGTGGCACTGCTGGCTTGATCTCTATCTGCTTGTCTAGGATGGTCTGCATGACCCCTCTGCTGAACACCTTGTCCACGCTGTCCTCCTCTGCAAAGGTGACGAACCCAAACCCACGGGGGCGCTTGTTGTCATGGTCGTACATGACCACTGCATCCTCAACGCTGCCAAATTGCCCAAAATGCTGCCGCAGCATCTTCTCGTCAACTGCTGGCGCGAGCCCTCCCACGAAGACCTTGCGAGTGGCACGCGACTGCTGGCTGCTGCTGGCGCCCTCTGCCCTACTGGGAAGGCTTACGCTGCCAGCCTGCTCCTCTTTGGGAACAGCGCGTTTGCATTCCACCTGCGTTTGCAGAAACACAACGGAGCCGAGAGCTGGGTAATTGCTGGAGAGTGCATTGTGGCTTTTCTGCAGAAGCTCGGTAGCATTTGTAAGCACACCTCGCGCCTGTCCACCATGTGCTTCGTTGCGACCACCTTGTCTGCAACTTCTGGGCTCTCGAACACCACAAACCCAAACCCGCGGGGCCTGCCATTGTTCCGGTTATAGCTCACAAAGGCCTCGCGCACAACGCCAAAGTTCTCGAAATAAGCCCTTAGGCGCTCGCTGGAGGTTTCCCAGCTCAAGCCCCCACCTGCAGTACGCAGTGACCCACTAAACTCGTTAGTGAGCCCGGCTGAAGTTACGGCTGGACCAAGCCCCGAACGCCATGCTGAATACTCACAGAAGACCTTGCACGCCTGCTTGTCCATAGCTGGTGGTCAACGAGAGCGTACTGGGTCAGGCTTCCAGGGCACGGCAAAGCATGAGACTGGGGGCACTAATGGGTCCAAAAGTTACGAAGTGGGTGACGGTCGCACGCACAATCAGCAAGCGCGAAAACCCACTACAGTTCACACCGACGAAAAAATCCGTTGACTGCTCTGCCAGCATCAATTCCCCGAGTCACTCCCTCACTCATCGAGACCCACCCCCTGCTCCCCAAGCCATTTCCAATGTTCAGGCATACAGTGGAATGCTATGAGTTGAATAAACAGAACAGTCCTTAGCACGGCGATACTATGCCCTTCAAAATCGTGGTTGTTTGATATTGTAGTCGCCGATGCCGGCCTGCTGCAACAATGGCATACTCACAGCCGTGCGAGTTTTGTTCGCTAGAGGAGATGGCAACCTTGACACCGCTATGGGCCTCCTTCTGCTTGACACTGGCCAAGAACGACTCCTGAACCACTGTAAAACAGCACGAACCTCCATTCCCGTGGCCTATCATGGCTCAGCAGCCTCCATTACCAGCCTCCATTACCGGTCATCACCACCAATACTATGCAAGACACTGCCTCCTGAACACCACCTCCCAGATCTCTTTCTCAGGCCACCAACACCCACACCACTAATCACACTCAAGCAGACTTGTGCAATGAGGGTCGACCTGGGGCTGGCCTTGGCGTAAGGGAGCAGGAGGGGTCCTGCTAAGGCCCCTGCGCAGGCCCCCCAGCTGCCAGCAGTGTGTCTAAGGCTGAGCAGGCTGAGCAGGTGTGTGGGGCCAGCCTCAGCTCATCCATCATGGTTGGCTATCATCATAGCCATCACCTCCAGAGGCAAAGAGCTCTGTCTGGGTACTGTTTCAGGGGCTGTGTTTTGGGTGCAGTCCTACTAGGCTGGTGCTGAGCCATGGCGACCCACACACTGGGGGCAGAGAGCTGTGTCTGAGTGCTGTCTGCCGCTGTCCTGCAGCATCCACCCAGGCTGTCCTACTAGGCTGGTCTGAACCACAACACCCACCAAGCCTGGTCCTCCAAAGTCCTACATCAGCCACCAGGCTGGTCCTCCTGTCCTGACCCAATGGCGACCCACACACTGGCAGACCTGGGCCACTGGCAGCCATGTCAAGCCAGCTGTCCTACCCCTCGACCTGTTCCAGCCTGGCGAAGCACAGCTGAGGCTTGTACCCTTTCAGCCCTAGCCCTAACCCTTACCCTCATGCTACAGGCTACCTCACCCTTACCCTCACCCTCAGCCCAGCCATAGCCTCCGTCCTAACCCTGAACTTCATTGTCTGCCAGTTAGCAGCTTCCTGGCAGCTTCCGCCTGCCGGCTGGGACCAGCTTATCATGGCCTGGGCTGGGCGGAGGGGCGGCAGCAGCCCTGTGTCAGCCTGCTACCACTCTGCTTGCTGGCCTGCTGGGCACCACCCTAGGCCTGTGGCGGTGCCCTGGCAGCCCCCTGAGGTGCCTGACCAGCTGGCTCCACCCAGGGCCTGTGCGCCTGAGGCTGTGGGGGCGAGCCGCCGCAAGCGGCTGCCACGCCCGCCTCAGCTGTACCTGAGGGGGCGGCCAGAGCAGGGGCAGGGGTTGGGCGGCTGTGGCACATGCCGAGCCTGGAGAGGCGGTGGTGGCAGCAGCACAGCTGGGCTGAGCCTCCAGCTACCATGCCAGCCTAGTCAGACTGCTCAGGTATCACAGATCTTAGACAGTTGGTGACAGTGCATGGCAGGAGATGTTTGCGCAGGTGCCGTGGTGCCAGGGACAAGCCAGCTACAGCCCCAGGTGCCAGAGGGCAGGCAGTGCTGCTGCTGCTGCTGCAGCCTTTCATCAAGCAAAGGTCAAGTGCGCGGTATGCTGGCGGCGGAAGGAGCAGGGGCGATGGCAGCAGCGGGGGCAGGGGCAGCAGCAGGGGCAGGGGCAGCAGCAGGGGCAGTGGGCGGGGTCAGGGGCAGCAGCAGGGGCAGGGGCAGTGGTCAAAGGCAGGGGCAGGGGCAGTGGTAGGGCCTACAGGTGGATGTTCAGGCAACATAGGCGACCATGGCAGCGTGCCGCCACGGCCAGGGCTGTGCCGCGCACCTTTTCTGCTGTGGAGCTGCGGCTGCCTGGCCCCAGCTGGCTGGTCACTGCAGCGCTGGCGGCACGCCACCAGTCAGGGTGTAGGCAGCAGCGCATGCGGTACACTGCCACGCCTAGCAGCGTCAGGTCATGGGCCTGGCAGTGGGCTAGGTGGGGCTGGGCGTGGTGGAGCAGCCTACGCAGGGTTAGGGGGACTCATGCAGGGTCAGGCCAGGCCAGGTGCCAGGGGATGGAGTGAGAGGGTAAGAGGGGAGGCAGGCTGCCCATGGGATCAAACATGGCTGCATGGAAGGGGAGGAGCAGCGGGGGGAGATGCGAGATGGGGCGAGGGGAGAAGAGAGCAGCATGGCCATGCAGGCTGTGGGTGGGGTGCTCTGGGCACCTAACCCTAACCCTCCTCTAACCCTACCCCTACCCTCACTATCCCTGTGTGCTCCATCTCCCCACCCCACCCTTACACCTAACCCTTACACCCTTATACACCCTTACTCACCCTTACACCCTTACACACCATTACACCCTTCTACACCCTTACACCCTACCCTAACCCTCCTCTAGCCCTTACCCCATTCACCCCACTGCAGACCACAAGCTGTATGTGCAGCTACCCAGCCTGCCCAGCAGCAACTTGGGGCATGCCAGACCGCAGTGCAATGCAGGGCCACTCACAGAGACAGCCAGCGCTTGGGTGGGCGGGCACCCAACACAGCTAAGCCCCAAAGCGTACGAGCCAGCGCGCGCCCCAGCAAGCGATCAGGTGATGGCCCGACCGGAGAGCCGACGGCCGGCCGGTTACGCATCGGTCGGCGGAACACGGTAGCGCCATGCAGCTCTGCTTGCCTTGCTGTGTGCGACGCTGCGCCCAGCGGCATGTCGTTCTCTGCCGGAAGCGGTACGAGCCGCTTTGACGGGATGCCAGCGATGTTGGGATCTCGCGCGTATGTACGACGCCGGGCTAATGATGATGCCGGCACTGGCAGACGCGAGGCGACGCTGGAGTAGAAAGTGGCCAGCCACGGATTGGCGGGTGCGCAGCCCAGTGCGGCGAGCGAGTAGATGAGGGTAGACAAAGCCCGCAGGGGCGACCTGCGCGTGCTCAAACCGAACGCTGTGTGTTGCAGCAACGCCGACATGCGAATGCCATGCAATGAGGACGGAAATGACATCGGGCGCAACTTGCAGACGAAACAGACGAGCGAAGCAGCAGCGAAGCAACGGTCAGCGAACACCCGGATCACCAGCAAGCAGCCAGCAGGTCGGCAGAAAATAGCCTACCCAGAGGGACCCTTTACTTCAGCCACCCTATTCTGAGGCTTTATGACATTGGGACTATTTTGACACAGCCTTTGACATTGGGGCACCGGATGAGCGTGGAGCATGCTTGGAGCATGACAGCATGTAGGCTGCGTCAGCTGCCATGCAGCATGTGGACTGCATGCGGCTAGACGGCTCCTGTGTCCTGCTGTAAGGCCGGTGCGGTGCAGTGCGGTGCGGTGCGGTGTGGTGCGGTGAGCTCTGAGAGTGGTACCCTGTGTGTATGCGTATCCTATGTGTAAGGGATAGTACTGCCTGAGGTGGACCTACGGGGCATCTAATGTGAGGGCCAGCTAGTGTAAGTAGCTGCTCGTGTAAGGGTCTCAAGTGAGATGCCAGCCACGTGTCAGACCTAGTGAGGAGGGGTTAGGATTGAGTGAACTGAGACCTAGTGAGAAGCCAGCCCCATGTTGCCGGGGAGCAACTGGAAGGGAAAGGGAAGAGAATGGTGTCAAAGCCACACAGGCAGGGCTTTGGGAGGCAGTAGCCTCCTCCCTCCCCTCCTCCCTTCCTCCTCCCTATCGCTTCCCCTTTCCTCCCACCCTCCCTTCCCTTCATCTCCGTTCCCCCTCCCTCCCTCCCCTGCCCACTCCCCTGCCCTCCTCCTGCTTCCACCCTTGAGCCTCCCTGTCAAGCCACTGGACCCACCGGTGCAGCAGCATGTGCGAGCGGAGCAGCAGGGACTGCAGCATGCCCTCAGGGGGACGGCAGTCCAGGCGGGCCAGGGCCCACAGGCCGGTGCCAAGCTCTGGCAGCTCTGCACCACCGCAGCCATCACTACAACACCACCTCTACCGCCATCACCACCACCACCTATACCGCCAGCGTCAGCAACAGCCCCAGCAGCAAGCAAGCGCGAGCACCAATGGCGCGTCCACCCCCACCACCCCCACCACCCACCCCAATCACCACCACGCCCTCCCTCTGCCCTGCCCTTCACTTACCCATCCTCGGCGCCACGCTCCCTAGTTTGGCAAGGTAAGCTCGCATCAGCGGCTGGGCTGGGCGCCACTGCTGCTCAGCTGACAGCCGGGCGCAGCCCCACAGCAGCTGCACCACCTGCCGGCCTGACAGCTCGGGACCCTGTGCAGCGGCCAGCACAGCACCGGCAGCAAGGCAGACGGTCGCCGCTTTCACTCAGCAGGGGCATCAGCAGGGCAGTCGCAGAACAGCCTGGCTCGGTTGGGTATACACGCCGCGTTTCCTGCACCCACCCGTACAGCTCTTGCGGTGTGCGACAGCAGCACCTCCGCACTCCGACCATCTAGCCGTATTCTCAAGCGGGCCAGGGACCAAACCGTCGCAACCACCTGCGCGCTCCCAAGCTGCGGTAGCCCGGCTAGTAGGCAGCGAGTCAAACACCCGCTCTGCTCAAAGCTCAAAGGCAGAGACAGGTGCGCGATCGAGCACGCCGCGTCTAAGACACCGGCAGCGCTCATGGTGCGTCGGGCAGCGGAGTGTGACACATGTGTGAGTCGCGGCCCGTCGACGCGTTGCACGTGCTGCTGACCGGGATGTGGCGGTCGCTGAGGCTGCGCTTGCGCGCGCGGTCCCTGCTGCGTTGGCTGCTGCTGCTGCTGCTGGTACTGCTTCAGCAGCACCAGCAGCCGTGCCTTCAGCTGTGCCTGCAGCCTGTGGCTGGGCGCAACCTGCAGCTTGGCTAGCAAGCTCAAGCAGCCGAGGACCTGGCCTGGGTGGGCGGAGGGGGTCAACACGGCCATGGCTGACATGACGCAGGCCAGCTTGCTTGCATGTGAAGGTGGATGGGGGGGCGGGCAGGTGAAGGACGGACGGGCGGGTGAAGGGGGGGCGGATGGGCCGGAAGGTGGAGGGGCGGGCACAGGAGCTGGGGGTGCGGCTGCAGGGGGGGAGGGGCAGCTGGGGGTGGCTGCTGGGTGATGAGCAAGGCCCGCAGCTCCGGACTGCTCCCACCGCCCCTGGGGCCCCAACCATGCGTGCCCTGGGGTGGAGGGGTGAGGCTGGGCAGGGCCCCCAGGGGGGTCGGGCAGGGGGGCGGGGGGCCTTGCAGCCGCCCCTTGCACCACGCCCTGGCAGGCTGCAGTGAGGGAGGTAAGGGTGAGTCCCTGGGCACGCAGCATGCGCACCCCCTGCCCCTCCCCCACCCCTGGGGTCCTGGGTGGCGGCAGAGCCTGAGCCCCCCCTGGCCTCTCACTCTTTTCCTCGGCCCAGGCGCCAGGTGGCTGCTGAGGGTGGGAGGTGCGGGGGGGGAGGCGGGCGCCTGGGTGCGAGTCCAGCTGCAGGGCTGGCTGCAGGCGGCTGCACAGCTCCCTCACGGCTGCCGTGTGCAGGGCAGTCAGCGCTGGTGATGCTGCTGCTGTTGGTGGTGCTGGTGCTGCTGCTGGTGGTGCTGGTGCTGCTGCTGGTGGTGCTGCTGGTGGCAGCAGCCCTGGCAGGTCCTTAGCTTGGCTCCGTTCTGCTGGTGCCGCTGTGGCTAGGGGCGGTAGGTGTGGGGGGACAGCTGTGGGGGGGGCAGGGGCAAGGGCAGGGGCAGCAGCGGGGGCAGGGGCAGGGGCAGGGGCAGGGGCAGGTCCTGCAGTCACCCAGGCTGCTGTCTGGGCAGCTGCTGCTGCGGCGGCTACGGCTGCCTGCTGCCCCCCTGGTGCTGCTGGGTAAGACGGGTGGGGAGGGGGTGGGGAGGGTGGGGGGCGGTCAGCCAGCAGCCAGCCTGTGGCCCATGTGGCCAGGCAGAGTGAGTGAGCCGAGAGGCAGGTGGTGAGGAATAGCAGCTGGTCGGCAGCATGGCGCACTTCAAGGTCACCCAGCCATGCTGCCCCTGACCCCTGCCGCTGCCGCTGCTGCCCCTGCCCTTGCGGACTCTGCTGCTGAAGGCCCTGGCTCAACAAACAGGGGTAGGGGGGGGCGCTGGGGGGCTGTGGTTCAGGCAGGCTGTGCAGGGGAGGGGTGGGGTGGGGGCCGGTGGGGGAGGTGGGCCCCGGGGGGGAGAAGCTGGCTGCAGGCCAGGCCCTGAGGCCAGGCGCCACTGCGGCCCCCTCAGGTGGGGCAGGGTGGGGGGGACTGCCTGGGTCTGAGGGAAGGGGTGGGGCGGGAGGGGAAGGGGCAGGGCCAGGTGCGGGGGGTGGAGGGGGGCGGGTTGACCTAGCCAGGGCAGCAGTAGGGGTGTGGATGCAGCTGGGTGCAGCTGCTGCTGCTGCTGCAACCTGCACTGGTTTGCGGTGGGGCCGCTGCAGGGGCGGTCCAGGGCCCGAGGGGGAGGGGGGGAGTGTGGGGGCCCTGTGCAGGGGAGGGGGGGGCATCTTAGAGTGACCAAGTGTGAGACAGAAAGTGTGAGGGGCAGGAACAGGGGGCTGGTTTGAGCTGTGGCCAGCGGGTAAGGGCTGGGCCGGGGAGGGCTGGCTGGGGAGTAGCCCCGGGTGCTGTGGGCTGGTCAGGGCAGAAGGTCTGGGTGGCGGCGGGGGGGAGAGGGTGGGAGCGGGGGTAGGGTGCGGGAGGAGGGGGGCGCTGGTGAGGGAGGGGCTGTAGGGGCCAGGCTGGGTCTGTGTAGGGTGTGGGGGAGGGGGAGGAGGCAGCAGGGATGGCTGTGGCTGTGGTGACTGGCCTGCACCAAGGGGGTGGTGGGCGGGGAGGCAGGGTGATGCAGCGGCTGGGTCAGGGGCAGACTTGCAGGGCAATGGGGAGGGGGAGGGCAGCCTTGGGCGCCGCTGCCGTTGCTTTGCAGCCAGGATCAGAGTGGTCAGGTGGAGGTGGGCTTCGTGCTGCTGAGCAGGGGAGTGCGGGGAGGGAGGTGGGCAGGGGGCAGAGGGGGGGGGGCCAAGGGGCAAGCTGCCACCCCCCAGCCCCTGCTGCTGCTCCTCCACTGCCTCAAAGCCTCGAGCGTGGTGCACCTGGCCCTGGCCCTGGCCCTGCTCTGCCTGGCTTGCCCTGAGCCTTGCTGTGCGGCAGCCAAGGAGCGGCGCAGCCACGGAGAGGGGTGGGGGTGGCGGTGTAGGGGGTGGCAGGGGCAGTGCCAGGCTGGTGGTGCTCAGCCCACCCCATTGGCTTGTGGCAGCAGGCCCCTCATTACCCACCACCTGGCCATATGCCGCCCACCTCCCCACAAATGGCGCCCCTGGCCCGCACTCGGCCTGCTGCTGTGCGTGACCAACCTGCCCCAGGCCTGCCAGCTGCTGCTGCGCCTGACGCTGGTTGCCGGCTGCACCCCCTATCCCTACCTCTGGGCTCAGCACCTTAGACCTGCTGCCTAGCGGTATCCTACCATAACTGCTCATGCCAGCCCAGCAGCTGCTGCCACCACGGCCCCCGCTCAGCTCTAGCAGCTGGTTTAGCAGGCCAGCAGAGGTTTGTGTGGCTTGGCAGCAGGGGTGCTGTGCAGGCAGCTGTACCCCCGGCTGCAGCTGCGGCTGTGCTCCTAGGCCTGGCAGTGAAACCAGAGGGCCCAGTGGGTGTGGTGCGTTAGTGTTGATGTGAAGTGGGGGCTGGGCTGGTGGTGTATGGCAGGGGGCTGGGCTGCCACGGCAAGGCAAACGAGGGTGGGTGCAAGGGGGGTGACGTTGTTGTAGAGTGGCTGTCGCAGTCGGTTCTGGGGCTCGTTGGGGACTGATGCTGAGGGGAGAGGCAGCGGCCTGAGGCAGGCAAGGACATCGTTCTGATGCCCATGGTGCCTGATGACTGGCTGATGAATACACACCAAGCGTGGTCCAGCACGGCCGCGCCAGGCCGCACATCCAGTTCGCCGCTCAATAGCTGCAGCAGCCACCGCGGCAACCTCACTGCAGCCTAGTCATAATCGTCAGCTGATGCTGCAGTGTTACAGTATCATCGCCGTGCCGCAAGCTAAACTGAGAGTCGTGCTGTTGAAGTTGAAAAGTGACCGAAGGTGTTTGTAGAGCGCATTGTAGCCCTTCAAGCCGCTTGTATCACCCGCTGGTCGTGTATGTCGCCCAGTTTTTCATTCCTTGCCTGAAAAATGAAATAGCTTGCAGTGGGTCTCGCGCGCAAATTAGCCCGGACCCACGTGCCAATGAGCTGTAGATAGCTACTGCTCCAATGAAGCTAACACGGTCAACTTTGTCGCTTGCATCGCTCGCACGGGAGGGCGGGACAGATGATGCCAGCGTGAGCTCTTAGCCTGAGATGTGGTGTCACTGTGTCAGTTGTTTCACAGGACCAGACCACGATGTCTTTGACTACACATTTGTCAGGTGCATTGCCCTGACACCCTCACCTTGGTTGATGACTGCAGCCTGTCCAGCAACCGGCCTCGCTGCAGCAGCCATCCTTGTGCCAGTGGACAGCAGGCCTGCTATTGCAGCTGCTGCCCGGCAGTGCTAGCCTGGCCAAGCAGCTGGAGGCCAGGCAGCGTTGCCTCGTCCAGCTTCAGCCCAGCACACGCAGCTGGCTGTACATCAACGTCATTGGCCAGCCCCTCATCCCCGGCCAGGCCGCATCAGGGGAGCAGGTAGGCTGAACAGTAGGGTCAGGGTGAGGGTTGGGATTGGGTTGGAGGCCGTGCACAGGGTGGGGCAACGCTTCTTCAGCCTGAGGTGACATCACTCTTGTGCAGGTGTAGGGTCGCGCTATGAACATGGCAGTCTATTGGTAGTTCCATGTCATTTTGCGCTATGAACGTATTAAGAGGGTGTTCGAAACATATGCTGGTCACAAACTATACTGTCAGGGCTTGTAATCCCTTGCCTCAGATTGCCTCTCCCAGGGGCTGTTAGTAAGCAAGCTGACACGGTGGCTGAGGTGGTGCCTAGCTCACTGTGCTGTGCCACAGGCTGCTAGGTTCCAGGGTTGTAGACAGGCACTGCAGCACCTTGGCCCTCAACCTTGACCTGCTGCTGCTGCTGCTGCTGTAGCCACTGCTAAAATTGTGGTTGGCTTGGTGCAGCCACAGTCATCATCATCAACAGCACCTTGGCCCTCAACCTTGAGCCTTCATTGCAGTCGAACACACTAATTGTGAACCACTACAAAACGGTGTTTTATCTGTGTGGAGTTCCCATCGCATGGCATGCTCATGGCCTACACATGGCATACACATGGTCACGGTCGCCTACCACCTACAGCATTGCCTGACCCCTGTGACAGGGCTACACCGTAGAGTTGGCATGACAAAACATGCACTAATTGTAAGCTGATGACAGCTCTGATGGGGGGCACACACTACTGTGCCACAGCAGGCTGCTGCTGGGCCTTGGGTGGCTTGTCTCGCAGCCGCTTGTAGCCCAAGCCAGGGTACTCCTTGCCCTTGGCTGGCAGCGCTCCCTGGTCTGGCCAGAAGCACAGCTCCTGTGGGCGCCACTTGCTCTCCCCAATGCGCTGCATGTTCAGCGCTGCGTTGCAGTCCCTGTCCAGCCACCTGCCTGGCTGCGGTGCTGGCTTGGCTTTGGAAGCCTTGCCCTGGGCCTTGCCTTTGCCCTTGGTGGGCTGGCTTGGCTCAGCTGCCTCTGGCTCAGCCTTGGTGCGCTTGCTGCGCTTGGCTGGCAGGGGAGTGCTGGGCCCAGGCTCTGAGGCTACTGCCGGTGTGGCTGCCTGGCTGCTGCATGGGGCCTGGGGGGGCTTGCGGGGGGCCACTACTGGGCACCACATCATGCCCCGCACTGGCTGGTCACGCTGCTGGCTCCAGGCTGGGCGCAGCAGGCGTGGTTCCACTCCCAAAGGGCACTCCGACCAAAGGGCGATGGCACAGACAGGCACTGCAGCAGCTCTTCGTTGGCACTCCGCCTGGCCCGCAGCAAGCAGTGGTGGTCCAGGCAGGCAGGCCAGGGAGTGTGCAGGCAGCTTCAAGCAGCCTCCTCCTGCGTGCTGCAGCTTCAGTGCAGACTCCAGTCCAGTGCGTTCAGTCCAGTCAGTTAAGTCAGTTCAGTGCCGACTCAAGTCCAGTCCTATCCACCCACCAAGGGGTCATGCTACCACCCCAGTCTAACACTGGCACCACGGTTGTATATTCACTTTGGCATTCATGTCGGCTGTCACCCACATGGAGGGGACATCACGACCACCTGCCTGCTGCCCGCTACCCCAGTTGCTGACATGGGGGGTCCCTCCCTACCGCCGGGGGGGGGGGGGCCTCGGCCCAAGTGGCTGGGTGGGCAGTGTTGCGTGCCAGTAGTCCAGCTTTCACCTGGGTCCTTGTCACCTGAGTGCCTTGTACGGAGGGCAGCATGCTTGCCAGTGGTTGCCATTCAGCCCTAAGGTAGTGGCAGTGGGCTGCAGTGCAAGCAAAGCGGATGACGTAGTAGCAGGGGCTGCATTGGCAGCGACTGCCTGCAAGCTGCTGAGGATCAGGATAGGGAGGGTCAGGCGCAGCACTGGATCAGGATGGGGAGGACGGTGAGCTGGTGGTCAGGGCGGCGGGAGAGGGCGTCTGGCATATAGCGGTGCTTGCCCACCCTGCCCTCCCTGCCCTCCATACACGGCAACCCTTCTTTCCCCATCCAGGGCACACAGCCCTGCCCCTCCTCCCTCCCTCCCATCCTCCCTAACCACCACCCCCATCCTCCCTCCCAACAACCCTTAGCAGCAACAACCCTCCCTCCCATCCATACGCAACACCCCTCTGTCCCTACTTAGTGCAGCCCCTCCAGCTGTCTGCTGTCCACACCTGCATCTACCCCAGGGTAGCCCCCATCCTCCCTTCCTCCCCATCCTCCTCCCTCCCTGCCCATCCTCCTCCCTCCCTCCCTTCCCAGCCCCCCTCTTACCTGCCCATCCTGCCCCCCCTTCGCAACTCAAGCACTCGCCACCACACTCTACCACCACAGCCAGAACCCGCCCCCTCCCTCCCCCTCCGACCCCCTCCCTCCCTCCCACGCTCTGCCCCCCCCTGTGCCCCTGCTGCTGCCTCCCACGCTCTGCCCCCCCCTGTGCCCCTGCTGCTGCCTCCCACGCTCTGCCCCCCCCTGTGCCCCTGCTGCTGCCTGCCATGCTCTGCCCCCCCCTGTGCCCCTGCTGCTGCCTCCCACGCTCTGCCCCCCCCTGTGCCCCTGCTGCTGCCTCCCACGCTCTGCCCCCCCCTGTGCCCCTGCTGCTGCCTCCCACGCTCTGCCCCCCCCTGTGCCCCTGCTGCTGCCTCCCAGGCTCCCGGGGCCCTGCGCTACCTCCAGACAGCGCTGCACACGGCCCTGACAGAGCCCGGCTCCTCCCCCCCTGCCGCCGCGCTGAACCTGTTCCTGTTTGCCGTCATCCTGCTGTCCACGCTGGGCTTTGTGCTGGACACCCTGCCTGGCGGGGAGGGGGGGCGCGTGTACGCCCTGGTGGAGGCTGTCACGGTGCAGGTCTATGCGGCTGACTACCTGCTCAGGTGGGGGACAGACATAAGTAGCAGCAGCTGCAGCAGCAGCAGCAGGTGAGGATGGGGGCTGCAGCCCCCCCGCCCACCCACCCCCTTACCACTGACTCCGCCCACCACCTGCTGCTGACCATGTGGCCGTCACTGCAGGCTGCTCACCTGCCCGTCTAGCCGCCTCCGCTGGCTAGTGTTGCCCATGAACTTCATTGACCTGCTCAGCTTCCTGCCCTGGTGGGTGTGAGGCGAATGGTTGGCTGGGGGCTTGATTCCTGAAGGGCAACAGCAGCAACCTGTGTCGCCCTTCAGATCTCTGCTGCTGCCCACCTGCTGCTGCCCACCTGCTGCTGCCAACAGGTACATAGGACGCGCCCTGCAGGCCAGCAACGCCAACGTGACCAGCGTGTTCCGCGTGCTGCGCCTGCTGAGGGTGGCTCAAGTGCTGCGCCTGGGCGGCAGGTACAAGCAGCTTGCCTGCCTGCCTGCCAGCCAGCCAGCCTGCCATCAGCTGCTAGGGTGGTGGTTGCCAGTCTAAACACGCCTAAACACAGGCCCTTCTGCACAGCACAGCCAATCCAGCTGGCCTGCACAGCGTCAGGGTCTGCCTGCCTGGTGGCTTGCGGGTCAGGGTCAGGGTCAGGGTTGCAGCGTCAGGGGCTGCCTGCCTGGTGGCTTGCGGGTCAGGGTCAGGGTCAGGGTTGCAGCGTCAGGGGCTGCCTGCCTGGTGGCTTGCGGGTCAGGGTCAGGGTCAGGGTTGCAGCGTCAGGGGCTGCCTGCCTGGTGGCTTGCGGGTCAGGGTCAGGGTCAGGGTTGCAGCGTCAGGGGCTGCCTGCCTGGTGGCTTGCGGGTCAGGGTCAGGGTCAGGGTTGCAGCGTCAGGGGCTGCCTGCCTGGTGGCTTGCGGGTCAGGGTCAGGGTTGCGACGTCAGGGTCAGGGTTGCGGCATTAGGGTCAGGGTCAGGGTTGCGGCGTCAGGGTCTGCCTGCCTGGTGGCTTGCGGGGCGGTTATGGGCACCTCCTCAGCAAGGCTGCACTGGCTGGAGGGATCAGGATGTGGTGTGGTGCCTTCTCGAGGTGCTGAGTGTCGTTGCCTGTGGTGTCTGGGTAGCTGCCGGTGCGGGGCGGCAGCAGCGTGGGCAGCGGCCTAGCTCCCCTCACACTGCTGACCTGTGAGGGGTCTTGTCCGCAC
The DNA here is from genome assembly GCA_030144725.1 of Haematococcus lacustris. Classification (NCBI taxonomy): domain Eukaryota; kingdom Viridiplantae; phylum Chlorophyta; class Chlorophyceae; order Chlamydomonadales; family Haematococcaceae; genus Haematococcus; species Haematococcus lacustris. The sequence continues at coordinate 8,869 of JASKMD010000217.1, read as the reverse complement.
CCTTCAGCTGCAGCTCCCAGCGCTGCGCTGCGCCTGCAGAGGTAGCTTGGTGGGTTACCAGTCAGCCAACCAGTTTGCCAGCAAGCCAACCGGCTTGCTAGTCAGCCAGCCAGCTCACCTCCAGGCGGCTTCCCTACTGCAGCTGCTCAACTAGGTGGACCCCTACTGCTGCGGCCACCTGCCCCCACACCCTGCTGCTGCGGCAGTGTCTGCCTGCTCCTTCTCCGCCCGCTGCTGCGGCTGCTGCTGCTGCTGCTGCTGCTGCCGCTGCTGCTGCTAGCTGCCCCCGCCCACCCCCGCTGCTGCCTGTGTGTGTGTTTTGTTGTCAGGGAGGACAAGCTGTCGCTGGTGGCCCTGACCCTGGTGGGGTCCCTGGACCTGCTGGGCCTGCTCGCCTTCCTCATGCTCATGGCCAGCCTGTTCTTCTCAACCTTCATGTTCCTGGCGGAGAGGGGCAGGTGGGGGGGGCGGCAGGTGGAGGTGCAGTAGGGGGAGGGGACTGAAGCAGGAGGGCCGAGCAGGTAGGGGCGCTGGACCGGGGTGTGACCCTGACCCTTGCCCTTACCCCAATCCTGAACCTGGCCCTTGCCCCGATCCGGACCCTAACCCTGACCCTGGCCTTGACCCTGACCCTGGCCCTGACCCTAGCCCTGACCCTGGCCTTGGCCCTGGCCCTGACGCTTGCCTGCGCGCAGCTTTGACCCCTCCCTGGGCTACTGGGTGCGTGAGGGGGAGCCAGCGGGTGCCACAGACGCCAGCGGCGCCTTCACCCCCTCCCCCTCACCCTACAGCAGCGTGCCGCAGGGCATGTGGTGGGCAGTGGTGACCTTGTGCACGGTGGGCTTTAGGCACTGCTGACCCACCCTACCCCACCCTACTCCACCCTACCCCACCCTACCCCACCCTACCCCACCCTACGCCGCCCTGCACCGCTTGCCCTCCCCTGCACCACCCCTTTGGGCTATTGCCACTGCGGCCTGCTGCTCCCCCTGCTGCTGGTGGGGTGCTCTAGTGGCTGCCCTTGCTGCTGCTACCGCTGCTGCACCTGCTGCTGCTGCTGCGCCCATTAGACTGCTGTGGTGCAGGTGGCTGCTGCTGTTGAGGTGCCTGATACTTCTGACCTGACCTGACCTGACCTGACCTGACCTGACCTGACCTGACCTGACCTGACCTGACCTGACCTGGCCTGGCCTGGCCTGACCTGACCTGACCTGACCTGACCTGACCTGACCTGACCTGACCTGACCTGACCTGACCTGACCTGACCTGACCTGACCTGACCTGACCTGACCTGACCTGACCTGACCTGACCTGACCTGACCTGACCTGACCTGACCTGACCTGACCTGACCTGACCTGACCTGACCTGACCTGACCTGACCTGACCTGACCTGACCTGACCTGACCTGACCTGACCTGACCTGACCTGACCTGACCTGACCTGACCTGACCTGACCTGACCTGACCTGACCTGACCTGACCTGACCTGACCTGACCTGACCTGACCTGACCTGACCTGACCTGACCTGACCTGACCTGACCTGACCTGACCTGACCTGACCTGACCTGACCTGACCTGACCTGACCTGACCTGACCTGACCTGACCTGACCTGGCCTGACCTGGCCTGACCTGACCTGACCTGACCTGACCTGACCTGGCCTGACCTGACCTGACCTGACCTGACCTGACCTGACCTGACCTGGGCCCCCTGCCCTGCACTGCCCTGGCACTGCAGGTAGGCTACGGTGACGTGTTCCCCCTGACTGCCCTGGGCAAGCTGATCGCCAGTCTGGCCATGCTGCTGGGCGTGGTGCTGCTGGCGCTGCCCATCAGCGTGCTCAGCTCCAACATCGTGACCAGGTCGGCCCTGCCCTGCACCAGCTGCACCCACCCTGCACCAGCTGGCCTCAGCAAGCTGCCACCTCCCGCTGCCATGTGACTGTATGACGGCCAGCCCACTGCCCCTATGGCCCACTGCCCCTACTCTGTAGCAGCCACCCCTGGCAGAGCTGTAGCGGGATACAACTCAATCCCCCTACACAGCCCGGAGACTACCTGCCTGACCTGCTGCCCCTGACTTGGCCGCCCCTGACCTGTTGCCAGGTGGCTGGACATGAAGAAGCAGCATGCGCGTGGCAGCAGTCCACCCCCCCCTCACCTGCTGCTGTATGAGGGGGTGCTGGACCGCCACTTCGCCAGTGTTGGTGAGGGAGCAGCAGCAGCAGACAAGGGCAGGGGACGGAGGCAGGGGCAGTCGCAGGGGGTAGGGGGGGACAAGCGTGAAGGCGAGGGATAGTAGGGGAGGGTGTGGGCGGCAGGCAGGTACCCCGGGAGGAGGAAGCTGAGAGGTAACTGCCTGTTGTCTAGTGTGTCGTTAGGAGGTGGTGGTAGTCCCCAGGGGGCTACACGGCCCTGGTGGGGTCCTTGATGGGGACGCTAGGGGTGAGGGATAAGGGGTAAGGGGTTCGAGGCCACTGGGAGGTTATGGATGACTTGCCGCTGGCCCTGCACTCTGGACACCAGGGCAGTGGCGCCTAGGTGGGTGGGGGAGAGGCACAGGCAGGCAGGCCGTCCCCAACTGGTACCCCACCCCTGCCACCCCCCCCCCCGTGCCACTGGTACCCCACCCCTGCCACCCCCCCCCCGTGCCACTGGTACCCCACCCCTGCCCTCCCCCCCGTGCCACTGGTACCCCACCCCTGCCACCCCCCCCCCGGTGCCACTGGTACCCCACCCCTGCCACCCCCCCCCCCCGTGCCACTGGTACCCCACCCCTGCCACCCCCCCCCCCGTGCCACTGGTACCCCACCCCTGCCACCCCCCCCCCGGTGCCACTGGTACCCCACCCCTGCCACCCCCCCCCCCGTGCCACTGGTACCCCACCCCTGCCACCCCCCCCCGGTGCCACTGGTACCCCACCCCTGCCACCCCCCCCCCCGTGCCACTGGTACCCCACCCCTGCCACCCCCCCCCCGTGCCACTGGTACCCCACCCCTGCCCCCCCCCCCCCGTGCCACTGGTACCCCACCCCTGCCACCCCCCCCCGGTGCCACTGGTACCCCACCCCTGCCACCCCCCCCCCGTGCCACTGGTACCCCACCCCTGCCACCCCCCCCCCGTGCCACTGGTACCCCACCCCTGCCACCCCCCCCCCGGTGCCACTGGTACCCCACCCCTGCCACCCCCCCCCCGTGCCACTGGTACCCCACCCCTGCCACCCCCCCCCCCCGTGCCACTGGTACCCCACCCCTGCCACCCCCCCCCCCGTGCCACTGGTACCCTACCCCTGCCACCCCCCCCCCCGTGCCACTGGTACCCCACCCCTGCCCCCCCCCCCCCGTGCCACTGGTACCCCACCCCTGCCACCCCCCCCCCCGTGCCACTGGTACCCCACCCCTGCCACCCCCCCCCCCGTGCCACTGGTACCCCACCCCTGCCACCCCCCCCCCGGTGCCACTGGTACCCCACCCCTGCCACCCCCCCCCCGTGCCACTGGTACCCCACCCCTGCCACCCCCCCCCCCGTGCCACTGGTACCCCACCCCTGCCACCCCCCCCCCGTGCCACTGGTACCCCACCCCTGCCACCCTCTGCCACCCCGTGAGGTATAGGCACATTGGCACTGTGCTGGCTCCCTTGACAAGAGATGCTGCCGCATGGCCTTGTTTCCCTGCCAGTGCCAGTCAGGTCAGGTGACGGTGATGATGGGGCTGATGGGAATGGCCCCGCTTGCTTACCAGTTCCAGTCAGGTCAGGCGACAGAGAGAATGATGGGGAACGGTCGGGGGCCTACCGCATGGGTGCCAGTGCCAGTTTCCAAGGTGGTTGGTCAGGGTGTTCAGGGCAATGATGGGCACGACATTGCCTGTGGCCTGCCTGGCCTGCCTGAGAGTGGCTATGCTGATATTGAGGTGCTGCCCTCCCCTCCCCCTTCCCCCTCCCCTCCTCCCTGGCCTGGCACTGCCTGTGTGCCCCTGCGGCGGCCCCTGCAGAGGCCCTGATGGCACTGCACTCCCAATTAGGCCAAGAGGTGCACAGCCTGCGCAGCCGCCTCCTGCACTGCCACAGTGCGGCAGCCCAGGCCAGGCAGGCAGCCGGGCCGCAGTGTCACAACCCCCACCAGGTGGGTCGCCCTTGCATTGGTCTGGCCTCGCATGCCCCAGCCCACAGCCCCCTGCTGCTGCTGCTGCTGTAGCCACTGCTGAAATCATGGTTGGCTTGGTGCAGCCACAGGTCATCATCATCATCATCATCATACCTACTTATCATCATACCTACTTACCATACCTACTTATCATCATACCTACTGATAGAGAGGCGATGTCACTTACTCTCGCACTCCCAAGGGGCACTCCGACCGAGGGGCGATGGCACTTCCAAAGGGCACTCCCACTTACAGCACTGCACCCCACTCAGCACATCACTCATCATCAACAGCAGCAGCAGCAGGGTGTGCTGCGTGCCTTTGGTTGCAGGCTGCACACTGGACTGCTGCCTATGAGCCACCACCCCTGCCCCCCTCGCCCTCAACCCCAAGCCAGCAGCACCCGGACCCTGCTGCTGCTGCTGCCGCTGCTCTTGCAGCTGCTGTGGCCCCTCCCTTTGTGGCTTCCTCCCCCCCCCCCGCAGGCCCCTGCCCCAGTGCTCCCCGCCCCTCAAGCAGCTCCAAGGCAGCAGCAGCTGCTGGCCACCCCTCCAGGGGACACCCCACCTCCACCCCCACTGCCAGCTTCCCCAGGCCCCCCTGCCACCCAGCCTGCAGCACCCGGGACCCCCTCAACACCCACTTCTCTGGCCAGCTTTGGGCCAGCCAGGCAGCCAGCCCCCCACCCCCCCTGCCCCTCAGCCTCGTTGGCCCCGGTCCTGCAGCCAGACAATCACTCAGTGCAGGGGCTAGAGGCAGGCCCATGGCCCATGGCCGTGCGCCGCATGCTGTGCAACAGCCGCTGCAGTGGCGGCGGCAGCAGCAGCCCTGCGCGGCCTGGCTCCCCACTCCCCCTGACCCCGGCTCCACCCAAGGCCATCACCCTCACTCCTGCCCGGCTGCCCCATGGGCACACCAGCAGCAGCTGCCCCAGGGGCACCCCAGCAGCTAGCGCCCTGGCTGGTACGGGCCCACCCCCCTCGGCCACCCCAGCTGCTGAGGGTACCGCCAGGTCGGTGCCTGTTCTCCCCTCCCCTGCCAGCCCCGACCTGCCCCCTGAGCCTCCCTCCCCCCTTCTGCAAGGCCTTCCCGATGCAAACTTGGGTGCTCAACCGCAACTCACTCCGCCCGCTGAGGAGCAGCGAAGTCCCGCCCAACAACACGGAAGCTGCGCGGAGCTGAACCCAGCGGGTCGGCCAGCATCCGGTATCGAGCCTGGAGTGCGGCTGTACCTCATGTCAGACGGCTCAGCTGCCGGGATGGCGGGCCGGCAAGTGCAGGGCGGGTCCGGCCTTGGACCGGGCAACGTAGATGCACTCGGTGATCTCCAGCAAGCGTCCAGCACGCCCACATCGCATGGTGACCGGGATGTCGGGTCGCCACCCCCGGCGTCGTTTGATAAATCGGCCCGGGGTGTGACCGCCTGGCTGAGATGGATACGGCATCGCATTGGGGGCCGCGCAGCGTGCGAACCCACCGTCGCAGACTTTGTGCGCGATTTTTCGACCCTGCACCGAACCCAGGCTTCTGACGGACACGCCTCTGAGGGACTGGCAGCCAGCAGAGCAAGGAGGTAAGCAGTGGGATGAATTTGGGCCCTCGCAGCAGCTTGCTAGGGCAAGTGACCTTGGTCCTTAGTTCCTTGTTCAGGGGTGTAGTCTGAGCAGGGCGAATGCAGCTTGCACTAGAGCTGGCTCTCATCCTAAGTCCCTTGTTCAGAGGTGCAGTTTGGGCAGATCGATATCTATCCCGTGGAAACCGTCAACTTGCCACCTGTGGCCAGGTCTCCCTGATGCCCTGATTTCCCTAACGCTTGTGTTTGACAAGGTAGTGTCTCAGTCGCCCTTCATCAACCCAGACCCAGAGACTCAGAGAGCGTCGCCCTGACCGTTGCTGCCAGCTAGCAGCTGCCTTAAGACCCTGTTGATACCCCACCTGGCTGCCTGCATTGCCACAATCCTGACCTGACCTTGAGCCAGACCTTGCCCCTGCCCCAGCTACAAGCCAGCACTGCTCGCAGCGTCCTCAACGTGTCCCTAGAAGCCTCTCACCCTCCTCACCCTGCCTGCTGGCCTGCCTGCTGGCCTGCCTGCTGGCCTGCCTGCTGGCCTGCCCTTCTGGCAACATGCTCAAGAGCCACAGGCCGCACGCGTGTCCTTACACGCAGCGGGGCCTCTCACCCTCCCGCCAACCCTGACTCTGGTTTGCCCCTAGAGGTGTCACACAGGGCTGCCTCCCACCCTCCTCACCCTGCTGACCTGTATGCCTGCCTGCTGCACCCTGCTAGGCTGCCCTGCCCCAGCCCCAGCTAACTGCCAGCTGCTTGGCTAATGCACCTGCCTACCTGCACAGGAGGGCGGGGGAGGCATCAGCGTTGGAGCAACAGCTGGCGGACAGCCTGCACGCCATGGAGCAGCTGCAGCAGGTCAGGCCTTGCTCCCACGAGCTCCTGCCTGCTGCAGCTCAGGCCTGAAGCTCTGGGGACCAGCTGCGGTTCAGGCTGGCGCACTCGTGTGCTGTTGCTTGAGCTTGGCAGATCAGCTGTCTCCATGCAGCTCCTGTGTGCATGTGGCTGTGGCTGTGGTGGGGTAGGGAAGGCTGGGTGGTAGGGTGGGGAAGCCTGGGTGGTAGGGTAGGGAAGCCTGGGTGCTGGGTGCACACGGCCTTAGCTTGCATCAGGCTGTGGCTGTGGCTGGCTATAGCTGCCTGCACCAGCCTTAATCCAAATCAGGGTCGGCATTGTTGGCTATGTGCACGCCTGCAGGCTGTGGGGCAGCACCAGGGGTGGGATGAGGGAGGGCATCAGTGGCACGCTGGCCCTAACCCTAGCCCTCAAACCCAACCAAAGCACCTAGCCTCACCCGCACCCTCACCCGCACCCTCACCCTAGCCCCTGTCACTAGCCTCTTCTACGAAGGGGGCTGCTGCTGGCCTATGGTTTATCGTACTGGTGCCTGCGGTGCTATAGGTGACCAACCTCCTGCTGCAGGGGGCCTTGCAGGACTGCATCGTGCGGGTCAGGCGCTGGCATGGCAGGCTGGCCGAGCAGCAGCAGGAGGCCCAGGTGAGGGCAGGGGTGCGCGGCACAGGTGGTCACAGCCAGCGGGCGTAACCTCGCTTGCTCCACAACCTGTTGGTCCTTTCTACCTGGCCTGCTACCTGCTATCCGGGCTGCCTCCCCTCCCTCCACTGCTGGCCCTACCTGCCGGCTGGCCTTGCTCGGCACTAGCTTACCAGCCTGTCACCTGCCTGCCTGCTGCTGCTGAGCTGAGCTGCCAACGGACTACTGTAATGGCTGTCTGCCTGCACACCAGTGCTTATATTTGTTGGCGGCAGGTATAGTATTCGCTATGAAATGCCATTACCTGGAAAGCGACTTGCGACCTGTGGTATTGCATCAACATCGCTGTTGTTTTCCCCTAATAACTACTGCTGTCAAACCGGCTGCCTAACCCCCTACCCCCTACCCATGCGCCTGCTGTCTCCTCCTGCCTGGTCTCAGGATTTGAAGGCAGGCCTGGCTGCAGCCCAGGGCGAAGTGAGGGCGCTGCAGGCTGCCCTGGCTGCCCTGGCTGCTCAGCAGGCACTGTGAACCAGGCCTGTGTCAGGCCGTGTGTCAACCATAGTAACTACCATAACAACCATATTATCGCACTTGCAGAAGTAACAGAGGTGTCAACGGGGCAACAGTTCGTGACCAGTCAACCAACATCCCATTGCACCCCACTCAGCCCACTGGGGCGCTCATTGAGTTCAATGTGTTCACTTGATGCTCCCTAGCCTGGGTGCGAGTCAAGGTCGCTGGGGATGAGGGCCAGGCCCGCTGGGCCGGCAGGGGGTCATACCCACCAATCGGCAATCCCTAATTACACCAATGCACAAGTGCGCACAACGCATAGGTGATGTTGATCGGGATCAAGGGCAGCAAGACTGGGTGTTGCTGTAGGAACGGCAGTGCTGCAAGATCACTGTCTCGACTACCGACACTGCCATGACATGCCATGACACTACATGATCACTATCTCCACTTCCATCACTGTCTCCACTTGCATAACATCCATCTCTCAACACACGGTGCTATGTGTGTGACATATGTGACGTGATATGATGGTGCATGGTGTGTGACATGATGTGATGTGAAAAGGTAGTTTGTCATCCCTTTACATTACGGGAGAAGTAAGAATTTTTATTTTCCCGTAAATATCAGCCATTTTCCAACCCATTCTTGCTTGTGTCCGCCCTAGCAGCACTATCTGAAACAATCCGCCCTATCTAGGACAAGCCCCCTAACTAGCCCAAGCCCCCTATCTAGCCCAAGCCCCCTATCTAGCACAAGCCCCCTATCTGAAACAATCCGCCCTATCCTATCAATGCAGCCAGTAGCTTCATCTTTGCGGCCTTGCTGGCTGCCTCACTAGCCCTGAACTCTTCAAAGCCTTGGGCTATCCCTGGATCAATGGCTGCAGCCGCATGCGCAGCTGGATGCCAAGCGGACTGCCAAGTGCTGGGTGCGGGACCCCATGATGCCGTATGTCCCGGGTACCAAACGCCCGGCCAGCTGCCAGGTCCTGGGGTGGGAGGGGGGCCTCCGTACGCAGCCGGTGCCGCTGCCGCATGCCCGCTCATAGGCCAGCTGCCAGGTCCTGGGGTGGGAGGGGGCCCTCCGTACGCAGCCGGTGCCGCTGCCGCGTGCCCGCTCATAGGCCAGCTGCCAGGTCCTGGGG
>JASKMD010000216.1:31430-75000 GCA_030144725.1 Haematococcus lacustris | reverse complement strand
TGGGCTAGATGTGGCTGCGAGTATGGGTAACCTCGTGCGATGCCATCTGTGGACCAGCTGTGTGGCCGCGAGGTTGATTGCCGAGTATGTGGCTGCGAGTATGGGCTAGATGTGGCTGCGAGTATGGGTAACCTCGTGCAATGCCATCGCTACAATACCGGCTACACGATGATGCGACTAAGGCACGGGTGTTGCACGGATGCCTTGAATGCAAGTGAGGTGGTCATTCCGTGCAAGGCAAGCCGCGAAATCTTCGAAGTGCTTGAAGGCATTGTGCTATTCCGTAGTGCATTCCGTAGTGTGTTTCTTGAATGTTACAAGGTGCGAGGGTACCCCGACAGTACTGTAGACATCTACAGTACTGTAAGTGGTCTCTCGAGGTACCTCGAGGTACCTACAGTACTGTAGATGTCTACAGTACTGTAGATGTCTACAGTACTGTAGATGTCTACAGTACTGTAGATGTCTACAATACTGTAGACACCTACAGTACTGTAAGTGGTCTCTCGAGGTACCTCGAGGTACCTACAGTACTGTAGATGTCTACAGTACTGTAGATGCCTACAGTACTGTAGATGTCTACAGTACTGTAGATGTCTACAGTACACTCACGATAAATAGGGCCGACGCGAGGGCCTTTTTTGCATCGGATGGACTTTCTGCTCCGATAGAACGATAGAGCGTTGAGTTTAAGGGGGACCTCGCTCTTGAATGAAGTCCTAACTCGCAGCGGTTGCGGAGATACAACGATCCGCGCGCGAGGTACCCCCCCCTTTTTGGGAATCTGTACAGATGCCCGTCTAATGGGCCTGCCATCTGAAAGAAAGAAAGAAAACTACTCCGGTACAAACCGGCGTGCATTAAGGGAGGAGCTTCCGCCTGTGGCGCGGCCTGCTCCCACCTCCAAACGTTGGACACAGGCTGGACATGTCCCCATCAAGCTGCCCTAGCTGTAGCCACAGACCACAGCTAGCACCCAAGGCAAACAAAGAGGCATGAGAGGAGCAAAGACTAGTGCACTTGGCAGCTGGCTTTATCTCTTCTCCTCGTTGACGAGAGCAATTCCAGCCTTGTCCGCCGGGTGTCGCACTAAAAGCTGAAGTTCAGGCTCCAAAAGTCCAAACTTCAGCTGTCAGCCAACGTCCCGCATTGAGGTAGCTCTGCTCCCTCCTTGATGACGCCAACAACTCCACAACAGCTCGATGACCCGCAGCGGTCGTGTGCGGCACCCGGACCTCATTTGTATTCCGCTGGACAAAGCGGTGCCCGTTCAAGCCTGGGAAGGCTTTCCCGTTGCATCCCAATTTATATACCGCTGGGTGCGGTGGTGAGGTAGCTTAGCCAATCCGTGCGACCGAAGTCAACGCGGATTGTTACCAGGGCCACCGCGTGGAGGTGCCTCACCGCCAGCCCCGCCTGCCATCTGTACAGATGCTTGTCGATGGGCCCAAGGATATGCGGCATCTGTACAGATGCCTTCCTTGCATCTGTACAGATACCACTTGTTGTCATCTGTACAGATTATTTTGGAATATCTGTACAGATATGTGAATCTGTACAGATATTTATAGGTAAATCTGTACAGATAGCGTGAAGGTAACATCTGTACAGATTTTGAGAGGTTATCTGTACAGATGCCGGGGGTATTTATCTGTATAGATGGCGATTTAAAGCATCTGTACAGATACAACTATAATTATCTGTACAGATGCCCTTAAATTCAATCTGTACAGATAGCAAGGGTTAAATCTGTACAGATGTCGACAAGTCGTATCTGTACAGATGGCGATAGGTGTATCTGTACAGATGCCGGGGGTATTTATCTGTACAGATGGCGATAATTAGTATCTGTACAGATACACCTATATTTATCTGTACAGATGCCCGTGAACTAAATCTGTACAGATAGCAAGGGTTAAATCTGTACAGATGTCGACAAGTCGTATCTGTACAGATGGCGATAGGTGTATCTGTACAGATGCCGGGGGTATTTATCTGTACAGATGGCGATAATTAGTATCTGTACAGATACACCTATATTTATCTGTACAGATGCCCGTGAACTCAATCTGTACAGATAGCAAGGGTTAAATCTGTACAGATGTCGACAAGTCGTATCTGTACAGATGGCGATAGGTGTATCTGTACAGATGCCGGGGGTATTTATCTGTACAGATGGCGATAATTAGTATCTGTACAGATACACCTATATTTATCTGTACAGATGCCCGTGAACTCAATCTGTACAGATAGCAAGGGTTAAATCTGTACAAATGTCGACAAGTCGTATCTGTACAGATGGCGATAGGTGTATCTGTACAGATAGCAAGGAGCATCTGTACAGATACCCGGGGGTTTGAATGTCTTACCATATCACGCCCACGCGATCACATTGAGACCTTCAACGATGGCCTTGCTTGGACATCGTAATCCGTAGCAAACCGCCATGCAGCCTCACGCCATGCATCCTCACGCGTTCGACCTAATAAGTGGCCACGATCAGCAACAATTAGCCTACATCAAGCGTTGTGACTCGCGATTTCGCGATGTGGTCCCTCGCCTTAGCCTTCAGCCTCACAGCCATACGCGAACAGTCACAACAAGGAGGCGCAGCTACTAGCTACAGGAAATATGCAGGAGTCGTAGCCAGGAGGCGCAGCAAGAACAGCCTGGAGCAACGGAGCGGATGAACAAGAAAAGCAAGGGGAGCACGAACAACGACGACAAAGGTCCGATCAGCGCATCCCAATCGGGGGTACATCATATGTGGCATGTGATGCGTTGCGTGTGCATGTGCAGTGCAAAGTAAGCCACCCTTTCCACCCTTCTATTACTGTCCCTTGTCTTGGTGTTGAGTCATTGCGTTGCGCAGGTGTGCATAAGTAGCTTGGGGCTGCAACCATGAGCAGCTGCCAAGAGTAGTAGCCAAGACAAAAAGCCCCTTCCCTTCCCTTCCCTTCCCTTCCCTTCCCTTCCCTTCCCTTCCCAGCCCAGCCCAGCCCAGCCCAGCCCAGCCCAGCCCAGCCCAGCCCAGCCCAGCCCAGCCCAGCCCAGCCCAGCCCAGCCCAGCCCAGCCCAGCCCAGCCCAGCCCAGCCCAGCCCAGCCCAGCCCAGCCCAGCCCAGCCCAGCCCAGCCCAGCCCAGCCCAGCCCAGCCCAGCCCAGCCCAGCCCAGCCCAGCCCAGCCCAGCCCAGCCCAGCCCAGCCCAGCCCAGCCCAGCCCAGCCCAGCCCAGCCCAGCCCAGCCCAGCCCAGCCCAGCCCAGCCCAGCCCAGCCCAGCCCAGCCCAGCCCAGCCCAGCCCAGCCCAGCCCAGCCCAGCCCAGCCCAGCCCAGCCCAGCCCAGCCCAGCCCAGCCCAGCCCAGCCCAGCCCAGCCCAGCCCAGCCCAGCCCAGCCCAGCCCAGCCCAGCCCAGCCCAGCCCAGCCCAGCCCAGCCCAGCCCAGCCCAGCCCAGCCCAGCCCAGCCCAGCCCAGCCCAGCCCAGCCCAGCCCAGCCCAGCCCAGCCCAGCCCAGCCCAGCCCAGCCCAGCCCAGCCCAGCCCAGCCCAGCCCAGCCCAGCCCAGCCCAGCCCAGCCCAGCCCAGCCCAGCCCAGCCCAGCCCAGCCCAGCCCAGCCCAGCCCAGCCCAGCCCAGCCCAGCCCAGCCCAGCCCAGCCCAGCCCAGCCCAGCCCAGCCCAGCCCAGCCCAGCCCAGCCCAGCCCAGCCCAGCCCAGCCCAGCCCAGCCCAGCCCAGCCCAGCCCAGCCCAGCCCAGCCCAGCCCAGCCCAGCCCTCTCCGTCACCTCCCCTCCCTACCCCTACCTATCATCTCACATCCCTCACCAACTCTGACCGCCTGTCATGACCTTGTAACTGTGTGGTCCCAACTCTGACCTCCTGTCATGCCCTTGTTGTTGTTTGCAGGTTCTAGTGGCCACACCCACCCCCATCCCCACCCCCACCCCCACCCCCACCCCCACCCCCACCCCCTCCTCCATCACCCTACCACAAGAAGCAGGCGCATGGAGCGCAGGAGCAGCCAGGAGCTGCAGCCATGGAGGTGCTGCCAGGTAGGTATAGAAGTGGCGCTAGCAAAGTGTGAGTGGCCAGCCCTTGCACATGAGTGGTCCGATGCCCAGCCTAACCGCAAAGTTGCTCCTTGTTTACTGCAGGTCCCATGGTCAGCCCTCCCCCCTTCCCCCCCCTTCCCCCTTCCCCCTTCCCCCTTCCCCCTACCCCCCTTCCCCCCCCCTTCCCCTTTCCAATCCCTGTCCCACCACCTCCAAGTTTGCCACCCCACCTACCTCCCCCCTTTCCCACCCCCCCGCCCCACAACGCACGCACGATGTGCAACCCTCTCCCTACCCTACCCTTGGCGTAGCAGCCCTCTCCCTACCCTACCCTTGGCGTAGCAGCCCTCTCCCTACCCTACCCTTGGCATAGCAGCCCTCTCCCTACCCTACCCTTGGCGTAGCAACTCGGAGCGGGCAACATGGAGCGGGCAGCTTGGAGTGGGATCCCGTAGTATCAGCCCACCCAGCCCACCCATGCCATGCCATGCCCACACACCACAATGACCCTACCCATCCCTCTCCAAAGGGGACGATAGCTAGATGGTGGAGCACTTGAGTGGTTGCCAGCCCGTGCTTGTTGTGCGACATGGCATAGGTGTAGGTTTGGTAGGTGGGCGTCAATGGTAGTGAGGTGGGTGAAGGATAGCGGGAGCACGAAAGATGAGGCTATGAACTTGCACCCGGTCACTTGTCACTTGTGTGGTGTGTGGTGGTGTGTGGTGGTGTGTGTGGTGTGTCATTGTGTTGTTGATGTTGTTATTGTTGTGTGTTGTTGGCACCTTGTCACCTTATGTAGAGGTGTTGCATGTCGTTGATGCATCAATGCATATGCTTGTCTTGTTGCGATGTTGTTGTGTTGTCATTGTGGTGTGGTGTGTCGTTGTGTTCTTGTGTTGTCACCATGGTGTGGTGTGGTGGTGGTGTTGTTGGTGTTGGTGGTGTTGTTGTTGGTGTTGTATGGGTGTTGCCACCTTGTCACCTCATGCGGAGGTGTTGCATGTCGTTGATGCATTAATGCATATGCTTAGCATTCCCATAGGGAGGTGTCTCGGGGTGATGGTGGACTAAGACATGTGTATAGGAGTAGCGTAGTGAGGTGTTGCGGGGTGTTTGGGTGTTAAACATGTGTTTTGCGGGGGTGTTGCGGAATGTTTGGGTGTCAATGCATGTGTTTTGCGGGGGTGTAGCGAGGTGTTGCGGGGTGTTTGGGTGTCAATGCATGTGTTTTGCGGGGGTGTAGCGAGGTGTTGCGGGGTGTTTGGGTGTCAATACATGTGTTTTGCGGGGATGTTGCGGGGTGTTTGGGTGTCAATACATGTGTTTTGCGGGGGTGTTGCGGGGTGTTTGGGTGTCAATGCATGTGTTTTGCGGGGGTGTAGCGAGGTGTTGCGAGGTGTTTGGGCATCAATGCATGTGTATTGCGGGGTTGTAGCGAGGTGTTGCGGGGTTTTTGGACAAGGAGATATGTAACAAGCGTCCGAACAGATACTCAAACAAGCGTCTGTACAGATAGCAAAACAAGCGTCTGTACAGATAGCAAAGCAAGCATCTGCACAGATAGCAAAGAAGCATCTGTACAGATAGCAAAGAGGCATATGTACAGATAGCTCAAAGAATCTGTACAGATAGCAATAAAGCATCTGTACAGATCTGTGAATGGGACATCTGTACAGACAGCTTAGAAGGCATCTGTACAGATTGTTATGTCTATCTGTACAGATAGCTTTATAGACATCTGTACAGATAGCTACCTAGCGAATCTGTACAGATACGAAAGCGAAGAAATTCGCGGCCAAATTACGTCGCAACGGATGCACGGAATTACATAAGACTTGTACCGTTCGAACGGCCTTCTACTCTAGTTTTCATAGAGCTATGGTCGGTCCAATCGCGACCGGTCCTTGTTTATCGTGAATGTACTGTAGATGTCTACAGTACTGTAGATGTCTACAGTACTGTAGATGTCTACAGTACTGTAGACACCTACACTACTGTAAGTGATCTCTCGAGGTACCTCGAGGTACCTACAGTACTGTAGATGTCTACAGTACTGTAGATGTCTACAGTACTGTAGATGTCTACAGTACTGTTCGTGTACTCTCGAGGTACCCCGACAGTACTGTAGACCTCTACAGTACTGTAGCATGGCCGTATCTCACCAACCGCGCAAAATCACGAATTTTAGTTTCAACCCCCAATCTTACAATGCCTTCATTAGACTATGTACCAAGTCCGAGGCTCTGAATCTCAAAAATGCTGTTACTAATTTGCCTGAGTGGAGTCTGAGCAGTATTTGATTTCTATGATACAGACCCGCTTGGTGTCTTTGCCGTCCTTGCTTGCCTTCTTATGAGGGAGCACCATGAGGATATCCGGCCTGGTGGTATGTTTAGTATCTTCTGGTTTCAGTCCGAGTGTTCGGAGTGTTGTGTGTAGCGTGTCGCTGGGGAGGTCCAGGCTTTCCTTTGCGCCCTTCTCCCAGCTGCCGGTGTCCGCGAAGCTGATGTACCCGCCTAGGGTTCCCTTGCTGATAGCTTTAGTGATGAGGCGGCCCGCCCCATTGTGCCTTTCTTGCACCAGCGGTAGTGTCTCGCTGCAGCCCGAGAGAAGGTGAGTGGCACTATCCGCTTCCCCGCAGAGTGGGCATCGGTCATCCGTCGCCCGTTTCCAGCGCATAGCTAGTTTTTGGTTGTATAGCCCTCCGGTGCGGTAGAGTAGGGCAGTGCGTTGCGCGTGGGTGGAGATGTTCGTGTCGATCATCACTCTTTCGCCCGCTCCTGTTGCTGCGACCTTCGTAATTTCTTGGGACATTTGGTAGTAGATACTGTCTTGGTTGGCAAGGCCAAGCTTGTGTTTGTGGTGCATATGTGCCCGCACGCTTTGGCGGCAGTCCGACAGTGGGGCGGGGGATTCGCTGTCGGCCGCGGTGCTAAGCCAGAAGGTCGTCTCTTTCCGTGTGGTCGGGCGGTAGGCCGGGGTATTGGCAAGCTCTGGGTGTAGCGCCGCGTGCTTGGCGAGGGCATCTGCGCCTTCGTTGCCGATAATTCCCGAGTGGGCCCGGACTTTATAGAAGTGGGTCGTGACGGGGCTGTTGATGATGAGGGTGGCGATAGCGGTCAGGATGTCATTGTGTCTATGTGTGATGAGCGACATCGGATTAGCGAGGGCTCGGCGGATCTGGTAGATAGAGCAGAGGCTGTCGGTGGCGATGCGTTTAGCCCCTGCTTTGAGTGCCGCGTGTATCGCTATGAGTTCTGCCTTGTTGATGGTGTTGCTTTCCGCGTCGTCTAGGGCGACTGTGATGAGGACGTTGTTCTCCGGGATATAGACCCCCGCCCCGACGCTCGCCGGGGCTGCCCCCGAGGTGCTTGGATAACAAGACATCGATGGCGGCGATGGGGCACAGCTTGGCCTTCTCAAACACGCCCAGGCCCGCAGGCAAGGCGGGTGTTGCTTGGATTTTCTTGTTTGGGGGTCTCGGCCTGCCTCCTTGATGCCACCTTGCCAGTTCTTGCATGCGATGTCCTTGATCTTGTAGACCTCCTCTTCGTTCTCTTCATCCGGGGGCATGCGCTCTAGGTGATGCAACTCCAGGTTGACTAGCTCATCACCACGCATAAAGGCTCCCGTAGCCAGGACGTAGAGGACACGGTTCAAGCAGCCTTGAGGTGTTGCAGGATCCATGTGAGGAAGGGCCTTCACCAGGTCCTCCTCGGTAATGATGGCAGCACGCTTCCGTGTGTGTGTCACCTACAGGGAAGTGGCAGGCAACACATGTGCAACAATGCAACACATGTAGTGTGAACAGAGTGGGAGGCAGGCTGCTCATCACCTATATAGCTTCCTACCTCTCCAGCCTTGAAGGCCGCCTTGTCGTGACCGTCGACAATCTTCCACATCAAGGCAAAGCGACCCTTGAAGTCCATGAGGTCGTCAGGCTACAGGATGGGAGCCATGTCATTCTCACTGATCTTGACCCGGTAATGTTCACCACGCACAGTACAGGCAAGGGAAGAGATGCGCTGGCGCAAAGAAATGCGTTGCACTTCCCCCCATCCTTGGACTTGCGGTACCCTGCACAAGGTGCACAATATGTATAGTATAATGTCAGAGGCCAAGCTGTTACGGGAAAATAATGACCGAGACCTCGTCGAATGTTGCAGTAAACGACGAGGCGTAGCCGGGCGTCACAGCTCACATCGGGGCCGAGTTTGCGGCCTGGTCACTCGTAACCTGTGAGAACAACCTTGCTGGCTGTGAATGCGGCATGATACATGGGCACTGTAAGCCTCCTCACATTATAAGCCGCATCCCGGCGCTTCGGCTTGGTTGCGATGTTTCCGATGGGATGCCCTGCCGATGGGAGCGATGGCACACAGGCACACTGAAGCTCGGTTACATCCGGCATATACCACTGTACTCTATTCACAGGTTGATACAGACTTTCGGGGACACGGTTTGACAAGTCGACAGGGGCCTGTAAGGAGCAATTGTACGCAGCACAATGCGCAGCTGTCAGACAACATGTTGCTCTTGCAAGGAAAACAAGTGCTAGGAAGGGAAACAAGTGCTTTGCTATTTGCAAAAGGGGTGATGGTGGCATGGCTACAGCTGGCATGGCTACAGGGGTGGTGGCAGGGCAGCTGCCCCTGCTGGTGGTGGTGGTATTGGTGGCAGCAGGAGGGGTGATGGTGTCATGGCTACAATTGCTGGTAGGTGGTGGCAGGGCAGCTGCCCTGGGCAGGGCTGGGAGGGGGTGGGGCAGCGCTGGGAGGGGAGGGGCAGGGCAGGGCTGGGATTGGTGGGGCAGGGCTGGGAGGAGAGGGGCAGGGCAAGGCTGGGAGGGGTGGGGCAGGGCAAGGCTGGGAGGGGTGGGGCAGGGCTTGGAGGGGGTGGGGCAGGGCTTGGAGGGGAGGGGCAGGGCAGGGCTGGGAGGGGGTGGGGCAGGGCTGGGAGGGGAGGGGCAGGGCAGGGCTGGGAGGGGGTGGGGCAGGGGTGGGAGGGAAGGGGCACGGCAAGGCTAGGAGGGGTGGGGCAGGGCTGGCAGGGGAGGGGCAGGGCAGGGCTGGGAGGGGTGGGGCGGGGCTGGGAGGGGAGGGGAGGGGCAGGGCAGGGCTGGGATGGGATGGAGGGGGTGCTGGTAGGCTAGCTGCCCCTGGTGGTGGTGGTGGTGGTGGTGGTGGCAGCATGAGGGGTGATGGTGTCTTGGCTACAGCTGCTGGTGGGTGGTGGTAGCTGCCACAGCTGGTGGTGATGGTGGTCGTGCAAGGCCAGGGCACATGCAGCAAGGCTGGCACTTGTGCTGGGTTGGTGCAATGCGCATTGCAATCCTCATCTGGGTTGACTGTATTAGGCTATCGGAGTTGAACGACCTGTTGATTGTACCTGCTCTGCTGATAGCTCAATTGTAACGCTCAATTGTAACTGATAGCTCAATTGTAACGCATCGCTGGATTGCGACGCTATAATGTACATCGGCTGCTCGCATCCATTTCTCTAGGTTGGTCTGGAGTGGTGCCCTGCCTTGGTCTCTACGTTGGCCTTGCGCTTGCGGCCGCTGCCTCGCCCGCCCTTCCACTGAGAGCCTAAAATAACTGGGCCCTTTTTTTGGTTATTCAATGTTTTGCACGCGGGCGTGCAAAGTGGCGTGCAAACTGTCTCTGTGACTTCTCACACTCCGTGCAAACCATCGTGTTATTGCCCAGTTATAAGCCAGCAGCATCAACGCGTGTACAACGCGCAACTCTGTCGCCGCACCCTGCACTTTATCAGTAAAAATCGCGGTTAGGCAGCGTTTGACGCACTTTCTCAGTAACAATTGCGGTTAGGCAGCGGTTACAGTAAAACAGCGGCACTTGTTCAGTAAAATTTGCGGTTAGGCAGCGGTTACAGTAAAACTCCGCGGAGGCCACGCTGTCTCCGGCATCCTACAGCCACCCACACACCCTGCTCATAGTTGTGGCGAGCAGTGCAACCTCTCCGGACCAACTCCTGCAAGCCGTGCAAGTCGCGGTTGAATGTCACTGGGGTCACATCCCCCCAAAACAGTCCAGCATCCTTCCACGCACACAAACTACCGCTATGCCAAACAGCGTCATAACATCGGACTGCGAGGTAGAAGAGGAAGACTGCGAGATTGAGGAGGAAGACTGCGGCGATGACATGTCCATCGGACAATTCAACCTGCTTCCACCCATTGACATCGCTACTGCACGTCTAGCGGCAGCTAGGATCAATGGTGAGTCCATATTCAGACTGTTGACTAGCGTTGACTGTTTGACTCCTGGCGGTTACGGTGTTACGATGTTGCGATACAGAGGAAGCTCCGAGCAAGGAGACACCTCCTATTGCGCCAGTCGCAACAGCCGCAGTGCCGGTCCCAGCAGTCGCAACAGCCACAATGCCGGGGTCAGCAAGCAACGTAGCACCCGTTCCCACAAGGAGATCTGGACGCCCGTCAGGCAAGGCCGCAGGTAATCGGTACCGTCTCATGTTAGTCGTTGACTTACCCCGCTACCAAGACTGACATTGTACTAGATGCCATGATGTGCAGGAGAGGATGCAGAAGAGGATGCCGTGTTAAAGGCATTCATCAAGGCTCCCAAGTTCGCTGATTTGGCAACACGAAGCAAGGCAGCCGCCTCGACCCAAGCCAAACGCAAGAGTCAACTCAAGACCAGCTACCAGATGTTTAAGGATGTGCTAGATAACGGCACATACGCTGGTCAGTGACCCGCTGACCTAGCTAAGGCCTGCCTTGCCCCGCCCTGCCTTGCCCCATATACAATATAACCTTCGTTTGTATTGCCATGCAGATGGTGAGGTAGCTTCTGAAGAGGTTATGGCTGCGTTGCGGCTATTCCTACGCAAGCGCCCTGTCACTATCGAAGAGCGATGCAGCCACCTGTATGATTGCTACATGAAGATGCCCAAGGTTCTGTGCATGGTGTTGTGCACCCTTGCAACAGGTAGGCAAGGCTGCCAGGGTGCCTTGCAACCTACCTAGAGCCTGTCTAGTGCACCAGGTGTTGTACACGACTATCCCTTCACATTACGGGAGAAGTAAGAATTTTTATTTTCCCGTAAATATCAGCCATTTTCCAACCCATTCTTACTTGTGTCCGCCCTAACAACACTATCTGAAACAATCCGCCCTATCTAGGACAAGCCCCCTAACTAGCCCAAGCCCCCTATCTAGCCCAAGCCCCCTATCTAGCACAAGCCCCCTATCTGAAACAATCCGCCCTATCCTATCAATGCAGCCAGTAGCTTCATCTTTGCGGCCTTGCTGGCTGCCTCACTAGCCCTGAACTCTTCAAAGCCTTGGGCTATCCCTGGATCAATGGCTGCAGCCGCATGCGCAGCTGGATGCCAAGCGGACTGCCAAGTGCTGGGTGCGGGACCCCATGATGCCGTATGTCCCGGGTACCAAACGCCTGGCCAGCTGCCAGGTCCTGGGGTGGGAGGGGGGCCTCCGTACGCAGGCGGAGCCGCTGCCGCGTGCCCGCTCATGGGCCAGCTGCCAGGTCCTGGGGTGGGAGGGGGGCCTCCGTACGCAGCCGGTGCCGCTGCCGCGTGCCAGCTCATAGGCCAGCTGCCAGGTCCTGGGGTGGGAGGGGGGCCTCCGTACGCAGCCGGTGCCGCTGCCGCATGCCCGCTCATAGGCCAGCTGCCAGGTCTTGGGGTGGGAGGGGGGCCTCCGTACGCAGCCGGTGCCGCTGCCGCATGCCCGCTCATAGGCCAGCTGCCAGGTCCTGGGGTGGGAGGGGGGCCTCCGTACGCAGCCGGTGCCGCTGCCGCATGCCCGCTGATGGGCCAGCTGCCAGGTCCTGGGGTGGGAGGGGGGCCTCCGTACGCAGGCGGAGCCGCTGCCGCATGCCCGCTCATGGGCCAGCTGCCAGGTCCTGGGGTGGGAGGGGGGCCTCCGTACGCAGCCTGTGCTGCTGCCGCATGCCCGCTGATGGGCCAGCTGCCAGGTCCTGGGGTGGGAGGGGGTCATGGAGCACTCATACAGGTGGCTGCATCGCTCTTCGATAGTGACAGGGCGCTTGCGAAGGAATAGCTGCAACGCAGTCATAACCTCTTCAGAAGCTACCTCACCATCTGCATGGCAATACAAACGAAGGTTATATTGTATATGGGGCAAGGCAGGGCGGGGCAAGGCAGGCCTTAGCTAGGTCAGTGGGTCACTGACCAGCGTATGTGCCGTTATCTAGCACATCCTCAAACATCTGGTAGCTGGTCTTGAGTTGACTCTTGCCTTTGGCTTGGGTCGAGGCGGCTGCCTTGCTTCGTGTTGCCAAATCAGCGAACTTGGGAGCCTTGATGAATGCCCTTAACACGGCATCCTCTTCTGCATCCTCTCCTGCATATCATGGCATCTAGTACAATGTCAGTCTTGGTAGCGGGGTAAGTCAACGACTAACATGAGACGGTACCGATTACCTGCGGCCTTGCCTGACGGGCGTCCAGATCTCCTTGTGGGAACGGGTGCTACGTTGCTTGCTGACCCCGGCATTGTGGCTGTTGCGACTGCTGGGACCGGCACTGCGGCTGTTGCGACTGGCGCAATAGGAGGTGTCTCCTTGCTCGGAGCTTCCTCTGTATCGCAACATCGTAACACCGTAACCGCCAGGAGTCAAACAGTCAACGCTAGTCAACAGTCTGAATATGGACTCACCATTGATCCTAGCTGCCGCTAGACGTGCAGTAGCGATGTCAATGGGTGGAAGCAGGTTAAATTGTCCGATGGACATGTCATCGCCGCAGTCTTCCTCCTCAATCTCGCAGTCTTCCTCTTCTACCTCGCAGTCCGATGTTATGACGCTGTTTGGCATAGCGGTAGTTTGTGTGCGTGGAAGGATGCTGGACTGTTTTGGGGGGATGTGACCCCAGTGACATTCAACCGCGACTTCCACGGCTTGCAGGAGTTGGTCCGGAGAGGTTGCACTGCTCGCCACAACTATGAGCAGGGTGTGTGCGTGGCTGTAGGATGCCGGAGACAGCGTGGCCTCCGCGGAGTTTTACTGTAACCGTTGCCTAACCGCAAATTTTACTGAAAAAGTGCCGCTGTTTTACTGTAACCGCCGCCTAACCGCAATTGTTACTGAGAAAGTGCGTCAAACGCTGCCTAACCGCGATTTTTACTGATAAAGTGCAGGGTGCGGCGACAGAGTTGCGCGTTGTACACGCGTTGATGCTGCTGGCTTATAACTTACACGTAGTAGCCTCGAGCCACCCGTAATGTAAAGGGATACTGTATAATGTCTCGGCCCGCGCTGTTCACGTTCAAATAGCGACCTCGGCCTCGTCTCAAGCTGCGTAAACGACTCGGCTACGCCTCGTCGTTTACTGCAACTTTCGACGTGGTCTCGGTCATTATTTTCCCGTAACAGCTTGGCCTCTGACATTATACTATACGTGGCTGCATGGCGGGTGATGGTTAAAGATCACTTGGTATGTCATGCGTTGTGACACCACACGGTTCTTGCACTTGTTGTAGTGTAAAAGCACGACGCTGTTGTCGTCAAGCGAGACTATAATTGTACCTGATTTGCTGGTTATAGCTCACTCTTTACTCTTCACTCTCCACTCCTCATTTGGCCCCACTGCTCTCCTACTATACTACTTGACCACACCCACGTGAAAGATGGCACCATTAGTGCCACCTAAGGGTACTTGTTTTCAAGCTGGTTGGCTTCCATTGTCCATTAGCAAGCCAACGCACTTAAAGAAAACAAATCAACTCCCAACGGTTGAGGTATAGATACCATGTAGAGATACCATCACTCCTACAAATAATTCCCTGCGTCCGTCCCTGCGTGTCGACCGACCTTGTCCGATCGGGCTGAAATTTTGATAGATGGTAGTTTGCAGAATACAAAACATATTTTTCAGTAAAATTATTTTAAAAAATCAAAGGCGGCTGCGCTGTGGCCCTGTGGCTAGAGTGCAGGGATGAGTGCAGGGATAGGTTGCGGGCCACAGCGCAACAGCCGTTGGATTTTTTAAAAATATTTTTCTTGCAAAATATGTTTTATTTTCTGAAAACTGCCATCTATCAATTTGTCAGCCCGATCGGACAAGGTCGGTAGAACGCAGGGACAAACGCAGGGACTAAATTGTAGGAGTGATGTGCCGGTCATTCATGCATATGAGGCAGTACTGACCAACCGTTGGCACTGACCATTTGTCGGTACTGACTGCCTATTAGTGTTAGTACTAAAGGTTTGCTAGTACTAACTGCCTGCCACTTCTCACTGATGGTTTGTCAGTACTGACATGTTTTTCGTATAAACAATTTTCAGTACTGACAGCTGGTCTGTTCCTAATGTTAGGGCTAGGGCTTTTGAACTTAAGGCCAAGGCTAGGGCTAGGGCCAGGGCTAGGGCTAGGGCTAGGGCTAGGGCTAGGGCTAGGGCTAGGGCTAGGGCTAGGGCTAGGGCTAGGGCTAGGGCTAGGGCTAGGGCTAGGGCTAGGGCTAGGGCTAGGGCTAGGGCTAGGGCTAGGGCTAGGGCTAGGGCTAGGGCTAGGGCTAGGGCTAGGGCTAGGGCTAGGGCTAGGGCTAGGGTTTGACTTAGGGATCATTTGTGGGTGCGTTAGGGTTAGGTGAGGGTTAGGATCGGGTTAGAGCTTGGGCTAGGGGTAGAGTTGGATCGAAGATGAATGATTGGATTGGGTTCACGGTTGATGTAGCGTGTATAGCAGTACAGGTAAGGCATGCAAACACTTGTCCTCAGCTGTGGTTTTCAAATGTTGCTGCCGTAAGGGACCAAATACATATCACCATGACCCTCCTTGTGTGGGAATGATGACACAAATAGGTAGTGGAGTGTAGACTCGACCACTAACCTCCACAACTTCAAGTGTTGCTTGACCTCCGTCATGATGCCTCAGAATACATAGGGCCAGGCGTACTTAATGTCTTCTCCATGATGAACTCCTCCATGCTCCAGCCCCTACAAGGTTAACGCTCGATCAGCTCTGACAACCTGTCAGAACTAACAACTTGTCAAAACTGACCATATGTCTGCACTAACAGCTAATCAATAGTGACAGTCACTCAGCAATGACAGCAAGTCAGCAATTACAACCTGTCACACTAGCAGTTAGTCAACACTAACAGCTAGTCAGCACTGACAGTTAGTCAGCACAAACAGCTAGTCAGCACTGACAATCTGTTAGCATTGTCTACCAGTCAGCACATACAGTCATTATGAACTGACATCCTAGTCAGCACTGACACACTGTCAGGACTGACAACCTGTCAGGACTATTAACATGTTAGAACTGACGGCCTGTCAGGACTGAAACGTGTTAGCAATGACAGTGGGTCAACACTGAAAGTTAGTCAGAACTGACAACAAGGCAGCACTGACAGCCAGCCAGGACTTACAGCAAGTCAGGTCTGACAACTAGTCAGCACTGTCAGCTAGTCTGGAATGACAGCCAGTCAACGCAGACACCTTGTCAACACTCACAGCCAGGCTGCCCGTCAAGGGGGAAGCAGCAGCTGGGGGGGCAGCAACAACAGAAGCAGCAGGGGAGCAGCAACAGCAGGGGGGGGCAGCTGTAGCAGCAACAACAACAGCAACAGCAGCAAGGGGGCAGCAACAGAAGCAGTAGCAGCTGTAGCAACAGGGGGGCAAGCAACAACAAAAACTATTTACATGTGCATGGCAACCTGGCAGTCACGGCGGCGGCGGCGGAGGGAGTACGCCATGCTTCAATGTACATGCTCCAACTGCCTCCTACTGTATGCAACCCACGGGCAGCTAAGGATCAGCAAGCACGGCATCGGAGACATGCCTAACAAGAGGCAACGGTCAAGAGGCAATGGCGGAGTAAAAGGCAGGCAGGTAGGGGGATAACTACTCATCGAAGCAAAGGAGGGGGAGGAAATTGCGAAATGTGGAGTAGGAATGTGCAGAAGGTAGAGAGTCTAACGTGGTGCTCTTGGGTTGGGAACCTACACATGTGAAAGGAGGGGAAGCTCGAGGGAAGGGCTCGATTGAAGGCAGAGAGGGGAAGGCTCGAGGCTGCAAGGCTTGAGGCGGGAAGGATCGAGAGAAAGCGGGGAGGGGAGGTTGGGGGGGAAGGGAGGAAAGAGGGGAGGCGGGAGGCTTAACCAAGCTGGGCTGGTGGAGGGGGAAGTGTATTGACAGATTGGGGTGGTTGTATAGAGGGGTGGGGTGGGGAGGGGAGGTGCCCATCAGACCGTGGGCGTGCACGTGGGGTAGGAGATCAGGCTAGGAAACGGGTGTTAGTCAATTACTGTTAGCTACTCACTCCTTCCTTGTAGCCACTAGTAGCCACTCACTAGCAGAAAGGAGGAAGGGAGCGATAGGGCAGAGGGAAGAGGGTGATGAGGGAGACGAGGGAGTGTGTTTGAAAGAGATGATGGGTAACGCCATGGTAGGTTGGTGAAGGGTGGGGGGCTTGATCTTGGCCGCTGGGATGGGTAAGAAGGATAGGGCAGATGGCTTCGATGTCAGGGGAAAGGCGAGGGAGAGGGGGGAAGTAGGGTAGGAGGGTAGGATGGGAGGGTGTGGTGGGGTGGGGTGTGGGGGAAGGGAAGGGAAGGGAGAAGGGGTAAGGGTACTAGGTGAGACTATTGGACCTATAGCAAATATAGGGCGTACTAACAATAAGGCGGGTTAGACAGGGGGCTTGCCGCTCACTCCTTACCTGTAGCCATCAATAACCACTCACAAGGTCAATTGGGGCGGGGGAGGGGAGGGGAGGGGAAGGGGAGGGAGAGAGGGTAGGGGAGAGAGGTGGGGGGGGGGGAGGTGCGGGGGGGGGGGAGAGGGAAGGGGAGTGAATGGGGAGGGAGGGAAAGGGATGTGTAGAGTACCTGCGGCAAGGAGGTGACATGTTGTCAAAGGAGGAGCAATGTATGGTGGGTACAAGATGCACTCACCGACAGAAGAAGTGGTGTGGAAGTAGGAGTGATGTGAGTGCAATAGTTTTCAGTGCACAAGGGGCAGGGAAGACGGGCTCGGAGATGGTGGTTTCGACATGTCAAAGGCAAAAATGTGGGTCAAAGTAGACTACGTAATGACGCTGCATGTGAAACTCGTTGCGAGGTAATGCGTTGCGTGGCTACGGAGTTGGAAAAGATCTCAAGGCTGCGAAATCGGTTGGGAGGCTGGCCGCTACGTGAGATGTGGCTGCCTGGCTGCACTGTGGTTGCCTGGCTGCGATGTGGCATGTGAGAGTGGTTGCGTGGTCTGCAAGGGGAGGTTGGCTGCATGGCTTGGTGGCCGCCTGGCTATCTAGATGCGGGTCGCGAATTAGGAGCAGTGTGGCTGCAGGTCTGCGATGCAGACTTCTCAGTGCTATCCGCAAGGCTGAGTTCCTAGGTGCCACTAGCTGCGGCTGGGTTACTAGCATGACTTAAATCGACGCAAGTAGACTTCATCGTGTGTTGGGCGCATTTTAGTTTTTCATATCTCATATTTAACATGCATGCCGATCTGCAAGTTCGTGCTGCCCTTGACGCTCCATCGCAACCCCACCCCACCCTTCCACCGATACCTAGGCATGAACAGGTTTACCAAAGGGTTTACTCTGACGATGTAGTCTACTTGCGTCGATTTAAGTCATGCTAGTAACGCAACCCCAGCTGTGGCACCTAGGAACTCAACCTTGCGGATAGCACCAAGAAGTCCGCATCGCAACCCTGCAGCCACACTGCTCCTAATTTGCGACCCGCATCTAGGTAGCCAGGCGGCCACCAAGCCATGCCACCAACCTTCCCTTGTAGACCACGCAACCACTCTCGTATGCCACATCGCAGCCAGGCAGCCACAGTGCAGCCAGGCAGCCACATCTCACGTAGCGGCCAGCCTCCCAACCGATTTCGCAGCCTTGAGATCTTTTCCAACTCCGTAGCCACGCAACGCATTACCTCGCAACGAGTTTCACATGCAGCGTCATTACGTAGTCTACTTTGACCCACCTGTTTGCCTTTGACATGTCGAAACCACCATCTCCGAGCCCGTCTTCCCTGCCCTTTGTGCACTGAAAACTACTCCACCCACATCACTCCTACTTCTACACCACTTCTTCTGTCGGTGAGTGCATCTTGTACCCACCATACATTGCTCCTCCTTTGACAACCTGTCACCTCCTTGCCGCAGGTCCTCTTCAAATCCCTTTACCCTCCTTCCCCCTCCACTCCCCTTCCCTCTTTCCCCCGCGCAGCTCCCTCCCCTACCTTCTCTCCCTCCCCTCCCCCGCATTCATCACCCCGTACCCTTTCCATTGCAGCCCGTCCCACTACAAAGGTGAGACCAAGGTAAGAGCCAACAAAGATGAAGCATGGAGGGGCATGGAAGAGAAGGGAGCAAGCGGTGAGTGGCCACCCCCCGCTCGTTACCCAGCCTACCAAGCCTACACCCCAGCCCTACCCTTCCCAACAGCCAAGATTACCCCCCCCCCCCCCCCACACACACACACACACACACGCCCACTCTTCACCATCTTTTCCATCTTTTCCCTACCCCTTTGCTCCCTTCCTTCTTCCCCTACACCCCACCCCACCCCCACCCTCCCACCCTACCCTCCTACCCTACTTCCGCCTACCCCTTGCCTCCTACCCTACTTCCGCCTCCCCTCTTGCCTCTTGCCATTGCCTTTTGGTTGTTGCCTCTTGTTAAGCATGTCCCCGTTACAGTGGTTGTTCATCCTTATCTGCCCGTCGGTTGCATACAGGAGGCAGCCGGAGCATGTACAATGAAGTATGGCGTACTTCCTCCGTCGCCCTTGCAAGGTAATGCCATTGGCATGCAACTTGTGACTGCCCCCGCTACTGCTGCTGCTGCCCCCCTAGCTGCTTCTGCCCCCCAGCTTCTGCTGCCCCCATGGCGGGCCGCCTGGCTGTCAGTCCTGACAAGGTGTCAGTCCTGACTGGCTGTCAGTCTTGGCAAGGTGCCAATGCATATCGGCTGTTTGTCCTAACTGGTTGTTTGTCCTGACTAGTTGTCAGTCCTGACTGGCTGTCAGTGCTGACTAGTTGTCAATCCTAACTGACTGTCAGTGCTGACTAGTTGTCAGTCTTGACTGGCAGTTAGTGCTTACTAGTTGTAAATGCTGACTAGGGGGCAGCACTGCAATCCTATCAGCATTGACAACTGACAGCAGCCCTGTTAGTACGGCCTACAACTTTGTCACTATTGACAGCAACCCTATCGGTATTGACAGCAAGTCAATACTCACTGCAGCCTTGTCAATATTGTCTGCTAGCAATGCAATCATTGGCATAATAGAGCATACCATGTATGTTGTATTTGTGTCTCTTTGCAAAGGCTGGATCATGGAAGGCTACATGCATTACATCAAGGTCGTTGGACCCTATGTGTTCAGAACGATTCTTAAGATTCATTGTAAAAGGGCTGACACGTCCTAGCTCAGGGACGCACCTCAGGGTGTTTTTGGTAGCGGCGCGTGGCCCTAAACAGTTCTTGCATCTCGCCCCCAATGCCCAGTGGTTGAAGCGGGGGCATTGGCCAGGAGAAAACGTCACCCTGATAGGAATCAACAACAGCCCTCCGCCGCACACCGCCGCACACCGCCGCAAGCCGTGCAAGCCGTGCAAGCCGCAAGCCGTAAGCCGCAAGCCGCATTTGCGGCGCCTCCAACAGTTACCTGCGCTATCCAGCCCCGCACCTGACATGGCCAAACCTACCCCCCTCAGCAACTCCTTCGCTGCCCTCGCCTCTTTCCCACTGACCAGGCCCCGGTCTCACCCCCCCACAGAGCAGTCAGCGGCAGCAGCAGCCCGGGGTGCCGACCATTTCACTCTGGAGGAGGCAGCTCGCATTGCCCTATCTGAGCAGCTCACAGAGCGTTTTCTCAACGAGCAGCGGGAGCAGCACCAGCGGCAGCAGCAGCAGCATCAGCAGCAGCACCAACAGCAGCAACAGCAGCAACAGCAGCAGCAGCAGCAGCAGCAACAGCAGCCAACTGGGGCAGGGGCCTCACCAATAACTGAGGCCCGGCTCCAGGAGGTACTGGCGCAAACTCTGACACAGACGCTGCAGCAAACAGTCATGCCGCAACTAACTTCCATCAACCAAGCTATCGAGACAGTCAAGAGCGAGTTGCAGATTGTCCAATATGACGTAGCCAAACTGAGTGTGGGGCACATTGAGCTAGAGGGAGAAACGAGGGAGGTGCGTGCAGAGATGGCCTCAGTGGAGCAGCGCTGCAGCGTGCAGCTGGCAGCAATGGCCTTCAACATCCAGCTAGCAACAGAGCAGCGCAGCAATGCGGGGGTGGTGGTCTTCTTTGCCCCCCGCCCTGATGAGGCAGCCATCAAGGCTCTGTGCACCAGCGTCGGCGTCACTGATGGCCGGGTGATGCACTCTAGCCCGACTATCGCTAAGGTCAGTGTCGGCTCCCATGCCTCAGCCCTCAACGTTCTGGCTGCTGCCCAGCAGGCCGCACTCCCAGCAGACCTGGGGAAGGGTCCGCTACAGCGGGTCGTGTGGCCAGCTCGCCGGCAGCTGCAGGCAGTTGTGGATAAGAGCAGTGTGCGATCCCCTGTACATGGCATGCGCTTTGAGTGCAACAAGTCACGCACAGCCATCATCACCACCTGGAAGGGGAAGCAGATTACCTACCCCCTGTTTGTCCACCTCAGCAACCCCAGCAAGCCAGACCTGAAGAGCATGGATGAGTGCAGCATTGAGGCAGCTTGTGAGTATGCGGCTGCGGATCAGCCTGCAGCTTTTCTCCTACCAAGGTCCCTCGCCACCCGTCAACAACAGCAGCAGCATCAACAGCAGCAGCAGGGTGCGACCGCGGCTGCCGCAGCAATGGAAGAGGACAACCAGCCTGCAGATCCTAACCCTCCCCGCCCCCCTAACCGGCCGCAACGCAGTGCAGCAGCAGCAGCAGCAGCAGGGGGCCCTAACCGGGCACCAGCCGGTAAGGCTCCGGGGAAGACAACTGCGCCGGGCAGCCGCCCCGCCTCGCCTAATCAGGTGCAGCGCGGTGCAGCGGCAGCAGCAGCAGGGGGGCCTAACCAGGCACCAGCTGGCAAGGCCCCGGGGAAGACAGTTGTGCCGGGCAGCCGCCCCCCCTCGCCTAACCAGGTGCAGCGCGGTGCAGCGGCAGCAGCAGCAGGGGGGCCTAAGCAGGCACCAGCCAGCAAGGACCCGGGGAAGACAGCTGCGCCGGGCAGCCGCCCCGCCTCGACTAACCAGGTGCAGCGCAGTGCAGCAACAGCAACAGCAGCAGCAGCAGCAGCGGGCCCTAGCCAGACAACAGCCAAGACTGTGGCACCAGGTCGCCCCACCCTGCCCAACCAGACACAGCGCAATGCAGCAACAACAGCAGCAGTCCTCAACCATCTGCCCCCCCCCTTGCCCTTCCCCCTGGGGGGTGACGGCCACTCGGCCCCAGGCTCCCCAACCAAGAGCCGCTCGCTCTCTCCCCTTTGGGGAATCACCGCACAAGGCATCAAGCGGGGTTAGGTGCGTCCGGGGAGACTCCTACGGGTAAGCTCAGGGCGGTGGGGGCTCAGGGCATGGGAGAGGGTCGGGGCTAGGGACTCGCCCCCCGGGAGCTCAGGTTGGCGGTCCACAATGTGAATGGCCTTAAGCATGACACCACCTCAGTCAAGTTCACAACTATTAGGAGGCTGGTGGCCGAGCATGATGTCATCGCTCTGTGCGAGACACGCAGCAATAGGATAGCGGAGTTCATAGAGCATGCGCCCACCCATAGTGCCTTTCACACTACTGTTTCACGTCAGGGTGTGCCGGGTCAGGGGGTGGCCCTTCTGCTGCGCAAGGAGCTAGCCAGGCCCGCTAGGTTATGGCGCACCAGTAGTGCCATGCAGCTGCTTTGGGTCAGGCTGGCAGGGTGTGTGTGTGGGCTTGAGGGCGATGTGTTGATGGGTGTGTGCGACATACCCCCCGCTCACAATGTCTCCGAGCACTTCAACCACTTGCTGCTACAGCTCCAAGAGGCTACATCACACACACCACATGTCCTCCTGATGGGTGACCTGAACTCTCATTTAGGCAAGCTGAGCGAGATAGGTGACCTCCATGGCTGGTCCATGCTGCATCCGGAGCTTTGGCCCAGCCAAGTTTAACTTAGCGGGCATGGAGCTAGTTGACGTGCTATCAGCTACAGGCCTTGTTGCCACCACCGGCAGGGGACATGGGGACATGGGACAGCGCACCTGCAGAGTTAGCACTCGCACGGAGCACATCATCATGAGTGAATGGGTTTACTCTTTGAGCCACACATCTTCCTTCCCTGACGCTTGCCATGAGTTTGACCACTCCCCCATTACCCTATCATTCAAAGCACCAGCACAAGCCACCACACCCGTCCACACATGCAATGCTGACTGCCACACTGGCCCACAGTTCCAATGGAAGCCAGATCATGCTGCTCGGTATGTGGGTGCCCTTATTGCCTTGGAAGAGGAGGTCATGGCTGTCAAGCAGGCTGTTGAGCAAGGCACACACCCTGACTCCATTAAGCGCTTTGTGCATGACATCATATCACGGGCTGCGGGCAGTGCGGGGATGCTCAGGCCAAGGCTCTGCCCATTGGCGCGTGTTGACAAGCACACCACAGTTAAGCCTGCCTGGTTTGATGTAACAGTAGTGTTTGTGCGGTCAGGATGCATGGTCGGCTGAGGCATAAGTGCCGGCTTGCAGCCGTCGAGCATGCTGACTTGTGCGGCTATTGCTGCCGCTGCGGCTGTCTACATACTTATCGACAGCCTCCGAGTCGCGCAGTGGGTAGTGCAGTGTACTTACATCGTGAAGACGTCGTAAAGAACTAATCCATCCAGAGAAGAGTAGTCATTGCAAGCAGAAGCAAAGCAAGTCCATCAGAAGGCTGCAAGAAGTCTGAACCAAGCCCCTCCAGCATCTAGCACTCAAGAAGTCCTGAAATCCCCTAAGAAGTCCAGCCCTAGCATCGCAAGATCTCGTCATAAGTAAGATGCAATTCAAATCTCACAGAATCTTGCATGCAGAAAAGAAACACAAACCTACCATTCATCCTAGCTGAGTGTCTGGACTGTTACACTCTCCCCCACTCCGAAAAGCTACGTCCCGGAGCTTGCAGTTTTGAGGCCAATCATGTTCAACAGCATGCAACAGCAGGCATGGACATGCAGGCAGGAACAGTCTTGCTTCAAGCTACATGCAACAGACAAGCAAATGCAACGAGCTCCATGCAAACCATGCTGGAACTATGAAACTAGAGTCTTGAGCTGACCGTCGTCTCGTTCTCCTCCTCCTCAACCAAAACTAACCTTGACAGAAACCGAGAAACAGAAGATGTGGTAGTTGCGTTCAGCGCAGGTTGCAATGGGTGATCAGTCCATGCCGGCTGCATAGTGCTTGAACAAAGTGGTGGGACATACGCAGACATATGCCTTGTCCCTAACCAAGACGATGGGTGTATCATGTGCCTCACATGTCAGGTTGGAGCCATTGTGCCAACAGGGATATAAAGCCTGCGGAGCCCTCAGCCAGTGTGGAACAACAGATTGCCCGCAATTGTGAACCGGCATGCTTTGCCAGCCAGTGCAGCCGTGTGAGACGCTGGTACTGTGCACTTTAAGGTCAACTGAGGTGCGAAGCTCAAGGGCCTAGGCGTATGTGCCCGATCGATTGGATGCAGAGGTGTTTGTGCCTGGCTGCATTGCGTGTGGCCCATGCATGAGTGAACATGAGAGAAGCAGCAAAGAGGCTGCAACCCTAGGCAAATGCATGATCGCTTTGCCCCGTGCCGTTGTTTTGTGCTACCTCAGGTGCTACCTGGGATGCCATGATGTGCGCATGCCGTGCGCTATGCGACTTGAGTGTTCTGGCAGGCTGCTGGGCTGCGTAGCTCTGCTGCCATGTTGTGTATGTGTGCTTTCTCAGGTGTTACCTGGGGCTGCAAGTGAGTGCGCATGTTGTGAAGCTATGCGGCTTGTTTGTGTGGGCAGGCTGCTGGGCTGTGTAGCTTTGCTGCCATGTTGTGTATGATGTTCTCTGCAAGGAATGCAGGAGTGTAGGCTGTAGGTGATGAGGTCTCTGTGGCTGAAGCCAGCAGGGTGTGTCGTCTCTGCGGCTGATGCCAACAGGGTGCATGAAGCTAGAGGTGTGTTGTGGCGTCTC
The DNA here is from genome assembly GCA_030144725.1 of Haematococcus lacustris. Lineage (NCBI taxonomy): Eukaryota > Viridiplantae > Chlorophyta > Chlorophyceae > Chlamydomonadales > Haematococcaceae > Haematococcus > Haematococcus lacustris. The sequence goes on along the minus strand of JASKMD010000216.1, from coordinate 50,804 downwards.
TGTGGCAGATGCCAACAGGGTGTGTAATTGGACTGCGACTGTGCTGTGAGGTCTCGCTCGAAGCGGGATGCAATGGTGCAACAACGCGACTGTACCTGTGCAAGGTGTTCTCCTCATAGAAGCGTAGAAGGGCATCCGAGCTCTCCGCTGTGGGGCTCCGCTTGTGCTGGGAACTGAGCCGCAACTGGTCGACCAAGTCGTCCAAGTGCGATGTCGACAGTAGAACTGTGGATTGGGAAAGCGGCGAAGGGTGGCGAATGGTGCTGGGTCAGATGAGAGTGCATGCCAAGACGTCGAGATATGACTACTGGGCTGGCCCCCATGCCACTTTGCCCTGCTTGTCGTTTCTGTCAGCTTAAGACGATGCCTGGTAGGTTGATATCAGACTGCCAGCTGCATGGTGTGGCTCTCTGCAGGCTGGTGCACTGCAGGGTGCTGTTCTCTGCTTGGGCAGGATGATGTTGTTGGTGGTCACATGTTGGGTGTGTTCTGTGCCTAGAGGTGGCTAGGTATGTGTTGTTGCTGGTGTAAGGCGTCTCTGCATAGGGCAGGAGTGCAGCTATGTGTTCTCTGTTTGAGCAGGCTGGTTGTGTTGATAGAGATGAGGCTCTGCATAGGGTAGGATCAGGTTGGTGTAAGGATGTGCAGCCTGATATGCTGCAGGGTCTCAGCAAGGCGCTGGATGTGTGTTGGCTGCAGTTTCACTGTAATGTAACTCTGCTAAGGGCAGGCTTTGGACGGTTGGCTGCTTCCTTAGCCAGGTTTGGTGCTAGGCTCTCATCAGTTCGGGTGGTGGCGGGGATGAAGGTGGCAAGCAGCGCACATGACATTGTGCAAGGCAAGCTAAGCATTTCTCCGCGTGAGCGGGACAAAGCATCCTCTGCAACAGCAGGCTCCGCGCAAGCGGGAGTCTCCGTGTGAACGGGCAAAGCAAGTCAGCAATACAAGCCTCTGCAAACGCAGGCTCTGCACAACAGCAGGCTCCGCTTAAGCGGGATCTCCGTGTGAACGGGAAAAGCAAGTCTGCGAAACAGCAGTGCAAGCACAGCAAGCACAGCAGGTACAGGCTGTACAGCGACTTCTAGAAGCAGGGGTTTCTGCTCAGCAGCAGGCACAGTGACAAGCGCTCGAGCTGATGCCATCAGTTTCGGCTCCAATGGCACCTCCGACTGAGTTGGGTCCGGTGTCACTGCGCAAATGTCGCGATGAACGAACAATTGCGGAAACCAGATGTAACAGTAGTGTTTGTGCGGTCAGGATGCATGGTCGGCTGAGGCATAAGTGCCGGCTTGCAGCCGTCGAGCATGCTGACTTGTGCGGCTATTGCTGCCGCTGCGGCTGTCTACATACTTATCGACAGCCTCCGAGTCGCGCAGTGGGTAGTGCAGTGTACTTACATCGTGAAGACGTCGTAAAGAACTAATCCATCCAGAGAAGAGTAGTCATTGCAAGCAGAAGCAAAGCAAGTCCATCAGAAGGCTGCAAGAAGTCTGAACCAAGCCCCTCCAGCATCTAGCACTCAAGAAGTCCTGAAATCCCCTAAGAAGTCCAGCCCTAGCATCGCAAGATCTCGTCATAAGTAAGATGCAATTCAAATCTCACAGAATCTTGCATGCAGAAAAGAAACACAAACCTACCATTCATCCTAGCTGAGTGTCTGGACTGTTACATTTGACCGGTCATGCAAGGAGGCTAAAGCCGTACTCTGGCAGGCTCTGCGTAGCGGGGAGGCCTTGCACCTTTACAGGGCTAGAAAGCAGGCCTATAGGAGGCTGGTTGCTAGAGCTAAGTCTGCGTGGTCCAAGCATAGAGCTGCCAAGCTTCTAGACATGCTCAAGCACAACCCTGGGGATGCACTCAAGATGCTCCAAGTCAAGCACGCACGCCAGCAGTCCATGGTTCCCATTGACAAGTGGCATCAGCATCTGCAAGCCTATTTCACAACCACCACTTCGACACATGAAGCACCCGATGTGATCCCTGAGCCAGCTAGGACCAGGCAAGCTGTGCCTGCCCATTTGCAAGCCGTCCCTCTTGGGAGAGGCAGACTTCACCCTGTCCCTGCCCTTGTCACAACACATCCGCCTGCCTATGAGCTGCCCCATCTTGACAACATCACATCCATTGTACAAGCACAACTACGTGAGCTCAACAATGACACAGCACCTGGCCTGGATGGGCTCCCAGCCCCCTTCATCAAGCACGCCCGCACAGTTGATGAGGGTGTTACCACATACTTGATGCTCCCTCTGCTTGCCACATGGTTTCACAGCATGATGCGCACGGGGATTGTCCCAGCGGCCTAGAAGGTAGCTAGAATCAGCCCCCTCTTCAAGGACACAGACCCCACAGACCCCAACAAGTACAGAATGCTTGCTGTGAGTAGTGTGTTGTACCGCATGTATGCTAACGTCTTGCGGCACGTGCTGACTGCCTGGTGCATGACACACAAAGTGCTGCCAGCTGAGCAGTTTGGGTTCATCCCGGGACGCAGCACCATGCAACCCATGTTCATTCTGCGCCATCTTGTCCACGCTCAAAATGCCAACGTAGATGCCAAGCACCGCAAGCTTTTCAATGCCTTCATTGACTTCAAACAGGCCTATGACCACATACCTCGACAACAATTGTGGGAACACTTGCGGGTTAGGGTCAAGCTGCCACAGCCCTTGCTTGCCTGCCTGGAGGGTCTGTATAGGGGTGATAGCTATGTGCTGATAGATGGCCCTTACCGCACCCCCCCAGTGACTCCAGACCAAGGTGTCAAGCAAGGCTGCCCCATCAGCCCACTCTTGTTTGCTCTCTATGTTCACGACATTAGTAAGGAGTTCCTAGGTCCTGTTGATGCTGTGAGAGTGCAAGGCACACCTGTCACCCACTTCATGTATGTTGATGACTCGACCCTGGTGAGCACCTCGTCCCACGGGCTGCAGCGGCTGGTCTGCCAGCTACAAGGCTTTGCAGACAGGAAACACCTTTCAGTCAATGTGGGCAAGTCAAAGGTGATGGTCTTAAATGGCAACTCACAAACTGCAGCACCTAGCACCGAGCAATTTTGATAGATCGTGTTTTGCAGAAAATAAAACATATTGTTTTTTGGATTTTTTTTTCAAAAAACAATATCTTTTATTTTCTGCAAAACATAATCTTTCAATTTTTCAGCCCGATCGGAGAAGGTTGGCCAAAAACGCAGGGAAGAATGCAGGGATTAATTTGTAGGAGTGCTTGGGGCTGTACGGCAGCCAGGTATGGGGCACTGCATTCCTTGGGCATGGTGTACAACTCTCCAACCCAGTGCAAACACGCATGCTCAGCTTTCTCAGGTTTGCTGCCAGGGTACGTAGCTCAGTGTCAAGCCTGATGGTGCTGCATGAGTTGGGGCAGCTGTCCCTCCAGCTTTACTGGCTTAGGGCTGCATGCAAGTTCTGAAACACTGCCAAACTATCCCACAGTGACCTGCTAATGAGGGTCATCAAGGCAGATGTGGAGTTAGGCAGGAGTTGCCAGACCAGCTGGAGTGCTCAGTTCCAGCTGGCCGTTAGGGAGCTGATGGGGGGTGAGTTTACTTTGAGCCCGGACATGGTCCTAGGCACCAAGGCTATGGAAGTCAAGTGGCTCGAGAGGTGGGGGAGGCGTTGGGTTTGGTTTGAGGGAGACCCTAGACTGCAGGAGACGGTGCATCGGGAGAGATGTTCGTATGCTGCATGGTTCAAGCATGGAAACGGCATTGGCATCAATCACATGGCACCACACCTGCTTAACAGACAGCTCTCTACAGAAGTTCCACTCACGATAAATAAGGCCGACGCGAGGGCCTTTTTTGCATCGGATGGACATTCCGCTCCGATAGAACGATAGATCGTTGAGTTTAAGGGGGACCTCGCTCTTGAATGAAGTCCTAACTCGCGACGGTTGCGGAGATACAACGATCCGCGCGCGAGGTACCCCCCCCTTTTTGGGAATCTGTGCAGATGTTGGTTTAATGAGCATGTCATCTGTGCAGCTGCATGTCGATGCCATTACGAAAAGCGACATCTGTGCAGATGCCGGTTATTAAATCTGTGCAGATGCTAATAAAGGCAACATCTGTGCAGATGCCGGTAATAAAATCTGTGCAGATGCATAAAAAAGCAACATCTGTGCAGATGTTGGTTATAATTGAAGGGCGACATCTGTGCAGATACTATTAAGGGCGACATCTGTGCAGATGCCGGTTATTAAATCTGTGCAGATGCTAATAAAGGCAACATCTGTGCAGATGCCGGTAATAAAATCTGTGCAGATGCATAAAAAAGCAACATCTGTGCAGATGTTGGTTATAATTGAAGGGCGACATCTGTGCAGATACTATTAAGGGCGACATCTGTGCAGATGCCGGTTATTAAATCTGTGCAGATGCTAATAAAGGCAACATCTGTGCAGATGCCGGTAATAAAATCTGTGCAGATGCATAAAAAAGCAACATCTGTGCAGATGTTGGTTATAATTGAAGGGCGACATCTGTGCAGATACTATTAAGGGCGACATCTGTGCAGATGCCGGTATTTAAATCTGTGCAGATGCATAAAAGGGCGACATCTGCGCAGATGCCGGTTATAATTTAAGGACGACATCTGTGCAGATGCCGACAATGTCGACATCTGCACAGATGAATACCTCGACATCTGCACAGATGCCAAGTAGTGCAGCTGTGCACATGAAGATAAGGCTTGCATCAAGGTTACGCAAAGGCACCGCGAAGGAAGCAAAGTCACCGCGAAGGAATCAAGACTCTTCCATTATTCAACAATCTGTGTGATATTTGCATGAAGTTTTCGCAAAGGTGGCGCGAAGGAAGCCAAGGAACCGCGAAGGAGCCTAGATTGCCCCACATAGCAGCAATGAGCAGCCAGGAGCAGCCAACAAAAATCGTCGCCAAAAGGCTAGCTACGAGCCAGCCAGCCGCTTAGGCGACCAGATGCCATCAGGTTAAGCGATAGGATCAAGATATAGCGACAGAAAACGGAAGGAGACGCAGCGATGCAGCGACACAGCGATGCAAAGATGCGGCAAATGCATGAGGTGCAACTAGGACACGTAGCCCGAAGCCTGTGAGACGGAGCGGAAGAGGAGTGGAGGAGCCCGGAGGCGGTCAGGAGCCATGCATGAGACGAAGCTGGGTGCACTTGAAAAAAAGTTGGGTGCACCCACACAAACCCCACCCTAGCGAATGGTGAGTATTTTATCTTGCAGTCATGTGGCTCCAAGTACCTTGCCTGACTATTTGCCAACCACTGAATTGTTGCAGGTTCAATGGTCCCAACCTCCCCTTCCCTACACCCAGCCCAGCCCAGCCCAGCCCAGCCCAGCCCAGCCCAGCCCAGCCCAGCCCAGCCCAGCCCAGCCCAGCCCAGCCCAGCCCAGCCCAGCCCAGCCCAGCCCAGCCCAGCCCAGCCCAGCCCAGCCCAGCCCAGCCCAGCCCAGCCCAGCCCAGCCCAGCCCAGCCCAGCCCAGCCCAGCCCAGCCCAGCCCAGCCCAGCCCAGCCCAGCCCAGCCCAGCCCAGCCCAGCCCAGCCCAGCCCAGCCCAGCCCAGCCCAGCCCAGCCCAGCCCAGCCCAGCCCAGCCCAGCCCAGCCCAGCCCAGCCCAGCCCAGCCCAGCCCAGCCCAGCCCAGCCCAGCCCAGCCCAGCCCAGCCCAGCCCAGCCCAGCCCAGCCCAGCCCAGCCCAGCCCAGCCCAGCCCAGCCCAGCCCAGCCCAGCCCAGCCCAGCCCAGCCCAGCCCAGCCCAGCCCAGCCCAGCCCAGCCCAGCCCAGCCCAGCCCAGCCCAGCCCAGCCCTCCCCTCCCTCCCCCACCACCACCTCCTTCATCACCCTACCACAAGAAGCAGGTGCATGGAGCGCAAGAGCAGCCAGGAGCTGCAGCCATGGAGGCGCTGCCAGGTAGGTATAGAAGTGGCGCTAGCAAAGAGTGAGTGGCCAGCCCTTGCACATGGGTGGTCCGATGCCCAGCCTAACCGCAAAGATGCCCATTGTTTACTGCAGGTCCCACAGTCAGCCCTTCCCTCTTCCCCCCTTCCTCCTTCCCCCTTCCCCCTCCCCTCCCCTGTCCCACCACCTCCAAGCCTGGCACCCCACCTACCTACCGCCTTTCCCACCCCCCGCCCCACGACACACGCTGCAGCCCTCTCCCTACCCTACCCTTGGCGTAGCAGCCCTCTCCCTACCCTACCCTTGGCGTAGCAGCCCTCTCCCTACCCTACCCTTGGCGTAGCAACCTGGAGCGGGCAACCTGGAGCGGGCAGCTTGGAGTAGCAGCCCACCCAGCCCACCCTGGCCATGCCATGCCCACACACCACAATGACCCTACCCATCCCTCTCAAAAGGGATAGCTGAGCGCTTGGGTGGTTGTCAGCCCGTGCTTGTTGTCCTCGTCATCTTGCCGCCTTGTTGCGATGTTGTTGTGTTGTCACCTTGTTGGGTTGTGGTGTGGTGTGGTGTGGTGTGGTGTGGTGTGGTGTGGTGTGGTGTGGTGTGGTGTGGTGTGGTGTGGTGTGGTGTGGTGTGGTGTGGTGTGGTGTGGTGTGGTGTGGTGTGGTGTGGTGTGGTGTGGTGTGGTGTGGTGTGGTGATGGTGATGGTGATGGTGATGGTGATGGTGATGGTGATGGTGATGGTGATGGTGATGGTGATGGTGATGGTGATGGTGATGGTGATGGTGATGGTGATGGTGATGGTGATGGTGATGGTGATGGTGATGGTGATGGTGATGGTGATGGTGATGGTGATGGTGATGGTGATGGTGATGGTGATGGTGATGGTGATGGTGATGGTGATGGTGATGGTGATGGTGATGGTGATGGTGATGGTGATGGTGATGGTGATGGTGATGGTGATGGTGATGGTGATGGTGATGGTGATGGTGATGGTGATGGTGATGGTGATGGTGATGGTGATGGTGATGGTGATGGTGATGGTGATGGTGATGGTGATGGTGATGGTGATGGTGATGGTGATGGTGATGGTGATGGTGATGGTGATGGTGATGGTGATGGTGATGGTGGTGGTGGTGGTGTGTGGTGTCACCTTCTTGTTGTCGTGTCGTTGCTACCTTGTCACATCGTAGGGGGGTGTTGCGGTCATTGGGTGCATCAATGCATGTGCTTAGCATTTCCATATTCAGGTGTTGTGAAGTGATGGTGCATCGAGACATGTGCTTGCAAGTCCCGTAGCGAGGTGTTGCGGGATGTTTGGGTGTCAATGCATGTGTTTTGCGGGGGTGTTGCGGGGTGTTTGGGTGTCAATGCATGTGTTTTGCGGGGGTGTAGCGAGGTGTTGCGGGGTGTTTGGGTGTCAATGCATGTGTTTTGCGGGGGTGTAGCGAGGTGTTGCGGGGTGTTTGGTGGTCAATACATGTGTTTTGCGGGGATGTTGCGGGATGTTTGGGTGTCAATACATGTGTTTTGCGGATGTAAGAGTCGATGAAATAGTCGACATCTGTGCAGATGAAGCCACGACATCTGCACAGCCAAGCCGCGAATGTAAAAGTCGACATCTGTGCAGATGCTATAGACAACATCTGCACAGCCAAGGCTCGAATGTAATAGTCGACATCTGTGCAGATGTCGTTGTCAGCAGCTGCACAGATGTTGGTCACGACATCTGCACAGCCAAGCATTGAATGTAATAGTCAACATCTGTGCAGATGTCGTCGTCAGCATCTGCACAGATGTTGGTTGCGGTATACGACATCTGTGCAGATGTCGACTTCTCGCAGCTGCACAGATGTTGACATCGCCTGCATCTGTGCAGATGTCGACTATCAGCAGCTGTGCAGATTAAGGATAACCGACATCTGTGCAGATACGTGGTTAGGAAAATCGCGGCCAAATTACGTCGCAACGGATGCACGGATTCACGTAAGACTTATACCGTTCGAACGGCCTTCTACTCCTCTTTCCAATGAGCTATGGTCGGTCCAATCGCGACCGGTCCTTGTTTATCATGAGTGTCGTACCAGGTTCAGGTTAGGCAACAGCGGTCTGAGGGTGGAGAAGGCTCGGTCTGAGGGGGTAACTTTCATTGATCGCACATGCACCAGATGCACAGAGGGGGTAGTGGATGACGCCATGCATTTCATCTTTGAGTGCACTGCCACGATTTCCATCAGGGAGCAGCCGGAGTTTGCCATGACTTAACAGAACAATAATGAGAACTTGCATGACTTCATGTTGAGCCCATGTGCACCTCTGTTTGTGCACCTTGCTTTGAAGTGCGTTACAGAAAGTCCCGAACCCTTAGAGGGGCCACATCATCTATGTGTTCAAAGCATTGTAACTTAGGACAAATAGCTCTTGAGGTTTTGAAGGTTGTTGCTTGTTGCTTGATAGCATGTTGGTCACACAACGTTGTCTTATATGTCTATGTAACGATGTAACAACAAATTTGTTGTCCTCATGGTGATGTGTACTCTAAACCTTGCAACATTTGTGGCCTAGTATCACGTCGAATTGCATCCAACGGCGCTAGCCTCACCAACCTCCTTCATGTGCAATCTTATCACTAAGTGACGTTAACCCCCTCCCTTCAGCCCTTCACCCGGACCTTCCGCCATTTTGCCTCCCGTCGCTGTTGGTGTTGCTGTCATGAATGCATGGAAGTAAGTATTGGATGCAAGGCACTCACTTCTGTAGACACAAGCAGTACTAAATCCAAGACAACAATGACTGCAGGTCCTTAAGTACTGAATGTTGATCCGCCAATACTGACTATGGGCCCGTCAGTGTTGACAACTGATTTGTTTGTACTGTTAGGAGTCAGTCAGTACAGTTAGGGGGTTGGCGTACTCTCCCTTCGGGAAACCGGGAAAGAGTAAACAATGTATTTTGTTGTCCTTCGGGAAGTAATCAAACAATTAGTTAATCCTGACGAAAGTGCTAGCAATGGACCAATTTGTGGTCCGGGGCATCAGTGCCGACGAGCCACTGATAATCTGCACTGCGAGCTCCTTATGCACGATGAACAACGCTTCCAAATGTCTCTTGATCGTTAGCGGCAGTGATTGAGAAGCGACTACCCAGGAGACCTCGCAAGCTGTCCAACTTTGGGCCTTCTCCAAGCCGCAACCCTGCCGCATCGCCTTGCACACCTCCTAATCTCGCACGCACCGGCAAGGCGCATGAGAAATGGTGGTATCTTGTTAAGGTTCAACCCATCTTGTGGCTGCTTTGCCCTGGGCAAGGTCGAGGGAGGTGGACCAGGCTGGGGCAAAGGCTGGGGTCACAGGACAGGCAAGGGTGGCAACCGGGTGGCGGCCGGTCATAGATGGGCAGCCAGCCAAGGCGGGGTGCTTGCAAGTTTGAATGCTCCGAGGCAGATGATGAAATATGCCGAGGTTCAGTGCCCTATGTGACGTGGCCAGGTGATAGGGGCACTCGAGGCCACGACAGTTGACTATGTTGATCACATGATTTTGATGCGAGATTAATGGTGTGTGAGGCTTAACTATTTCCATGTACGAAGACTTTCTCACACGAAGACGTACTTTAACCATCGGGGAACTTGAAACAATGGAAAAATGGCTCGTGAATAATATGTTACTTACAGTTTCCCAGGCTTCGGGAATCGATAGGGAGAGTACGGTAGTGGGGCAGTCAATACTAAAAGTGGTTCAGTTAGTACTGATAGTGGGTCATTCAGTACTGAAAAATGTCCGGTCACTACTTAATGGTCCAGTCAATATTGAAAGAGGCAACATGCAGTGAGGCGAGTGCACAGAAGAGTACACCGCAGTTGCTTCCATGGATCCGGCAAATCCATGGTTGTCCTCATGACACCCTGCGGTGAACTCTTCCGTACACTCGTCTCCGTGCCGGCACTCATAAGCACGGCTCCATGCAAGTCCTCCCAACGCTTCCCACCATTGGTGGGCCACCAACCTTCTATGTCTTCCAACTTTAAGTGGGGCACAACCTTGCGTGCTCCAACCAATGCGATCAAGGAGGCCTAGGGCCTTGGTCGGCAACCAGCAGTTGCGTGATGCTCAGTGGCGGTGATAGAGTTCTCCGTGACAGACAAGGGTGTTGTCAGGGAGTCTACCCGGGAATCGAACCCGGCCTCAAACCACCTCACCACATTATACTCGGTCACGTAACAAGTAGATCCTGTCACGACGGCGGTGGCACCTAGCTCTGGGATTGGGGTGCCGATGGATCTCTACCTCCAAAGCTAGGAGTTGATTTGTTTTTTGAAGTGCGTTGGCTTGCTAATGGACAATGGAAGCCAACCAGCTTGAAAACAAGTACCCTTAGGTGGCACTAATAGTGCCATCTTTCACGTGGGTATTGTCAAGTAGTATAGTAGGAGAGCGGTGGGGTCAAGTGAGGAGTGGAGAGTGAAGAGTAAAGAGTGTACTATAGCTAGTTAATCAGGTAAAGCTATAGTCTTGCTTGACGACAACAGCGCCGTGCTTTTACACTACAACAAGTGCAAGGACCGTGTGGTGTCACAACGCATGACATACCAAGTGATCGTTAACCATCACCCGCCATGCAGCCACGACCAACTACATTTTCACATCACATCATGTCACACACCATGCACCATCATATCACGTCACATATGTCACACACATGGCACCGTGTGTTGAGAGATGGATGCTATGCAATTGGAGACTGTGATGGCAGTGGAGATAGTGATCATGTAGTGTCATGGTGTGATGGGGGGCTGTGGCTTACTGAGTGGGGTGCCTTATGATGCTGCACTTTGGAGGAGGGTGATCTACACCATGCATGACACCCAAGCCGTTGGTCACCTAGGTATGACAAAGACCTTAGCAGGTGCAGCGTTGGTTTGAATGGCCTAGTGGGACAGAAGACGTGAAGAGCTATGTGCGAAGCTGCCACTCGTGCCAAGTGAATAAGTCAAGTTTCAAGAAGCTTGCTGGCCTGCTGCAACCGCTGCCCATACCTGAAAGACCTTGGGACAGCGTGTCCATGGACCTCATAGTGAAGTTGCCTGCAAGTGGGCCCCCAAAATATGACTCAATTCTTGTGTTTGTGGACAGACTAACAAAGACGGTACACCTGGTTAAGACCTGGGAGAGCCACACAGTATGCAAAGCTGTTCCTTGAACATGTGTTCCGGCGGCATGGGATATCGAGGGGTGTGGTCAGTGACGTGTATACCAGGTTATTAGACCAGGCCTGACCAAATAGACTCGGCTGACTACTTACCTCTACTCGAGTTTGCAATTAACAACGCTTTGGCAGGAGTCGGTCCGGTAGGTTATGGCTACCATATGCGGCTGGCTGAGGTGCTGTACCTGCCGCAAAAGGTGCCGCAGGCGCACGAATCTGTGTAAGGCACGAAGCGAGCAGCACAGCCGGTAGCAGCACTTTCAGCACTGGTGACGACTACGGCGCTAAAAGTAAATGTTGCCAGCACGACGCATGGGAGAACCTAGCATGCAACAACCGCTCCACGGCATCAAATCGCGCGGTCCGCAATGTCAAAACACAGAAAGCAACGTCGCAAGCCCGCGCCTTCGCCCGCTAGAAAGGATGGGCTCGAGCCCAGGCCGGAGTCTGGTCACATCCCGAACCTGTATTTCCGCGCCGTGGCCCCAGAGCAGCTGCTGTCCGTCGGGCGCTACATCGCGTCGCCTCCATTTGCAACCGACGTCGCACTGCAGCAGCTGTCGCCCTCCATGTGTCGGTTAGTGATATGCGCCAGGCATTGGAGGCCTGTTCTGCTGCCATAGCGCATGTATGACAATGATAATACTGGCAGTAATGATGGCGCTAGCCATGAAAGCTTTTGATGATAATGATGGTGATAGTGAGCTGGCGAGCTGGGCAGCTGCTGCCCTGCCCAGCTGTGCCCAGTCCAGTCCAGGCCTGGTGCTGGCGCTGGCCTGCCCAGGGCCATCCCTCAGTCCACGCTGCTGTGGCAGGCGCTGCACTCGGGGCTGCTGAGCACGGGGCTGCTGAAGGACGCGCTGGGCTTCAGTGAGGAGCGCGCCGTGAGCAGGACTGGCTGCAAGGTGGGTGGCCAGAGGGGTGGCTGCTGCCAGGGCGCAGGGCAGCAGGGGCAGCAGGTGTAGGGGCAGGGGCAGCAGGTGTAGGGGCAGGGGCAGCAGGGGTCAGGCTGTGTGATGTCAAGTCAGGCGCAGGCAGCAGGTGGCTGGCCTGGCAGCATTGCCTGACCCTGGCCTCCCTCCCCCCCCTCCTCCCCTCCTCCCTTCCACCTCCTCACCTGAGCCCTTGGGCCTGGGCCTGACCCTGCACCGCCTGCCGCCCCCTGATCCAGGTAGACCACAGCGCCCTCTTGCATGCCTACCACCACCTGCTCTCCCCCCTGCACCCCGCCCTCAGCAGCTGGGGGGGGCAGGCAGCGCACCACCCTGACCGCCACCTGGCACCACAACAAAGCCTGGGGCAAGAGACCCAGGGCCAGCAGGGGCTGGGGCAGCAGGGGCTGGGGCAGGGTGTTCAAAGCAATGGCCCAGTCCCTCTGCCCAGCCATGGTCACCCCTCAGCCAGCAGCAGCCCGGAGGTACGACTCAAAAGGTGAGCCGCCCCGCCATGCACCCCGCCCCCATCCCGCCTCCCTGCCTCCCCCTGCCCCCCCCCCCCCCTACCCTGTCCCGCCTCCTCCCCCCTCCCCCCCCCCAGGTGTGTTCATGTGGCCAGTGGGGGGCTGGCGCGTGTGCAGCAGGCGTGGGGCGTGACGCAGGAGGCGGCTGCCCTGTTCGCCCTCATGGACCTCTTCCCCCGGGCCTTGGTGCAGGAGGTGAGGCACAACCAGGGGGCCAGGCAGGGGTCAGGGTTAGGGGCCAGGTTAGTTGGGTAAGGGGTTGGTCAGTTACTTGAGTAAGGGGTCTAATCCTAACCCAGGAGGTGGGCCGCAGCACTCTGCTGGGCTGTGGCCTGCCTGATGACCAGCCCCTGTCAGCTTTGCTCACCCACAACCTGCCTCCCCCCTCTCCCCCACAGCCTGCCTCCTTGCCATTCACACGACTGACTGCACCTGGCTAGCCCCCCCAGCCCCCCCGCCCCCTCCCCTCCCCCCTCACCTCACACTACACTCTGGACTGCCGTCCGTCCCCCCTCCCCCTCTCCCCCCCTGGCCCCCAGCCCCCCCAGCCCCCCAGCCCCCTCTCCCACCCCCTCACCTCACACTACACTCTGGACTGCCGTCCGTCCCCCCTCCCCCTCTCCCCCCCTGGCCCCCAGCCCCCCAAGCCCCCCAGCCCCCTCCCCTCCCCCCTCCCCTCACACTACACTCTGGACTGCCGTCCGTCCCCCCTCCCCCTCTCCCCCCCTGGCCCCCAGCCCCCCCAGCCCCCCAGCCCCCTCTCCCACCCCCTCACCTCACACTACACTCTGGACTGCCGTCCGTCCCCCCTCCCCCTCTCCCCCCCTGGCCCCCAGCCCCCCAAGCCCCCCAGCCCCCTCCCCTCCCCCCTCCCCTCACACTACACTCTGGACTGCCGTCCGTCCCCCCTCCCCCTCTCCCCCCCTGGCCCCCAGCCCCCCCAGCCCCCCAGCCCCCTCTCCCACCCCCTCACCTCACACTACACTCTGGACTGCCGTCCGTCCCCCCTCCCCCTCTCCCCCCCTGGCCCCCAGCCCCCCAAGCCCCCCAGCCCCCTCCCCTCCCCCCTCCCCTCACACTACACTCTGGACTGCCGTCCGTCCCCCCTCCCCCTCTCCCCCCCTGGCCCCCAGCCCCCCCAGCCCCCCAGCCCCCTCTCCCACCCCCTCACCTCACACTACACTCTGGACTGCCGTCCGTCCCCCCTCCCCCTCTCCCCCCCTGGCCCCCAGCCCCCCAAGCCCCCCAGCCCCCTCCCCTCCCCCCTCCCCTCACACTACACTCTGGACTGCCGTCCGTCCCCCCTCCCCCTCTCCCCCCCTGGCCCCCAGCCCCCCCAGCCCCCCAGCCCCCTCTCCCACCCCCTCACCTCACACTACACTCTGGACTGCCGTCCGTCCCCCCTCCCCCTCTCCCCCCCTGGCCCCCAGCCCCCCAAGCCCCCCAGCCCCCTCCCCTCCCCCCTCCCCTCACACTACACTCTGGACTGCCGTCCGTCCCCCCTCCCCCTCTCCCCCCCTGGCCCCCAGCCCCCCCAGCCCCCCAGCCCCCTCTCCCACCCCCTCACCTCACAATGCACTCTGGGCTGCAGATTCGGCCGCCGGGGTCACACGGGCTTGCATGAGTGCTTACATGCTTGCATGCTTGCACGCGCGCAGGTGGGGCTCTGCCCCCTGGACCCCAGCCTTCTGCCCCCCCACTGGGGCTTAGGCGGCGGCCAGCTGCCTCCCCTGGCTGCCTCCCCTGACGCCCTCATCCACCACCTGCTGCCCGCCCTGCCCCTGCCGCCTGCCCAGCCCTGGCAGCAGCCCGGGGGGGCGCAGCCCCGCCCCCAGCACCCCCAGTCCAGGCCTGACCAGCGCCAGCCCTGCCCTGGTCAGCAGCCAGGCAGCAGCAGGGGGGGCCTGGGGGGGGTGAGGGGGGTGGGAAGCCCTGGGGGGGGGCAGGTGCAGGCCAGTGGGCTGAGCTGCCTTGATGGCGCCGCAGCCGTGGAGCAGCTGGTGCAGGCAGTGGCCTGGTGTGATGGCAGGGGGGGGGCAGGCCCTGGCCACACTGGGCAGCAGCAGCAGCAGCAGCAGGGGCCTCAAGGGCAGGGGCCTCAGGGGCAGGGTCAGGGGCAGCAGGAGCAGCAGGGGCAGGGGCAGCAGGGGCAGGGGCAGCAGGGGGAGGGTCAGCAGGGTCCGGGTCCAGTGCCGTGTGGCTGCTCCCAGTGCAGCTCTGGGGGCTGGGGGGGCCGCGCTGACCCGCCCTGCCTGGTGGCGGCTAGGGCCCACACCCAGCGCCTGCTGGCCCTCATGCTGGAGCAGGTCAGCCGCGGCAGCAGCAGCAATGCCAGTGGCGGCAGCTACAGCAGGGGCAGGGGCAGCAGGGGCAGCAGCAGGGGGAGCAGTCGCGACCCAAGCACTGAGCCGACCCCTGGTGCCAGCCTTGGCCCTGACTCTGACCCTGACCCTGGACCCCCCAGCCACAGCCTTGAAACCAGCACCAGCCCTGATCACACCTGCTCACACCCACTGCTCTGCCAGCTGGCCCCCCCCCCTGGGCCCCCCCCTGGCCCCCCCCCTGGCCTTGCAGGGTCCGGCTCCCCGCACCTGGCAGCCAGCCACATCCCTGGCCCTTGCCCTCCTCCCCCACCGCCCCCACCCCCGCAGGTGCCCCTGCTGCCCCCACCCCCCTCAGAGCGGGACTGGCAAGCTCAGCTGCTGTGTGCCTGCACGCCCCTCATCCCCTTGACCACCCTGCTGGCTGCCAGCCTGGAGAAGGGCCAGGGGCAGCAGGGGCAGCAGGGGCAGCAGGGGCAGGGGCCTCAGGGTCAGGTGCCAAGGGTCAGCCCTCCAGGTCAAAGCCCACCTCATCACCCTCCAGGGGGGCGGAGGCCCAGTGCACAGGCCTCAGGCTGTGACGCGCTTGCCACCCCCCTCCCCTCCCCCTCCCTCCCCCCCGCCAGCAGCTGCCAAGCAGCTGCCTCCCCCCCCTGCCTCCCCCTGCCCTGGCCTGGCCTGGCCTGGCCCACTGGTGATCTGGGCGGCTGGGTGGTGGTGCGGGAGGTGGTTGAGGTCAAGAACAGCGCCCCCTACGGGGTGCGGACCAAACCTGGGGCTGGCAAGGTGGGAGGGAGGGGACAGAGAGGGCTCAGGCGGTGGGAGCGAGGAAGGGGCTGAGGGGAGGGGGGCAGACCAACTGGCCTGCCAACAACTGCCTGCCGACTGGCCATTAGCCCCCCTCCCCCTCCCCCTCCCCCTCCCCCTCCCCCTCCCCCTCCCCCTCCCCCTCCCCCTCCCCCTCCCCCTCCCCCTCCCCCTCCCCCTCCCCCTCCCCCTCCCCCTCCCCCTCCCCCTCCCCCTCCCCCTCCCCCTCCCCCTCCCCCTCCCCCTCCCCCTCCCCCTCCCCCTCCCCCTCCCCCTCCCCCTCCCCCTCCCCCTCCCCCTCCCCCTCCCCTTCCCCCTCAAGCTTGCCCCCTCTGCTCTGGTCGCAGCCCCGGCTTTGCATGACGAACCGCGGCCCCCGGGCCCAGCCCGCCCCCTGGTGGGTGCCTCAGCTGCAGCTGCACATGCTGTGTGCGGGCACCTGGTCCGGCCTGCTGCTGGTGCGCAGCGCCACCCAGGGGGGCAGCGTGTGGCGCATGTGGCGCGACCAGGAGTACTGCGCCCGCCTGCTGCGCCTGGTCAGGAAGTGGGTTGGGCTGGGGGTGGGGCTGGGGGGGTGGGGGGCTTGGGGGGTGGGGCTGGTGGGCCTGGGGCTTGGGCCAAGGAGGGGAGCACGTGAGGGCGGGTCGGGGCAGCGGGAGTGTGGGACGGCGCTCACTGAAGCTATACGTCCGCCTCCACCCGCGCTTCGCAGGCTGTATTGTGACTACGTACTGCGCGGGCGAGCACCACCCCCGAATGTCTTCGCCTCGGAGCCTGGCTATGCGGCTTTTCTCGAACACACCGTACGCCTCGCAAGGTACGTAGCCCTCTCCCGGGCGATGTCTGGCCCCGCGTGCGACCGGCAGCTTGCATGATAAGTCGCGAAAGTGCACCCGGCTGTTGGTTGCGCTGCGCTCACCTAGCGCGCCTTCACAATACTCGATTAAGCAGTGCGACCCCACCCGTGGTCACGAGTCCTGTTGTTTGTTGCTCGCGGACGTCGCAGGAACTGCCAGCTGGTGACGTCTTGGAGCGGTCTGTCGCCAGCACCAGACGGCGTGGATGACCGGGCGATGCTCTGACCTGAACTCGGCCGTGGTTCCCAAGCGTCAGAACTTGGGCGTTAAAATGCGTGCTACGTCCAGTGTGACGATCTTTACTCACACAACGATGGATATCATTTAGCTTTTGATCAAAAGCGGGTGTGAAACCCTAACCTTGAAGCGTCCCACCCTAGTTGTTGTGTCCGCGCAGCCTTGTTCGGCGTGCTACAGGAAACGCGCATGCCGACGCCTACCGAGCTCTCTCAACTCGCAGCGCGCCAGGGTTGACACTGGTTAATCGACAGCGCGGGTCACACCTCGTGCCATACGGGCCACACTTATGTCAGCTCGTTCACTGCTCCCAAGCTTAGCGATGTCATGAGGAGAAACATCCGTCAACCTCCCACCGCCAACCTTTGCGGCCTTGTCAGACAACACTGTTGCTCCGAGAAGGTCCCAACCGCATGCACAACGGTGTGAGATCCATTGGTCCTCTTGTGGCAGGTGGTGACCGAGGGGGGCCCAGGAGGGTAACGGTGGTGGTGGTGGATCTGGATGATGAAGTATGTGGCACTTACAGGTGTGTTGGCACTGTGTGTGAGATGCTGTGTGATTGCCTCAGCCCATATAGTACATGATGATGATAGTGAGGCATCCACCGATGCTGTGAGTACCTGAACAACAGTGGCAAGTGGCACACCGCAGTGGTAGTGTGATGCTGATGGTGTGATAACTGGCAGTGGTGGTGTGAAGGTGGTAGTGGCGGCAGTAGCAGTAAGCAGCGGCGGACCCTGGCGATACTACCGATAACTGCAAGAGGTGACTTTGCACCCTGGTGGTTGTGGTGGTTATGGTGGTTATGATAAGTATCTGGCTGTTGCCTAGTGTGTGGCTGTTGCCTAGTGGTGGTGGTGGTGATGATGATGGTGGAGGCACACCAGTCCCCCAACTGCCCATGCAGGCAGTTCCTTGTGGGAGAGGAGCAAGGGCATGCCCCAGGGCTACTCTCCTCCTTTGATGCACGCCCAATGGCAACGAGACACAACACCTTGAGAGGCACGTCCTGAAGCTCCCCATGGTGGCAGTGCTGCTCAGTAGGGCACGACTGTTAACGTTAACATCCTGATGTTTGGGCCTGTTAACGTGGGTTAACAAATTGTTAACGTAACGTTAACACCTTGAGCCTAACACCCTGACGACCCGGAGTGCGATGGGGGTTTACTAGAGGTTTATACACGAATATACAACAAAGAACGCTCCCGACATCTACAGAGCCAGGCAATGGGCTTCGTTGAGAGCATTGGGGTGACCGTGGGCTAGTATGAGCTGAGAGGTAGTGGTGCGCCGGCGTGCAAGCCTCTGAGCCGCTGAGCAAGCCGCTGAGCAAGCCGCGCAGCCATTGTGGTCCTTTTGTTGCTGCGTGCGTTCATTACGGCCAATGGCGCCTAGCATAGCAAGCATAATAATGCTGATGTTGTAATGTGCCTCCCGTAGCGCCGTAGAGAGCTGTAGATCCCCGGAGCTAGTCCCGCTAGTGCGGAGAGCGCTGATTAGCCTGATTAGCCTGACTTGCACGACGCACTTGCACGACGCACTTGCACGATGCATTTTCGCCTGCGATGCCTGCCGCCATCATCCCCGCCACCACCCTAGCTAACGGGACAATAGCGTCCTTGTTCGTCACCATGTATAAAGTCGAACACAAAGTCGCTACAGCCAACCCCCAAAGCTACAGCCGACCAGCCATGGCCTGCTCCAAGCAGAGTTACATCATAGTGAAACACCGGCCGAGCACAGTAGCTCTGCGTATAGCTTTGCCGCGGAAAGGCTGCGTGTGTGCATTGGTACGAACATTGGGAGTCGCGGTTGCTTCGCCTTCCATCGCGACTGCGGAGCGCGACCTGGCGGTCGTGTTAACAATTTGTTAACTTTCCTCCCTTGGTTAACCCATGTTAGCTTTGGGTTAACAAACCGGGTCATGCTCTACTGCTCAGGCCTCATCTTCTTAAAAAGCTGCACCATAGCTGGCACCACACCTGCAGCTCCATGGCCACATCTTTCAACAACTGCTGTCCCTGGTCTGCATGCGGTCCTGGTCTGCCGGTTCTTGCACAGTCTGCTCAAAAGCCTGACGGCCTTAGCCACGAGCCCAGGCTGCCTGTGCTCCCTGATCCCCGCACCGCGATGAGGGCCATGCCTGCCTAAATGTGCGTCAGGAGCTGGTCTGAGCAGGAGCTGGCACAGCAGCCCGCACCCAGCACGGCTAGCAAGCCCTTCTCCGCCGAATTCTCCTGGGCTGGCAATGCTCTCGCATTAGTCGGGGGATGCAAAGACTGCGGAAATGTTATTGCGCACAAGCCGGTGGCAAAGGCAAGGCATTGTCTGTTGCTTGGTTACAGCTATCAACCTCCCCCATTGCGGCTCGTCAAAGTCGCCGGTAAAGTCGGCAACGGTCTAACCCACACATTTTGAATCAGGGGCGGCTAACAGCGTGAATGCGTGCGCGGGGTGACCGCATCGCTCGAGCTGATCAATCACGCCACATATACTTTTCAGTCAAAAGTCTTCCCGCCGTCGACTTAAGCTCTCCACCACCACACCCTCCCAGCCCGCGCCACGCCAAGGAACAG
>JASKMD010000216.1:0-30930 GCA_030144725.1 Haematococcus lacustris | reverse complement strand
TCCCTCCCCTCCCCTCCCCTCCCCTCCCCTCCCCTCCCTCCCTCCCCTCCCCCTCCCCTCCCCTCCCTCCCCTCCCCTCCCCTCCCCTCCCCTCCCCTCCCCCTCCCCTCCCCTCCCCTCCCCTCCCCTCCCCTCCCCTCCCCTCCCCTCCCCTCCCCTCCCCTCCCCTCCCCTCCCCTCCCCTCCCCTCCCCTCCCCTCCCCTCCCTCCCCTCCCCTCCCCTCCCCTCCCCTCCCCTCCCCTCCCCTCCCCTCCCCTCCCCTCCCCTCCCCTCCCCTCCCCTCCCCTCCCCTCCCCTCCCTCCCTCCCCTCCCCTCCCCTCCCCTCCCCTCCCCTCCCCTCCCCTCCCCTCCCCTCCCCTCCCCTCCCCTCCCCTCCCCTCCCCTCCCTCCCTCCCCTCCCCTCCCCTCCCCCTCCCCTCCCCTCCCCTCCCCTCCCCTCCCCTCCCCTCCCCTCCCTCCCCTCCCCTCCCCTCCCCTCCCCTCCCCTCCCCTCCCCTCCCCTCCCCTCCCCTCCCCTCCCATCCCATCCCCCTGCAGCCATGAGCAGAAAGCAAGAGTAGCAGCCAAGAGCAGCAGGTAGGAGGCGCTTGGAGCGGCAGCCAGGACTTCCGGTGAGTGCACATGCTTGGGAGGTGTCAGCCTAGCCTGCCCGGTTCTGGTCATGCATGTCCTAATCCATCTGCTTGCTGGCTGATGTTTGATTGCAGTTGTCGACAGCTAGAGCATGGCAGGTGAAGCATGGCCGGGTTGATTGCAAGCATGGCGGTAGAGCAGCAACCAACAAGGAGCCAGCAAGGACCGTACCCTCCTCGTACCCCGTACCCTCCCCCGGCGTCGTGACATGGAGCATAACTGTAAGTGGCCAGTCCCTGCACATGAGTGGTCCCCAATGCCAAGCCTAAATGCAAGGATGCCTCTTGCTGCCGCAGGTCTGATGGTCACACTGCTGCCCCTTGCCCCCTTCCCCCTTCCCCCTTCCCTGCCCAAGCCCACCACCACCACTTCCGAGTCTGACACCTACCTACCCTCCTCCCCTCCTCCCCTCCTCCCCTCTTCTCTCCTCTCCCCCACCCAATGGCACCCAGCAGCCCTTGGCGTAGCAGCATGGAGCGGGCAGCCTGGAGCGGGCAGCCTGAGCGGGCAGCCTGGAGCGGGCAGCCTGAAGCGGGCAGCCTGGAGCGGGCAACCTGGAGTGGGCAACCTGGAGCCAAGCCTAGCCCAGCCTACCCCAGCCTAGCCTAGCCTAGCCTACCCCAGCCTAGCCTAGCCTAGCCTACCCCAGGCTAGCCTTGCCTAGGCTAGCCTACCCTAGCCTACCCTAGCCTAGCCTACCCCAGGCTAGCCCAGCCTAGCCTAGCCCAGCCTGATTTGGTGCCATGGGGCATAGGCAGCAAGGCAAAGTGCTTAGCAGTCCCGTGATGAGGTGTTAGCCCATAGCAATGAGGTGCAGCCAGTCCTTGTGGTTGTGCACATGGCATAGGTGGTGAGCAATGCATGAGTCGTTGTGTTGTTGTTGTAGTGATGTTGTGTGGTGTTGTTGTGTGGTGTTGTCACCTTGCATCAATGCATGTGCTTAGCACCAGCAATACATGCCGTTTGTTGTGGTGTTGCAAGGTGTTCGGGCGTCGTTGCATACGTTGTGGCAGGACCCTGTAGGCGTGCGGCAGGACCCTGTGAACGTGTGTCGTAGGAACCTGTAGCCGTGCGGCAGGACCCTGTGAGAATATGTCGTAGGAACCTGTAGCCGTGCGGCAGAACCCTGTGAGAATGTGTCGCAGAACCCTGTAGCCGTGCGGCAGGACCCTGTGAAACTTTAATGTAAGACCCTGTAGCCGTGCGGCAGAACCCTGTAGACGTGTGTCGTAAGACCCTGTAGCCGTGCGGCAGAACCCTGTAGACGTGTATCGTACGACCCTGTGGCCGTGCGGCACAACCCTGTGAGAATGTGTCGCAGGACCCTGTAGCTGTGCGGCAGGACCCTGTAAAACTGTGACGTAGGACCCTGTAGCCGTGCGGCAGGACCCTGTGAGAATATGTCGTAGGACCCTGTAGGCGTGCGGCAGAACCCTGTAGCCTAATGTAGCAGGACCCTGTAGGCGTGCGGCAGGACCCTGTAGCCTAATGTGGCAGGACCCTGTAGGCGTGCGGCAGGACCCTGTAGACAAACGTCGCAGGACCCTGTAGCCGTGCGGCAGGACCCTGTAGTCATTTGTCGCAGGACCCTGTAGCCGTGCGGCAGAACCCTGTAAACAAATGTCGCAGGACCCTGTAGCCGTGCGGCAGGACCCTGTGACCTAGGACCCTGTACAGGGTCAGTAGGACCCTGTACAGGGTCGGGCAATTTTTCAAATAGTTATAACATCGCAGCAACTTTGAGTTTTTCAATGATTACAACGGCGATGAGTCGGCATTTCCTGGGGCTATCTGCAGTATGCCTCCCGGGAAGAAATGACGAAGGCGACTTCCGGCCTTAATCGGCGCGAGTGCAGCCCATCTCGCCAGCCCACAACCCCTCTCTTTCCCCAGCCCCCCCCTGTTCCTACGGCCCCTCTCTGTCCACAGCCTCTCTCTGTCCCGACAGATCCACCCAGCCCCCCTCGCCTGCTCACAGCCCCTCTGAGCCCCCCACGCCTGCCCACAGACTCACCCAGCCTCCCTCGCCTGCCCACAACACCTCTTAGCCCCTCTCGCCGGCCCACAGGCCCGCTCAGGCCCCCTCGCCTGCTCACAGCCCCTCTCAGCCCTCCCCACCTGCCCATAGCCCCTCTCAGCCCACCACGCCCCTCTCAGCCCCCCACAGCCCGTAGCTCCCCTGCTGTGTCACCTACCAGCAAGCGTACGCATATCCCTCAGCCTCCATCCCTGCTGCAACAGCCTGTTTTACAGCAGTCACACCAGCAACAGCCTCACCTACAGCAGCCGCCCCCTCAGCAGCCTCACCCGCAGCAGCCTCGTCCGCAGCAGCCTCGCCCACAGCAGGACTCCAGGCCCCCATTGCAGTCCACTGAGTGGTGGACCCAGGCACAGTTTTCAGCCATCCCAATGAGGCTCTTGGCCACATCTAAGCTCCAAGTGTACAACGTGCCTGGCGACGGCAACTGTTTTTCCCACGCCTCATGCGTGTGGCAAGGCGTCTACCACCTACAGGCGAGTGACTGCAGCGCAGGTTAGGTAATGTTGATCTGCTGACTGCCTGATCGGGTTATGGTGTGAATTTGCACATGTCCTGATGTTCACAATGTCATCGCATGCCAGTGTGCTGATTGGCACACGTATTGTTACACTACATATGGGGTTTGCTAGCAGGCACATGTCGAAGAGCGTGCGGCAACGGTGAAGTTCACTGAGAATCTGGTGCAGTTGCACCAGAAGTTGGTGGCAGCAAACCAGGTCCCGCCTGAGCTTGAAGAGCTCATGTCCGTCTTCCCATATAACCGGACAGAGAGAATATCATTGAGGCAGTGGTATCCTACCTACCTTGCAAAGCTGGGTGCATGGACGGATCCCACTGTCCTGGTGTTGCACAGCCTGCTCAGAGGCACTCCTCTATACGTGCTGGATAAGGCCACCAGTGGCCAACGGCCCTGGTACACCCGAGGCCCCATGACTGACCTGTTCGGACTGTCTCCTGAGCAGGTGGCCAGCTGCAGGCCAGCAGGTTACCAGCCTGGCCTGGACGGTGAGGCCATGTACATGATCCTAATAAATAACAATCATTACATGGTCCTAGGTCGTGCAGATGGCATCAACCGGGTTAGGACCCGAAGCCAGTAGCACCCCATGCAGCAGGTGTGGTTCAGTAGCTACAAACCTCCCTCTTCTTGCGAGAGGCCGGGGGATCGACACCCGCAAGGGGCCAGAAATATTTGGCGTAATTGATCTCTCTTGAGGGCAGTGCCCGCCATCGTGCGGGGTGGGAGCTGGAGTGGAGTAGGCTAATTTCCTATGAAGCTCAGGAGGGTAGACATGTTTCCGAGCCGGGGCGTGTCGTGCTGTGAGAGCGCCCTTTAGGCATACGTTAGCCCGCGGGGGCCCTCCCCATGGTGTGAAAGACCAGAAGCGGCGCGCGGTTCCTTAGTGCACGCCCCCTGAAGCTTCGGGGGGATTAGTATTTCTTTCTTTCTTTCTTTCGTGCAGATGGCACCCGCCTACGCGACGGGGAGCTGGATCTGCTGCAGCTGGCTGAGGAGGTAAACAAACATGCTTGCTTCTTGATTCAGGAGCTAGTACTATATGTGGTATCCAGGAGCTTGTACTATATGTGGTATCCAGGAGCTCGTACTATATGTGGTATCCAGGAGCTTGTACTATATGTGGTATTCAGGAGCTTGTACTATATGTGGTGTTGCAGATGAATGACATTCTCTCCCCCGGAACAAAGCGTTGTGAGGCATCGCAGACGCCAGCATCTAGTGGTCATGCTGAGGCTACAACCTCCACCCTGGCCGCACCAAGGGTGTCAGCGGTACCGCCAGTTGCAGCCCCACCTCCGTCACTCCCTCTCCCCCTTCCAGCGACAGCAGCAACATACCCAACCCGCGTAACAGCCTCCCCCCGCTCACCACCAGCTACATATGCGGCAGCCACAGCAGCACCCTCACCTGCGGCAGCGAGGTCAGGGGCACCAGCAGCCCCCAAAGCAACAGAAGCGGCAGCAGTAGTACCCTCATCACCTGCAGCACCCCCAGCATCAGCGGCCCCACCAGCAGTAGCACCATTGCCAGCTGTAGCACCACTACTCACAGCAGCAACAACAGCAGTAGCTACAGCAGTAGCAACAGCATCTGCACCCTCACCACCTGTAGCTGCAGAGGCACCAGTTGCAGGGCGAGCTGCAGGGACCGCAGGGACATCGGCAATACTAGAAGCCAGTCTAGCAGCAAGGCAGATGAGGGCAGCAGCAAAGATCAGGCCAGGGGCAGGGGCAACAACGATGATAGCTGCTGTCTGTCGGTGATGTCATGCATGCAGGTCTTGCGCCTGGCTGACCCATGTGATGCACACCTATTCCAGCGTCTATCACCTGATGCGACTGAACCACGGTATCTCTCCACAAACGAGATTACGGCAGCTGCAGTCCGTATGACGGTAGGGCAGGCTGGTGGTGGTAATGCATATTTGAGCCAGGTATTGGGGCTCTACCGCTGTCACGTCCTTGCAGATTGAGTACGGTGAGAGCAAGTCATTCTTGATTTGCTACCCATGGACGTCCTGTCACCTATTCAAGGACGACAAGCGGGCAGTTGACTACAGCAAGCAGAACAAACCTGACAACCCATATTACCATGCCAGGGGGTTCCTGCGATTGTCAGATGCCAGCACAGTGCTGTTGCCGCTTAACATCAGCAACCAGCACTGGGTGCTGGTGGTGGTCTACCCCGGACTGAGGACCTTGGTGTTGTTTGACTCCATGCAGGTGGGACCTCTGAACTTGCATGTACAATCATACCGTCACTCACGGCCCAACCGCAACATCAACATGGCATCCTCTTGTTTTGCAGGCCAAGGGTGGCATGCTCGCCTGGCGCTGGAAGCGCCTCCAAGACTGGTGCACAGCTGTCTATGGTGGCAGCGATTGGGACTACCTCAAAGGTGGCCCAGCAGCAAGATTGCGAGTCCTGTGGTGACAGGGTAATCCTGGCCATGGAACAGCTGTGCATCACCCTCAGCAAGAGCAGGTACGAGGCACAGCATAGGGCAGATGGTTGTCTGTTGTTGCCGTACAGTCATGCAAGATGTGATGCATGCGCCTGTAGGGGGCCCGCTTTTCTCACAGACTTAACCATCAGGGAAGCGGATGTCGCGTCCGTGCGGCCTAGGTTGTTGAGGACGCTGCGTGCTGCGTCGGGCTGGAACACGCTTGTGAGTGGAGGGCTGTCTTCAAGCTGTGTGGTTATAGCCCTCAACATGAGCTCATCCACAGCATGTCCCTCCACAGCCATACTACAATACCACCCAGCATCTGTTTGCAGGTGACCCCCCCCCTACAATACAAACCTGACTTGGCATCTGTGCCCCCATCCCTACCGGATGTACCGGACCCCGACGCATCAGAGGTTGAATTACGCACAGAAGAGGTGATTGTAGCGGGCAGGGTCATGCCCAAACACACCCTGCAACGTTGATTATGCTGAGGCTACGTCTGCTAATGCAACCAGCTAGTACATGAACCTGGATGCAGGAAGAGACCAGCCAAGACCAGGTCATGACTATCGCTGACAGCCAACAGGACTTCCGCCCGGAACAGCCGGGGGTCATGCCATGGAGCAAAGTAAGGAGACGGACATCTAGGCTGTAGGGGATCTGGCAACGTCCTGCGCATACTTGGTACCTGTTTGCATGCAGGTGGTGGATGTCTTTTTCACAAAGGAGGAACAGAAGACGTTTCCCCGCCCAATGACATTGGCTGAACAGGGCTTGATCTCAGAGGAGGTGGGTGCAGCAGCCAAGGGCATTTCCAATCGCATCTTGCTACACAAACTGTCATTGCATCCATGACTGGAGATGCATGTCTGCATATCGTGGGATGCAGCAGCAGAAACGCTAGGACCAGGCCATAGCCGATTTGAAAGAGCAGGCGGTTGGCGCAGGCAGCCAGGATGATGAGGTAGGTCAGACCATATGCAATGCATGTCAGGCATGCAGACACAAGACCCAATCACACCACGCCCAGCAACGTGTGGAATGTCCGTGCACACATGATTTATGCAGGACATTGCGCCCCTCCCTGCTAGCCAGGACGCTGCCCCCATCCCTTGCAGCCAGGACGCTGCGCCCATCCCTTGCAGCCAGCTTGACAACCCACTGAAGCGCCCAAGGGAGCAGGCTCAACAGCTCCAGGCGCCCAGCGTAGGGGAGGTAGGTAGTGTCATCAGACACTGCACAACGCAACGGGGTTGCCAGCCATGACTTGTATGTTCTTCAATCACTTGACTTGCAGAAGCCGGGCCAACCTGCCTGTGCTGGCACCGGGTACTTTGCGTCACTTGCTGACGACGACGATGAGGTGAGCCACCCTTATGACATGGGCATGACCCATGAGCAGGTCTCCTTTGTGACTGACCTCAAAACGGTGCTGTCATGCGTTGCAGGCGCTGCCACCCAAGCCAGCAACAGATGACGAGTCGGAGCTGACGGCTTCTGAGGAGGTGACGCATGAGGTGAGCCATGCAAACGATATGGGCATGGTGCACAACTGGGCTGGTAGCTAAGGCATTAACGCAAGTTACACCCCCGACACATGTACACATTGCCCATGCAAGAGCCGGTGAAAGCAAATGCGGTGAAGGGCGCGCGGGGCAAGCCCAGGGGCAGGGGCGAAGGCAGGGGCAGGGGCAAGGGCAGGGGCAGCGGCAGCAGAGCCAGAGTCGGCGTCAAAGCCAAAGGTCGGGTGAGTGTGTCATACTTGTAATATGGAAACAGAAGCTCACACCACGACACACACCACTTTGATTTGTATGTTGCTGAGATGAAGCTGCTCACCTTCTGCATGCAGATGGCTTCTTTGTCAGTCAGCTCCATGGAGGAAGAGGAGGCGGACACCCTGGCTACACAGGCTGAGGCGGTGAGTGGACTGGCCATGGCATGCCCATGCACCCAACAACATGCCTTCCATATGCCATGTGTACTACCATGTTTCAGGTCCGGAGCCAGGGCCCTAACAGGCCAAAGAGGGCAGCTGCATCGGCCTCTCAGGTGGGTTGTATGGGTAAACACAAATGCTGGAGGTACACATGCTGGAGCTCTGGTGTCTCGAGTGATAAGTGCTACATGGACACAAGTGCATGGACTGTTGTGCAGGCAAAGGGCACGCTCAACACAGCTGTAGGGGCTGTGAAGGGGAGAGCCCCACGTGTGAAGACGGGTAAAGAGGTGAGGCCGCGCTTATGTAGCATAGGTAGCACTAGCACAATGAATGACATGGCACACGTCAATCGTTGCCACCCCTTCCACACGTTGCAGGCTTGGGCTGAGGCCAACACCCCCCCCCTAAAGCCCGCCACAGTGTGGAGGCTCCCTGACTTTGACCCCATTAACCCAGTAGTGCATGATGTAGACAGCGAGGAGCAGCGCATTGCATTTGCTAGGGAGGTAGAGCTGAAGGGGTTTGGGATGATGCGCCTGCCAGAGCGGCTGCACCCCAGCCGATTCCCCAAGTTGCTGTGGGCGTTGCTGTTCTTAGTGATCCAGTTTGCAGAGGTCATCTTCAAGGAGGGCACCTTTGACGACGAGGGGAACATGACTGAAGTGGGCAAGAGGCTGGGCACGGACTTTGGCACTGGCCAACGCCTGCAGATGTTAGTCACCAGCAGCGAAAAAGGTAAAGTGAGTGACAGTGCCAAGATAGCTGGGTTGACCAGCCCATGGGCGAAGAGTCAGTGGGAGACAATGAAGCGGGAGGCTGGTGACAAGGTAGAATTGCTGACACGCCGTCTGCACATGGCAGTTGAGGTGGCCACCATGTACTTGAGCAAACTGATGCCATTCATTCAGAAAGTAGCTGGGGTTGCCATCAGGGGGGGCACCATTATTGGCAATGACCCCATGCACATGAGGAAGGTGGTGTACTATGGGAGGGCAGACAGGTTCGCATACGCCAAGCATCCAGCACATAGGACTGTAGAGGCACAAGTGGCACATGTGGATGTCGCACCGAACACATTGAATGACGATGCAGCATTGAAGGCTGAGTTAGACAAGGCCAAGCATGATCCTAAGGCCATCCAGCGTCACCGTGACGGCATGGTGTTCATCATTGCCATCCAGACATTCTACTTGCTGTTGTGTGAGGACAGTGTGAGGTGGGTACTATTGACGGAGGCGCACGCTGAGGCACTGTGGGGGGAGAAGTCCACGGATGCTCAGAAGGCAGCCTATGCTACAGAGTTGAAGGGCATGCCTAAACTGTATATCAGGAGGGTGAAGGTGGAGGCTGGGTCATGTGTGTGCATCAGGGGGTACTTGCTGCATGCTGGGGATATTGGGCAGCCTGACACCATCAGTGTCCGCATTCACTTTTACTCCTCACTTGGTTTTGAGCCAGGTGCCACCACATACGTGCACAGCCTAAGCAAGGAGTTTTGCATGAATGTCATGCCCACAGTGCAGCCACGTCATGGGTGGCCATTGGTGCAGGAGTTTGACAATCTCAGGAATGTCATGGTGCCTTTGCCACCATACAAGCCACCAGAACAGCCAGAGTATAACCTGCATTACCGACCTGAGTGGGACAAGGAGCTGCCGGCACATCACATTAAGGGATTGGAGCAAGCAGTGAGTGAGGCTGCTGCGAAGGCTAAGGCTGAGGCAAAGAAGGAGCAGGAGGAGCAGGAGGTGCAAGTGAAGGCCGCCAAGAGGGCTAGGAGTGTTGCAGAGCCTCCCCAACATTTCGAGCCCTGACCAAGTGTGTAATAATGTTCCTTCCTAAAATACAGATGACATCCATGAGTCTTACTGTATAGATGTTGTCAGGGACAGCCGTGCATAGGTATATAGATTTCAGCATGGTTGGTGAGAGGACTTCCATTGAGGTGCGGTAACCATGGAACAGAGACCGGGTGATCTTACACGGCATCAAATGGACTGTCATAGAAGTCCATCTCGTCCACGCACACACGCACTAGCCCGAAATCAAAATCAGAAAGTTCGCACTCACCCAAACCCTCATGGGCCCCCAAAGGTGACTGTAGGAAGTAATCGATCTGAATGCTCATGTCCCTACCACCATGCTCTTCCACAAACTCCTGAAGGGACTCTAGCACTAACTCATCACACTGGAAGCATTGGTGGATGTAGACAAATGCAATGGAGGGGACGCCATCCACAATGGCGTGCCACAACTCCACGCTAGGCTTCAGTGTGGCCCTCCTGATGAAAAGCTCACTGCAGCCCTGGCACACCGGGAGCAAGGCCTCCATGACATCAGCATCAAACGCCTCTGAATCTACCGATGCCCAGTCACCACACACCACATCCACCACGCGGACGCAGCCTGCCAGGGGTTGCAACGCAGCCAGAACGGACAGATCCTCCTCAGATGAGTCTACAATGTTGACACGCAGAGTACCCACCGTAGGCCTCACAGACACACCCGTAGCAAAGCATGAGGCACCGGCTGTGATATCATCCAGGCTGTCAACCCTAGCACACACGGCCAGGCAGTCAATGTGCACCACCTCCTTCACAGTATGCAGAGGCAGTTTGTCCAACCCTTCTAGGTTCGCCTTTTTTGCACGTAGCGTGCGCCACTGACATGGCAGGTCATGCAAGGACTATGCAGGGCTGTCCATCTGCTCCGTGTGCAGGAAGTGGAGGCTGGCAGCTGCCTTGTAGAACGCTGCTGCATCATGGCCGTAGAGCAACGCGTGGCTGAGGTCTAGGTGAAGTAGCTGAGCCTTCAATACTGGGTCGGACAGGAGGCCTGCTAGCCCTTCATAGCCCACGTCGCCAGTCAGGGTTAGGGAGGTGAGCTCGGGGAAGCTGTCCGCTAAGGTGGCTCCCAACCAGGCACCCAGCTCAGCCTGCTCCATTGCGAGGCCGCCCAGCACCACCTCATGCACGGCCGTGCATCCCCTCAGCAGCCCAATCACGAACCGCAGCATGTCGGGTATGTTGTATTGCGGCCCCTCCACGTTTTATCGCAGTCGTAGCTGCAGCGGCTGCTTCCTTGCTCGCAAGACCCCGAGGACAGCTGGTGACAGAAACCGGCTGACTTTTGTGCTGTCCAGTCGCAAAACCAACTTCGGGCAGGTGGTTAGACAGGCTTGTAGGGTGGCCTTGCAAGTTAGGCTGAATCCCCGTGCACCAGGGGCTGCAGTCGCGAACCGTGCAATGTGCGCGAGGACACCACAAGGCAAATCGCTGAGCTGGGTTGAGCGCGACATGACTGGCTGGTTATGATACAATATCAGAATAGCGAGTGAAAATTGCAGGCATGAATACAAATACTAGAAGACTTTTTTTCATCTGTACAGATTCAGCCTTGAAAATCTGTTCAGATTCTGACTTGTCGTAATCTGAACAGATTTTTAAGGTTATATCTGTACAGATTCTGACTTGTCGTTATCTGAACAGATTGTCAACGCTATATCTGTACAGATTCTGACTTGTCGTTCTCTGAACAGATTGTCAAGGCTAAATCTGTACAGATTCTGACTTGTCGTCATCTGTACAGATTTTCAAGGCTGAATCTGTACAGATGAAAAAAGGGGGCAATACAACACCGTAGCAATGCAACAATAGGTTATGTGTATATTCAGACGCTGGTGACTACACCAGCAAGATGCAGGGACGCCAGTAGCCACTCGACGCATACTTGCTAAATAGTTTTCGTGCATGTGCAAGCGCCCGCAAGCGATCCTATGGCCGGAGGCGGTACACAACACAAGCCGCGCACCCAGCCTGCTGTACAAGCTCCTCGTTAGACAATGCAGAGGTCGGTGATGGGGCATAACTGGGCTGAGCCTGTCGTTGTTACAAGCGACGGCGATTTTCTGCGGCCCTCTCAAGGTAGCGAGTCCAGCCCAATCACCGGAGAGTTCCGTGAGACGTGCCTGGCGACTTGTGACTTCCTGGCCCTCAACATCGACTCAGAAACCATCTACTCGCATCTATCACCTCGCCACTTGGCGGCTCTGCGCGGACATCCGCAGCGTCTGACGCTAATGCTGACCCTGGAGCAGCGACTTGGTCCGACCATGACCAGGTGCAGAGTGGAGGGGGTGATTGGGTTCCTGGGCTACTGTGAAGCAGTTCAGAGCGTGGAGATCAGACTCATCATGGACGAGCACTCGGCAGAGGAGCCCACGTATGAGCAGCTGCCAGCGGGGGCCTGGTTGGCGGAGAGGCTGATGTCCAACTTCCCCAACTGCCATGTGTTGGGTATCAGGCCTTTCCTACTGCGGCAGTCAGAGCTGCTGGACCTCCTCAGCCACCACCTGGTTGTGGGGCGCATCCGCCATCTGGACATCCAAACTGCCCTCCTGACTGGCAGGGAAAGGGATGTTCCCTATGAATGGGTGGAGCCAGCTTTGGGGCTGACAACCTTGATAGCCACCTACCTGGGCCCCCTCCCCATCTCCCTACGTGACCGCACCTGCAACCTTGTGAAGCTGAGCGTCACAGAGATGCACCTAACAGACGTGGGCAACCTACCACAGTCAGTCACAACCCTACTGATATCTGACCTCAACGTCGCCCTACCAGAGCTGAATATGGCGGCCTTGACCAGAGGTGTGGCAGACCTCAGCTCCGGCCGGTTTGGGCGTCAGGATATTGGGTTGCTGGCCATGGCCATCACGAGCAAGAAAGGGTTTGCACAAGCAGCAGCCCTGAAGCCCCTGTTGGGACGGTTTAGGGAGGCCCTGGTGGATGTGGGGGAGCCAAGCCAGGTGATTCAATGTGATGTGGTTAGGGCTGTGATTCCAATGTTAAAAGGGTGTGCTGGGGTCGAGTTCAGGAATGCCACGTGCTCCCTGTATTCATGGCACGAGTGGGCAGTGAAGAATGCCATGGCTCCGGGTGCGGCGTTTATCGTACGTTATGCGTTATACTGACATGCTGCCACCATGCTGCTTAGTCCTGGGTTTCAGTGACAAGGTGAGGGCTTGCATGGACAGCACGGACTCCAAGGATGAGTGGCCATGGATGTAAACATTGAATGCTGTTATATCTTGAGCACCATTGCCTCCAAGGTTCCCTACAACGATTGCATGCCCTAGCTCTGCGATGGAGCCATAATATGACGTTCATTGGCATGTACAACATATCCATTGTGCGTGCAAGTGCATGGTGCAAGCCTTGCGGCCAGCCTGCAGTACAAGCACGATGGCCCTCACGTCGCGGCGCCCAAACCCGTCAGACTGGGTGGCTATAGAAAGCGACGGCAACTTCTTTTGGTTCCATGACGATGGTGGGAGCACTTTGATCCGTAAAGAGTGCCACGAGTCCTGCCTCACGACTTGCGAGTGTCTAGTAATCAACATCGACTCAGAGTCCATCACCAGCCATCTATCCCCTCGCATCCTTGCGGCGCTGCGCGACCGTCGGCATCCACTGGCACTCCAGCTGATCGTGACGACCCTGCTTGGGCCACACACCATGAGATACAGAGTGGAAGGGGTGATTGGGCTCCTTGGCCGATGTGAGGCTGTTCACAGCGTGGAGATCAGATTCATCGACGAGGAGCAGGACATGAAGGAGGAGCCCACCTATGAGCAGCTGCCAGTGGGGGCATGGTTGGCGGAGAGGCTGATGGCCAACTTTCCCAAATGCCTCTCACTACGTCTCCAGGATTTTCAATGCCAGCATGCACAGCTGGCGGAGCTCCTTAGCCACAGCCACTTTCTGGGCAGCCTGCAGAACCTCAACATCCAGGAGCTTCACATCAAGGATGGCAGTGTGGAGGACGGTCACTATGAATGGGTGAAGGGTTATTTGGGACTCACAGTCTTGTCAACGGTGTACCTGGGTCCCGTGCCCACTCCCTTACAGCCATTCCTGCCTCACAGCAATCTCATGTAGCTCAGCCTGACTGAGATGCACCTAACAGCCGCCAGTCTGCTGCCTCAAACCATCCAGATCCACAACATCACTTACCTCCATGTCACCCTGCCAGAGCCTGATCAGGAGGCGGGTTAGGGTTAGGGTTAGGGTTAGGGTTAGGGTTAGGCTAACCCTAACCCTAACCCACCATGACCAGCGGGGTGGCAGCCCTCACCTCAGGGCGCTTCAAGACGCTGGAGATTGAGTACATGGGCCTGTCGATCACTAGCCTTGAAGGAGGAGGGCATGCTTCGTTGCAAGCTCTGAAGCCACTGGTGGGACGGTTTAGGAGGGCGGAGGTGGAGCTTGGGGTGATAGCACCTAATGCCAGCAATGTCATTCACAACATGGTGCCATTGTTGCAAGGGTGTGTTGGGGTCGTGTTCATAGGGTTAACAAGGCCGCTAGATAGCTG
This sequence comes from Haematococcus lacustris, assembly GCA_030144725.1. Lineage (NCBI taxonomy): Eukaryota > Viridiplantae > Chlorophyta > Chlorophyceae > Chlamydomonadales > Haematococcaceae > Haematococcus > Haematococcus lacustris. The sequence continues at coordinate 16,971 of JASKMD010000216.1, read as the reverse complement.
GTGCATGCATCGGTTGAAAGGTATCATGGCCCAGGGCGCTACCGTGGAGGTAGAAGAATGAATGTAGAGGTAGAGGCGAAGGTCATGGAGAATGAACAAAGGGTTAACAACGTCATACACCGTTTGTAGTTGTAGCCAATGCATGTAACTGGCCTCAGAGTATCTCGCCGGTGCACACAGCCTCTCTACTGCGTATGGAACTGTATGAGTGACTACTGCATCTGGACCAACATACAAGTTACTAAGAAAGCACGTCCTTGAGGATAGAATTCACATGCTTTAGTAAGTCACGAACAGGGATGTCAGCCTAACAAGAAACACGCCATGCAAATAGGTTGAACATGTCAGCCCACACATGTGGAAGCCCACACGTCGTTTGATCTGGGAGTGGGCTATGTACGTTCACACAACGATCTAGCGCACCCAATGCACACGCAAGGCATGCTGACCCGTCAGGTTCACGAGGACATCAATATCATCAGCATACGTGCCATAACACTCAATGTATATGTCCATGGCCCTGCACCCCTCACGGCTGCCCACCTCCCGCAGATCATCAACCACCCAGCCATGATTGCACTGGATAAAATGCACCTCAGTGATGGACGGCATGTCATCCACAATGACCTGCCACAGCTGAGGGGATGATTGCAGTCGTGCATACTTGACACTCAATATGTGGATCCCTCCACACAAGGGTGCCACAGCTGCCACAGCCGCCACATCAAAGGGCTTGTTGTTCCATGCATCACCCCAGCTGGCCTGCAGCTGATCAAAGCAACCGTTCAGAGGCTGCAGGGCAGCAATGTACGCATCCACATTCCGTGTGGCCACAAACACACTGAGGTTCAGCACATCAACCTGTGGCCGCACAGACGCACCGTCAGCAAAGCTGGTAGCCATGGCTGTGACAGCTGACAATGGGTGGTACACCGTGGACACAGTTAGGCACCCAATATGCACAGCCTCAGTGACAGCATGGAGAGGCAGCTTGCTGACGGTGGTGCTCTCCATGTTATCCACATGAAGCATGCGCCAGCTGCATGGTGCGTCACGCAGAGAGACCTGCAGCTAGTCCAGGCAGCTGACATGAAGAGAGTGGAGGGAGAGAGAGGCCTGGACGAAGGCAGCGACTTGTGTTGGGCTGGCTGGTAGCACCTGAGCTGTGTTGATGTCCACATGGGTTAGATGGCTGCTGAGGGCAGGCCTGGTGAGCACACTGACAGCCTGGTCAAGGCGAACGCCCAGCCCATGGATGGTGAAGCCTTGGAGATGGGGGAAGCACGCCACCATGCTGTCAGCCAGCCACGGCCCCAGCTGCAGCTGCACCCTCCTGACTCCTTCCAGCTGCATGGCATGGACGGCTGTGCAGGCCCCTAACTCGTTTAGCACATCCCTCAGCAGGCCTGTGACGAAAGTGGAGTCCATGTTGTCACGTTGCCGGAATATCAGCTTCAGCGGCGCAGTCCTTGTGCGCAGCACCGCCACGGCTGGCAGCTTCACGAATCGCTTCACTTCTACGCGGTCCAAATAGAGGGTGAGAGTCGAGCAGGTCGCTAGGCGTGCTGTCAGGATTGCGCCACAGGTGCGGCTGAACGCCATTACATCAGCCTTCGACAACAAGCGCAAGGCAATGTTGGACAAGACTTCTGTGGGCAGGTGGCAGAGCTGGGTGGTGGCGGCCATAGTTGGCCAATTGGAATCGCGACGATTGCACGGCACAACAATTGCACCAATCATTGCAAGTCCAACCAGTACAACCGCAAGGGACATGTGCACCACCCAGTACATCGCACACAGCAGCAATAGCGTCCCACGATGTCGCAACCCACGGACCGCCCAAAGCGCCTAAGCGACATGCCCTATGAGATACTAGCTAAAACTGTCAAGTTGGTGACGGCGCTTCCCGTAGCTCGTCTTTTCAGCCGCTGCAGCAGGGACACCCTCACCACTTGCCTATCAATTGCAAGACCTTGGTGATGTACATCGACGCCTACTCTGGCTTCCTGACACTGTCAGCCGCGGAGGCATTTAGGACAAGGGCGGAGCCTGTCGTGCTGGTCTTGAAGCGGCGGGGTCTCTGGCCCAAGAGCGATTTATCAGAACGCCTGGACAACATGATCGAAGACTTGGGCACCTGCCCAGCTGTCCACACAGTGCATCTCAAGGGAGAGTTTGATGTCCTACGCAACACGGACCTTGAGAGCTGGCAGGACTTGCTGTCCACCAACCTGCCCAACTGCACAGCTTTGAAGGTCAGCATGCAACTCGTCAACATCCAACATCTGACCAGGCTCCTGTCTCACTCAGCCATAGCTCAGCGGCTGACCCATCTGGACCTCACCACAACCAGCTAGACGGGCGACAATAACAGCGGCCTGTCAGCCTTTGTCAAGTCCACCCTCGACCTTCGTTCCCTCCATGTCCCAACTCTGGACGACCTGGAGGACTCCCTTGCTGAGCAGGCCAGCATGTGGGACACGTTACATGTGGACAAAATGCACTGGGCCACATTGAGCAAGCTGCCAGCCCAGAATGGTTTGGTGGCAATACACATTAAGCGCTTGGATGGGTCCTGGGGTGGTGAGGGCCCTTCCATGGAGGGCTTTTATGTTGCCCATGTCTGTCACAATCTGGTGGTCGATAAGTTGCGCATGAGGGTGGGAAGCTACCCTCCCCAGGTAGTGGCTGCCTTGAAACCATTGCAAGGCTGCTTCAAGGAGGTGCAAGTGGAGTGTGGCAGCAGCGTCTACCGATCTCCCGTGGTTGCCAAGAAGGTCTGAGCCAAGAATGCAAGTTGTCGTGGGATTGCGCCCATTGTATGCCAGCTTCCTAGCAACACTAGCTTATGTCCCTGTCTCATGTCACTGCCTGATGTGTATGTCCTGGGTTACATTATTGGTATTGGTATGTCATGCAGGCGACCCGCGCTACCGACACCGACTCCCCCTGGTTTACACGCCAGAACCTGGGCAAGACTTCTGTTGCCGAGTACATTGCGGAGGCCATTGGCACAACCTCCCATGCGTTGAAGCGCACCAGCACCACTGAGTTGGTGAAGTCCGGCAAGGCCCCCACCCTCATCCAGCAGCTCGAAGTGCCTCAATAGCATCACCAGCTACGTGGAGCACACTCTGGATGACTCAGCGGACGCTGCTGCAGGCTTGCATTGCGCCATGGGTGCCTCGGCGTCCTCCATTCCGGCTCAGCAATCTGTGAACCACTCAATTTCCACTGTGCCACCCGCCACCGCAGCTCGCTTGCCCCCTTGGCGCCGGGCTGCCATGAGCACCGCCCTCCCTCCCCGGGCACCCATGGTCAGCCCGCCCCAAGACACCCCAGTCGCAGATGTGGTCCTTCCAAGCAAACCCGCCATAGCAGCGGTCCAGGCTGCTGCCAGCCCCATGACTGCTACCCCTGCACCACTGGCCACCCCCGCCTGTTGGGGCACGCCAGTACCAAGCCCTGCAGACCCCCCTTTAAGCAACCAACCTGCGGCTGGCCATGCTGCACCCTACAGCACCCACCCTTCGGCTGGTCAAGCTGCACCCTATGGCAGTAACCCTGTGGCCGGCCATGCTGCACCCTATGGCAGCCACCCCGCAGCTGGTCACGCTGCACCCCATGGCAGTAACCCTGTGGCCGGCCATGCTGCACCCTATGGCAGCCACCCCGCGGCTGGTCACGCTGCACCATACTGCAGCCACCCCGCGGCTGGTAACGCTGCTCCCTATGCTAGCCACCCTGAGGCCGGCTATGCAGAACGCTATGGCAGCCACCCCACAGCCGGCCACGCTTCCTATGGCAGCCACCCCGTGCCTGGTCATGCTGCACCCTATGGCAGCCATCCCGCAGCCGGCCATGCTGCACCCTATGGCTGCCACCCCGCGGCCGGCCATGCTCCAAGCTTCCAGGCCAGCCACATTCAAGGCAGCCACGCTCCCTCCTACTGCAGCCATCCTGTGGCTATGTCTTATGGCAACCATCCCGCAGGCTGCAACGCTCCCCCCTGCGGCGGCCATCATGTGGCGAGCTATTCTCCTTCCTATTTCAGCCATCCCTACGGCAGCCACCCTGCAGTCTCCACTCCCATTGGGGGCTTCAGCAATGGGACGTACCCCCCATCCCGCCATGTTCAATACAGCCCGGCTCTAGTCATGCGGCCAGTCAGCATGCGGCCCCTGTACCCTTCCCCCGCCCCATGGCCGTGCGTCCCCCAGGGTGTCTGCCCTGACGCCATGGCCCGCCTCTCTGCAAATGAGCAGCTATATGTTGTGTGCCAGCAGGAGGGCATGTTGCCCTTCATGTGAGCCAGCCATTCATGTTGGCTTGGCATTGGAATGGTGCATATATTGATTTCTTTCGTACTTTTCGTGCAGCTCGCTAAGCCATTCTTTCGTGCAGCTTGTTAGGACTTATTTTTAGTGCAGCTAGTAGGAGCTTGTAGGGAGGTAGCACAGACCATCAGCCTGCGATTGTAAGCCCTGGGTACTGCCGCGGTGGACCTCATACCTCTTACCCCAACCCCCATCATGAGAAAATAAGGACGCCTATATTTTTCCCTACACCTCAGATATGAAATCGTATGCGGTTAAGCACGCAACTCAACAAGCAGCGGCGGATCGGGCTGCAGCGGCACCCGCAGTCCAAGAGGCCATTAGGACGAGCTCACGATTGCTGAAACGAGAGCAACGAGCAGCACAATCGCCCCCAACGAAGCCCACTCTACCCACACTCACGATAAATAAGGCCGACGCGGGGGCCTTTTTTGCATCGGAAGGACTTTCTGCTCCGATAGAAAGATAGAGCGTTGAGTTTAAGGGGGACCTCGCTCTTGAATGAAGTCCTAACTCGCAGCGGTTGCGGAGATACAACGATCCGCGTGCGAGGTACCCCCCCCTTTTTGGGAATCTGTACAGATGCCCGTCTAATGGGCCTGCCATCTGTACAGATGCTTGTCGATGGCCCCAAGGATATGCGGCATCTGTACAGATGCCTTCCTTGCATCTGTACAGATACCATTTATTGTCATCTGTACAGATTATTTTGGGATATCTGTACAGATATGTGCATCTGTACAGATATTTATAGGTAAATCTGTACAGATAGCATTAAGATAACATCTGTACAGATATTGAGTGGTTGTCTGTACAGATGCATGGGGTATTTATCTGTACAGATGGCGAATTTAAGAATCTGTACAGATTAAAAATTAGCATCTGTACAGATGCCGCGAAACACAAATCTGTGCAGATAGCAAGGGTAACATCTGTACAGATGTCGACAAGTGCTATCTGTACAGATGTTTGCAGGTGCATCTGTACAGATGCCGGGGTATTTATCTGTACAGATGGCGAATTTAAGAATCTGTACAGATTAAAAATTAGCATCTGTACAGATGCCGCGAAACACAAATCTGTACAGATAGCAAGGGTAACATCTGTACAGATGTCGACAAGTGCTATCTGTACAGATATTTAAAGGTCCGTCTGTACAGATGGTAAAATAGTTATCTGTACAGATAGCGAAAGGGAGCATCTGTACAGATTGTTGGCGGAGTATCTGTACAGATGATGACGGTCGCTATCTGTACAGACGCACACCTCGCTATCTGTACAGATGCTCCCTTACGCTATCTGTACAGACGCACACCTTGGCATTTGAAGTACCATGCAGCCAAACCGCATGCCTACTACGACCATTCCTCAAAGGAGCCACGATCAGCTACGAGTAGCCTCACAACTAGGCTTAGAGTCGCGGTTTCGCGAAGTAGCCCCCCATCATAGCCACCATAAGACTCAGCCTCGCAGCTATCCGCGACCAGTCACAAAGAGGAGGCGCGACTAGGAGGTAGAGGTACTCAGGATCAACAAGCACGAACAAGTCGTAGCCAGGAGGCGCGGCGATAAGCAGTGGGATCGGAGGAGCAAGGGAGGCGCGGATCGGTGGAGCAAGGGAAGCAAGAGAATGTACAGGTGCGATCGCATAACATCAATGTGTCATGCGTTGCTTGTGCAAGTGCAGGTTGGAGGAGCAGCCATTATCAGACGCCAAGAGCAGCAGCTAGGAGTAGCAAACAGCTAGGGGGTGCAACCCAAGAGAAGCTCGGAGCCCGTACCCCAGAGTGGAGGAGCAAGGGAAGCAAGGAAAGCCCGGGAGTGCTATGTTGATTGCGTTCAGATGCTATATGGCATGACGCTAAGCAACAAGTGTGTGGCATCAGCACAGGCTGTTGCAACTATGCCTCCATGCTTGCTAGCAGTGTGGTTGCAGCCTTAACCATGAGCATCACATGTGTAGCATGCTTGGTGATTGCAGGCAAGGCGGCAGCGGCGTAGGCAAGGCGGCAGCAGCCAGAAGCAGCCAGGAGCCGCCCCGCCCCGCCCCGCCCCGCCCCGCCCAGCCCAGCCCAGCCCAGCCCAGCCCAGCCCAGCCCAGCCCAGCCCAGCCCAGCCCAGCCCAGCCCAGCCCAGCCCAGCCCAGCCCAGCCCAGCCCAGCCCAGCCCAGCCCAGCCCAGCCCAGCCCAGCCCAGCCCAGCCCAGCCCAGCCCAGCCCAGCCCAGCCCAGCCCAGCCCAGCCCAGCCCAGCCCAGCCCAGCCCAGCCCAGCCCAGCCCAGCCCAGCCCAGCCCAGCCCAGCCCAGCCCAGCCCAGCCCAGCCCAGCCCAGCCCAGCCCAGCCCAGCCCAGCCCAGCCCAGCCCAGCCCAGCCCAGCCCAGCCCAGCCCAGCCCAGCCCAGCCCAGCCCAGCCCCTCTCCTCCCCTCCCCTCCCCTCCCCTCCCCCACCCACCACCACCTCCTTCATCACCCTACCACAAGAAGCAGGTGCATGGAGCGCAGGAGCAGCCAGGAGCGGCAGCCATGGAGGCGATGCCAAGTAGGTATGGAAGAGGCGCTAGCAAACTGTGAGTGGCCAGCCCTTGCACATGAGTGGTCCGCTGCCCAGCCTAACCGCAAAGATGCCCATTGTTTACTGCAGGTCCCACGGTCAGTCCTCCCCCCTTCCCCCTTCCCCCTTCCCCCTTCCCCCTTCCCCCTACCCTACCCTGTCCCACCACCTCTCAAGTCTACCACCCCACCTACCTCCCCCCTTTCCCACCCCCGCCCACGACACACGCTGCAGCCCTCTCCCTACCCTACCCTTGGCGTAGCAGCCCTCTCCCTACCTTACCCTTGGCGTAGCAGCCCTCTCCCTACCCTACCCTTGGCGTAGCAGCCCTCTCCCTACCCTACCCTTGGCGTAGCAGCCCTCTCCCTACCCTACCCTTGGCGTAGCAGCCCTCTCCCTACCCTACCCTTGGCGTAGCAGCCCTCTCCCTACCCTACCCTTGGCGTAGCAGCCCTCTCCCTACCCTACCCTTGGCGTAGCAGCCCTCTCCCTACCCTACCCTTGGCGTAGCAGCCCTCTCCCTACCCTACCCTTGGCGTAGCAGCCCTCTCCCTACCCTACCCTTGGCGTAGTAGCCCTCTCCCTACCCTACCCTTGGTGTAGCAACTCGGAGCGGGCAACATGGAGCGGGCGGCTTGGAGTGGGATCCCGTAGTAGCAGCCCACCTAGCCCACCCATGCCATGCCATGCCCACACACCACAATGACCCTACCCATCCCTCTCCTAAGGGGACGATAGCTGGATGGTTGTCAGCCCGTGCTTGTTGTGCGACATGACATAGGTGTGGTAGGTGGGCGTCAATGGTAGTGTGGCGGGTGAAGGATAGCGGGAGCACGTAAGAGGAGCCTATGAAGTTGCACCCGGTGTAGTACATCACCACGGAGAGTGTAGCATCACCCTTGTTGTAGCGTCCATACTCGTTGTCATCTTGCCGCCTTGTTGCAATGTTGTTGTGTTGTCATTGTGGTGTGGTGTGGTGTGGTGTGTCGTTGTGTTGTCGTGTTGTCACCATGGTGTGGTGTGATGGTGTTGTTGTTGGCGTTGTTGTTGTTGGTGTTGTTGGTGATGTCATTGTTGGTGTTGTATGGTGTTTTCACCTTGTCACCTTATGCGGAGGTGTTGCAAGTCGTTGATGCATTAATGCATATGCTTAGCATTCCCGTAGGGAGGTGTCTCGGGGTGATGATGGACTAAGACATGTGTATAGGAGTAGCGTAGTGAGGTGTTGCGGGATGTTTGGGTGTTGAACATGTGTTTTGCGGGGGTGTTGCGGGGTGTTTGGGTGTCAATGCATGTGTTTTGCGGGGGTGTTGCGAGGTGTTGCGGGGTGTTTGGGTGTCAATACATATATTTTGCGGGGGTGTAGCGAGGTGTTGCGGGGTGTTTGGGTGTCAATACATGTGTTTTGCGGGGGTGTTGCGAGGTGTTGGAGCGTCAACACATGTGTTTTGCGGGGGTGTAGCGAGGTGTTGCGAGGTGTTTGAGCGTCAATGCATGTGTATTGCGGGGTTGTAGCGAGGTGTTGCGGGGTGTTTGGACAAGGAGATATGTAACAAGCGTCCGCACAGATACTCAAACAAGCGTCTGTACAGATAGCAAAACAAGCGTCTGTACAGATAGCAAAACAAGCGTCTGTACAGATAGCAAAGCAAGCATCTGTACAGATAGCTCAAAGGCATCTGTATAGATAGCTCAGAGGCATCTGTACAGATAGGTATAAGGCGCATCTGTACAGATAGTTAAGAAGCTATCTGTACAGATAGCTAATGACCATCTGTTCAGATAGCTTTGCAGACATCTGTACAGATAGCTACCTAGCGAATCTGTACAGATACGAAGGCGAAGAAATTCGCGGCCAAATTACGTCGCAACGGATGCACGGAATTACATAAGACTTGTACCGTTCGAACGGCCTTCTACTCTAGTTTTCATAGAGCTATGGTCGGTCCAATCGCGACCGGTCCTTGTTTATCGTGAGTGCAAGGCGGGCACGAAACGGAACACCGAGGGCAGACAGATCCAAACTATCCCGCAGGATATCGTGCGCATAGTAGGCCTTGACCTCCCAGGACTATCCAGCTGGAAGGTGGATAAAGCCTGCCGATGTAAACCCAAGCACCTAGGCTGCATACTCACTCCTACAAATTAATCCCTGCGTCCGTCCCTGCGTGTTACCAACCTTGTCTGATCGGGCTGAAATTTTGATAGATGGTAATTTACAAAAAACTAAACATATTTTGCAAGAAAAATATTCTGAAAAAATCAACAGCTGTTGCGCTGTGGCCCGCAACTTATCCCTGCACTCATCCCTGCACTCTAGCCACAGGGCCACAGCGCAGCCGCCTTTGATTTTATTAAAATCTTTCTACTGAAAAATATGTTTTATATTCTGCAAACTACCATCTATCAAAATTCCAGCCCGATCGGACAAGGTCGGTCAACACGCAGGGACGGACGCAGGGATTAATTTGTAGGAGTGCTAGGGGCCATGTACGGCCACCAAGAGGCCATCACCAGCATAGAGGGCTGGCAATGGGACGGCATCAACAAGGAAAACTACTACAAGGTGCACTGGAAGCCCATAGTCATAGATCGATGGGCATTACCACTATGTGCAGAAGAAGGCTATACACCCACACACATAGAGACCATCAGTAGGGAAGAGGCTAAGGACGTGTGCACTTGTGAGCTGTGCTGGCTGCCAAGAGGGGACAACCCCACGTGCCACAACTGCAAGAGGGCCTACCACCCAACCTGCCTCGAGCAAGCCCACCTGTCAGGGCACAAGGAACCAGGATACTGGTTATGCCCTATATGCAAGTTTGGCAGCAATGACTTCAAGACTACCATGCGTCAGTCAGAGCACTCGGACCTCATACGAGTACACTGGCACCCCACTCTCGAACCGGCGCCGCTCATCACGGCACACCTGGACTACATGGCAAAGCGCAATGACTACGATGAGGAAAACAGGCAGATACAAGAGGCCAGACATGCGAGGCCCGACACGCACCTACCGGCCCACACCCGACAGGGACTGCCGGACCCGCACACCTGGCTACCCCGGTGCACCAACCTGCACTCAAAGGCCACCTTCCACACCTACCCCATCAACCCGCAGACGGACATCGTCGGGACGGGCAATTGCGAAACCTTCCTCCAACTTCACCCCCACATGACCACCCACGCGATGAGCCTCAGCACGGGGGAGCCCATGATGCCACAGCACGACCTAGCGCAACACGTCACAGCCCACGACGAGTCGGGTCGCACAATTGGCCTCCTGACAAAAGACCAACACCAACACCTACACGCTTGGCTACAACACACACCACACACACGCAACCTGGCCACAGAAGTAGTGGCCCTCCTAAGGAGACAGGACACACAGAGCAATTACCACCCCATGAGGGTGGCACAAGACAGAGCCCTTACCACCCTACACACCACACGAAGCTTTCCAAGTACCGTCCAAAGGTGGGCTGATCCACTCACAGTTAGACCGGAAACCACTACCTATTGGAGCCCTGACATCAATGACACGGCCTTTGGGGCACACCACAACTGCCTACTGGTACGCCACACTGGCTTATCCACATGGAATGTCCCGGCAGACGATGCAGTGGCACTGAAATGCGTCAACCATGCTTTACACTCAGCTACACAGGAGGAGGCCATGGCAACCATCATGCTGATCCCTGGGAAAAAGGGCATCTCCTACCCTAAACACATTGACACCCTGCGGCGCTACTGTAACAGTCCAGACACTCAGCTAGAATGAATGGTAGGTTTGTGTTTCTTTTCTCCATGCAAGATTCTGTGAGATTTGATTTGCATCTTACTTATGACGAGATCTTGCTTTGCTTAAGGACTTCTGGAGTGCTAGATGCTGGAGGGGCTTGGTTCAGACTTCTTGCAGCCTTCTGATGGACTTGCTCTTGTTCTGCTTACAATGACTACTCTTCTCTTGATGGATTAGTTGTTTACGACGTCTTCACGATGTAAGTACACTGCACTACCCACTGCGCGACTCGGAGGCTGTCGATGAGTATGTAGACAGCCGCAGCGGCAGCAATAGCCGCACAAGTCAGCATGCTCGACGGCTGCAAGCCGGCACTTATGCCTCAGCCGACCATGCATCCTGACCGCACAAACTCTACTGTTACAGCTACCCTGAGTACTGCCAGCACCGGGCTAGCATACCCCCCACCAAGACCGGAGGCTCCCAGCCAGGCAAGCACGCCAACCTCCACATCTACGTCATCTGGAATGCAGCGGGACAACAACTCGTCACCAAAGGCAACCCCCAAGGATGGCTGGCTAGCACCGCCACTGCCCTCCACCCCCAACGAGACACACACCCAATCCGCAACAGACCAACGAATCAAAGCCAGCCAGCCACACCCCCTAGCGGTCACAAACAACATATGCGCCTGCCGTTGGACAAGGATCTCCCCACCTCGGGGCACCAACGCAGCCACCAACAACTCACGCAACATTCCACGACGCAGCCACGGATGGCCATCACCGAATGGGCCACGATCGCCTACTCGGACGGCAGCTGCATTAAGACCTCGGGGGCAGCCCCGGCGAAAGTCGGGGCGGGGGTCTATATCCCGGAGAACAACGTCCTCATCACAATCGCCCTGAACGACCCAGAAAGCAAAACCATCAACAAGGCAGAACTCACAGCGATACACGCGGCACTCAAAGCGGGGGCCACACGCATCGCCACCGACAGCCTTTGCTCCCTCTACCAGATCCGTCGAGCCCTCGCTAACCCGATGTCGCTCATCACTCACAGACATAATTACATCCTGACAGCCATCGCTACCCTTGTCATCGACAGCCCCGTGACAATCCAATTCTTCAAAGTCCGGGCCCACTCGGGCATCATCGGCAACGAAGGCGCCGATGCCCTCGCCAAACACGCGGCGCTACACCCAGAGCTCGCCAACACCCCGGCCTACAGCCCGACCACACGGAAAGAGACGAAGACCTGGCTCAGCAACGAAGCCGACGGCGACTCCCCCGCCACCCTGCCGGACTGCCGCCACAGCGTGCGAGCACACATGCACCGCAAACACAAGCTTGGCCTTGCCAACCAAGACAGTATCTACTACCAAATGTCCCAAGAAATCACGAAGGTCGCAGCAACAGGAGCGAGCGAAAGAGTGATGACCGACACGAACATCTCCACCCACGCACAACGTACTGCCCTCCTCTACCGCACCGGAGGGCTCTACAACCAAAAACTAGCTCTGCGCTGGAAACGGGCGACGGATGACCGATGCCCACTCTGCGGGGAAGCGGATAGTGCCACTCACCTCCTCTAGGGCTGCAGCGAGACACTACCGCTGGTGCAAGAAAGGCACAACGGGGCGGGCCGCCTCATCGCTAAAGCTATAAGCAAGGGAACCCTAGGCGGGTACATCAGCTTCGCGGACACCGGCAGCTGGGAGAAGGGCGCAAAGGAAAACCTGGATCTCCCTAGCGACACGCTACACACAGCACTACGAACACTCGGACTGAAACCAGAAGATACTAAACACACCACCAGGCCGGATATTCTCATGGTGCTCCCTCATAAGAATGCAAGCAAGGACGGCAAAGACACCAAGCGGGTCTGCATCATAGAAATCAAATACTGCCCGGACTCACGGTGGACGGACCAATTAAACAAGGCACTCACTCAACACACCCACTTAGCCGAGACCATACGCAAGGAAGACCATATGGTCGCTATCATACCAATCCTACTGGGCATAGGGGGCATAACCTACGAAGCGCACACACGGCAACACCTCTCGGCCCTCGGGATTACACAAGCCAACACTACCAAGCTGCTCAACAAGTTAACTAGACACGCTATGGAGGCAGCCCACTCTATTGCAAAGACAAGCTACAGACTCAGGGCTACCAAAGGGGGAGGAGGGTAGGGGGGACGCCTCTTCTCTGGCTTGATGGTGGGAGCAGGCCGCGCCCCAGGCGGTAGCTCCTCCCTTAATGCACGCCGGTGAATACCGGAGTAGTCTTCTTCTTCTTCTTCTTCTGAGCCAGACGCGTGCCTGCAAAGGAACGAGGCTTGGCCTTACATCCGAGCCAGACGCGCCCTTGCCCCTGCCCCTGCCCCTGCCCCTGCCCCTGCCCCTGCCCCTGCCCCTGCCCCTGCCCCTGCCCCTGCCCCTGCCCCTGCCCCTGCCCCTGCCCCTGCCCCTGCCCCTGCCCCTGCCCCTGCCCCTGCCCCTGCCCCTGCCCCTGCCCCTGCCCCTGCCCCTGCCCCTGCCCCTGCCCCTGCCCCTGCCCCTGCCCCTGCCCCTGCCCCTGCCCCTGCCCCTGCCCCTGCCCCTGCCCCTGCCCCTGCCCCTGCCCCTGCCCCTGCCCCTGCCCCTGCCCCTGCCCCTGCCCCTGCCCCTGCCCCTGCCCCTGCCCCTGCCCCTGCCCCTGCCCCTGCCCCTGCCCCTGCCCCTGCCCCTGCCCCTGCCCCTGCCCCTGCCCCTGCCCCTGCCCCTGCCCCTGCCCCTGCCCCTGCCCCTGCCCCTGCCCCTGCCCCTGCCCCTGCCCCTGCCCCTGCCCCTGCCCCTGCCCCTGCCCCTGCCCCTGCCCCTGCCCCTGCCCCTGCCCCTGCCCCTGCCCCTGCCCCTGCCCCTGCCCCTGCCCCTGCCCCTGCCCCTGCCCCTGCCCCTGCCCCTGCCCCTGCCCCTGCCCCTGCCCCTGCCCCTGCCCCTGCCCCTGCCCCTGCCCCTGCCCCGGCCCCGGCCCCGGCCCCGCCGGTTATCCATCACATAAGGCTGGCTGGCTATTATTTCTATTATTATTGTAAGCTGGGGGGAGGAACTGCCCTATGTGCGATACATACAATAAAACCACGTGGCTGCGACGCGCTGTCGCATCTGGTTATTGGGGGTAGGTTTTCTGTTAGTTGGGGACGCTTGACCTCCACACCAAAGCTCCAAGTATGCCAACCCCCTAGCCCCACCCTCTAGACCCCGTCCCACCCAAAACCCGTTTGGGTTGAGGCCTTCACACGTGATTGGATTTGAACCCTGTCTTGTGACTCACACCTAGCATACTCCACACACAACCCATACAACTTTGCAGCCACCTTGCGGATGGATATTGAAAATGTGCACCGGCTTGAAGTGTAGCGTACCACCCTACTGCTGAACGGCTGGTGGTACGCTACACTACAAGCCGGTGCACAACAACAGGCTGCTGAACGGTCGACCGATACGACGATGCATGCCATTTTCCCGTTAGCCCTTGCTTGCAGCAAACGCGTACATGGTTAGCGACAGCTGCGTTACATGCCGCTAGCTAAGCCATGAGTCCGTGCATTTCACTATATGGGTCCATACATATGCGCTCGTATGCGCTCGTATGCACCTTTGTTAATGTTTGCAGTGCGGCTAGCCTCCCGAACTACTGTTCCAGGTTGACGAGGTTCTTTTACAGCCCCAGCAGCCCCAGCAGCCCCAGCAGCCCCAGCAGCACACCGCTGCAGCACACCGCCGCAGCACGCCGCCGCAAGCCGCAAGCCGTGCAAGCCGTGCAAGCCGCAAGCCGCAAGCCGCAAGCCGTAAGCCGCAAGCCGCATTGGCGGCGCCTCCAACTCTTACCTGTGCTATCCAGCCCCGCGCCCGACATGGCCAAACCTACCCCCCTCAGCAACTCCTTCGCTGCCCTCGCCTCTTTCCCACTGACCAGGCCTCGGTCTCACCCCCCCACAGAGCAGTCAGCGGCAACAGCAGCCCGGGGTGCCGACCACTTCACTCTGGAGGAGGCAGCTCGCATTGCTCTATCTGAGCAGCTCACAGAGCGTTTTCTCAACGAGCAGCGGGAGCAGCACCAGCGGCAGCAGCAGCAGCAACAACAGCAGCAGCAGCAGCACCAACAGCAGCAACAGCAGCAGCAGCAGCAGCGGCAGCAGCAGCAGCCAACTGGGGCAGGGGCCTCACCAATAACTGAGGCCCGGCTCCAGGAGGTACTGGCGCAAACACTGACACAGACGCTGCAGCAGATAGTCATGCCGCAACTGACCTCCATCAACCAAACCATCGAGACAGTTAAGAGCGAGCTGCAGAATGTCCAATACGACGTAGCCAAACTGAGTGTGGGGCACATTGAGCTAGAGGGAGAATCGAGGGAGGTGCGTGCAGAGATGGCCTCAGTGGAGCAGCGCTGCAGCGTGCAGCTGGCAGCAATGGCCTTCAACATCCAGCTAGCAACAGAGCAGCGCAGCAATGCGGGGGTGGTGGTCTTCTTTGCCCCCCGCCCTGATGAGGCAGCCATCAAGGCTCTGTGCACCAGCGTCGGCGTCACTGATGCCCGGGTAATGCACTCTAGCCCGACTATCGCTAAGGTCAGTGTCGGCTCCCATGCCTCAGCCCTCAGCGTTCTGGCTGCTGCCCAGCAGGCCGCACTCCCAGCAGACCTGGGCAAGGGTCCGCTGCAGCGTGTCGTGTGGCCAGCTCGCCGGCAGCTGCAGGCCGTTGTGGATAAGAGCAGTGTGCGGTCCCCTGTACACGGCATGCGCTTTGAGTGCAACAAGTCACGTACAGCCATCATCACCACCTGGAAGGGGAAGCAGATTACCTACCCCCTGTTTGTCCACCTCAGCAACCTCAGCAAGCCAGACCTGAAAAGCATGGATGAGTGCAGCATTGAGGCAGCCTGTGAGTATGCGGCTGCGGACCAGCCTGCAGCCTTCCTCCTACCAAGGTCCCTCGCCACCCGTCAACAGCAGCAGCAGCAGCATCAACAGCAGCAGCAGGGTGCGGCAGCGGCTGCTGCAGCAATGGAAGAGGACAACCAGCCTGCAGATCCTAACCCGCCCCCCCCCCCCCCTAACCGGGTGCAGCGCAGTGCAGCAGCAGCAGCAGCAGGGGGCCCTAACCGGGCACCAGCCGGCAAGGCTCCGGGGAAGGCAGCTGCGCCGGGCAGCCGCCCCGCCTCGCCTAACCAGGTGCAGCGCAGTGCAGCAGCAGCAGCAGCAGCAGCAGCAGGGGGGCCTAACCATGCACCAGCCGGCAAGGCTCCGGGGAAGACAGCTGCGCCGGGCAGCCGCCCCGCCTCGCCTAACCAGGTGCAGCGCAGTGCAGCAGCAGCAGCAGCAGCAGCAGCAGGGGGGCCTAACCAGGCTTTAAGCAGCAGCAGCAGCAGCAGCAGCAGCGGGCCCCAGCCAGACAACAGCCAAGACTGTGGCACCTGGTCGCCCCACCCTGCCCAACCAGACACAGCGCAATGCAGCAGCAACAGCAGCAGTCCTCGACCATCTGCCCCCCCCCCCCGCCCTTCCCCCTGGGGGGTGGCGGCCACTCGGCCCCAGGCTCCCCAACCAAGAGCCGCCCGCTCTCTCCCCCTGTGGGGAATCACCGCACAAGGCATCAAGCGGGGTTAGGTGCGTCTGGGGAGACTCCTACGGGTAAGCTCAGGGCGGTGGGGGCTCAGGGCGTGGGAGAGGGTCGGGGCTAGGGACTCGCCCCCCGGGAGCTAAGGGTGAATGGCCTTAAGCATGACACCACCTCAGTCAAGTTCACAGCTATTAGGAGGCTGGTGGCCGAGCATGATGTCATCGCTCTGTGCGAGACACGCAGCAATAGGATAGCGGAGTTCATGCAGCATGCGCCCACCCATAGTGCCTTTCACACTACTGTTTCACGTCAGGGGGTGCCGGGTCAGGGGGTGGCCCTTCTGCTGCGCAAGGAGCTAGCCAGGCACGCCAGGCTATGGCGCACCAGTAGTGTCATGCAGCTGCTTTGGGTCAGGCTGGCAGGGTGTGTGTGTGGGCTTGAGGGCGATGTGTTGCTGGGTGTGTGCTACATACCCCCCGCTCACAATGTCTCCGAGCACTTCAACCACTTGCTGCTAGAGCTCCAAGAGGCTACATCACACACACCACATGTCCTCCTGATGGGTGACCTGAACTCTCATTTAGGCAAGCTGAGCGAGATAGGTGACCTCCATGGCTGGGCCATGCTGCATCCGGAGCTTTGCGTGCCTAGGATTGGCCCAGCCAAGTCTAACTTAGCGGGCAGGGAGCTAGTTGACGTGCTATCAGCTACAGGCCTTGTTGCCACCACC
>JASKMD010000215.1:0-25000 GCA_030144725.1 Haematococcus lacustris | reverse complement strand
TCCCTGGCCCCCACCCGCACCCCTGCCTCTGCTTGTCAGCCCCCCCCCCCCTTCCCTGCCGCCCCTGCCCCCCCACCTGACGGTGTCCTGCTGCTGACTGCCAGTGCAATGTCGTGATGCTGCTTGCCAGCAGCCGATGTCGGGGCCAGTGCCGACGCTACAGCAGTCCAGGCAGGGGGGGGTCCCTGGCTGCTGCTGGTCACCGCCAATGGCAAAGGTGAGGAGGGGGATGAAGCGGGTCAGGGGCTGGTGAGCGCAGGGCGGGCCAGGGGGGGAGGGGGCCGGCTGCAACTTAGGAGGGAGGCGGAGTGTGACTAAAAAGGGACTGAGAACAGCTGGGGTGTGACCTGAGAACAGCTGGGGTGTGACCTGGGTGTGTGTGGCTTGTGGCTGCAGGGGGGTTGCTGGCAGCAGGGCAGGTGGCGCAGCAGGGCCGGGGCACTATGGGCGTCACCCAGGTGAGAGGGGCAGGGGGCAGGGGGCAGGGTTATAGACAGGTAATTCCTGTCTCAGGTTATGGCGCTGTGACCCTTTAGAGCCAGGTTGAGGTCTGTTGCTGAGCCCTGCCTGCACCCCCCTGCCTGCACCCCCCTCCTTGTGACCTGCCTGTACCCCCTCCTTGTGACCTGCCTGCCCTGCGCAGCTGAAGCTGGGGCCAGGCGACAGGCTGGTGGCTGCACGGCTGGCCAGCCTGGGTGACGAGGTGGTGCTGGGCCGCGCTCAAGGCGGTGTGCAGCGCCTGAAGGTGGCTGACGTCAAGGTGGGGGAGCCTGCTGCCGGGGTGGGAGGGCAGGGGGTGTGGGGTGTGGGGTGTGGGGTGTGGGGAGTAACACACACGGGGATGCAGGGCAGCTGTAGAGTTGCAACTGGCGTGGTCTGACCCCCACCACTAAGGTCATCATCAGGGGGCGAGTGGAGAGCATGTGGTCTGTTGGCATCTGCGCATGCTTGGTGGGTGGGGAGGCCCTGACGCAGGAGGGGGGTGCCAAGCCGGGGGGGGGGGAGGTCCAATAGGTGAGGGTGCAGCGTTGTCAAGTCGTCAGCTGCACCACTCCGACCTGTTCCGCTACCAACATAGTCAAAGCCGCAGTGGGCCAGAGGGCAGGGGGGGCGATGCTTTCGCAATGCTTCTGGAGGGGGAGGCGACTGCAATGCGGGGCGGCCATGCTCGCCAAGTTGGGCTGGCATGCTCACCACATGCATGTTGCACGGGGTCGCAGGTGCTGGGCGCGAATGGCAAAGGAACGCAGCTGATCGAGATGACGGAGCAGGACAGTGTGACCAGTGTGGGCGTCATCTATGCAAGCGGCATCAGAGGGAGCGGCAGCGGAGGATGCGTAGGCCGCTGTGCTCCTGGGAACCTGTCACCGCGCTTGTCACCAGGCTGATTGATCGGGATGAGCAGTCGGCGGTGGTTGCATCTGCTTTTCTTACCCACGCTCGCGTTCGTCGCCCGTCGAAGAGGAATCTCTTTAATCAGAAGCATGACCCCGGCACTAAAGCCATCATCCTCCTCTCTTAGGTCATTGACTGATTTGGCTGCCTGTTGAACCAAGAACACATGGGTGGCCTGTGTAACTCGCGCTCGCGCTCGTCGATTGTCGAAGAGGGATCTTTCCAAACGGGAGATTGACCCCTGTGCGAAAGCCGCTGGCATCCTACCGAAGGTCATTGATCGATCTGGCTGCCTCTTCAATCATTAAAACACATGGTCTGAAGTTGCACGGAAAGTTTGACTATTGGCGCAGACAGCCTGGTAGTAGGTCACCCCCGCCATTGGCCCCGCAATTCACTTTTTGGCACCGTCTTTGATCCGCTGCATGTAATTCTTCTACCATTGGGCTCTACATCTCACAACGGTGTCGCTAGCAGGTTAGGCCCTCTTTTGTCGATTGTACTGCACTGTCTCGACGACATGATTAGCTTCGCAATGCCATTCTCTATCTGTTTATATGCGTGTCGCAACAGGAGAGATGAATTGGTGGCCGGAGGCATTTCCGCGCCGAGCAGCCTTTGCTGCCATCGGACTGGCAAGTCGCGATTACTTCCCAGGCAAGCACGGGGTGCTGTTTCTTAGTGCGTTTTGCATACAATGTCAACACATGCAACCAAATCTGCTGACCTCCACAGGTGCTTGGCAGTTGTGAGGATCAGCATCAAACCCACAGCAGCCCAAGGGCCTTCCAAGCAGGAGTGTAGCAAAGGAATCAGCTCTTGAAAACAGTGAGCAGGAGGTGAGTAAGGTTGTAATTTACCTCACCTTGTCTAGGTCAGTTTGATGTTCGTGTGAACACTTGTGAAACGCATGCCAGGCATGAGCAGCTGAGGGAAGCACACAACTGTCGTGAGCCTTAAGATTTGACTAATTAGAACTAATTAATAAGCATGTTTTGTGGTGTGTGCCCCAAGACCTTGTCTTTGTGATTGTGTGTGCAGGATGCCAATAAATCACCCCCATCTCCATCACCGAGCAAGGCAGCAGCGGCGTAGAGCAGCAGCCAACAAGGAGGTAGCAAGGAGTCAGCAAGGCATGACATGGAGCTGGACGTTGTTGTTGTGTTGTGTTGTGTGTTGTTGTGTTGTGTCCCTTGTTGTTAGGGTACCCCCCCCCTCCCCCCTTAAATCTAGCCCACCCCAGCCCACCCCAGCCCAGCCCAGCCTAGCCTAGCCTAGCCCAGCCCACCCCAGCCCAGCCCACCCCAGTCCAGCCTAGCCTAGCCCAGCCCACCCCAGCCCAGCCTAGCTTAGCCCGCCCAGCCCAGCCCAGCCTGATTTGGTACCATGGGGCATAGGCAGCAAGGCAAAGTGCTTAGCAGTCCCGTGGTGAGTGTTAGCTATAGCAAGGAGGTGCGACCAGTCCTTGCTTGTTGTGCACATAGCATAAGTGGTGTGTGAGGCATGAGTCATTGTGTTGTGGTGTGTTGTTAAGGTGGTGGTGTTGATGTGTACGAGTGGAGGTGTTGTGGTGTGGTGTTGCCACCTTTTTACATCAATGCATGTGCTTGGCATCAGCGATACATGTCTTCTGTAGTGGTGTTGCAAGGCGTTTGAGCATCGATACATGTATTTCTGTAATGATTTTGCGTGACATGTGCCTGCTGAAGTTGAGGAAGAGGGTTGAGGCACCACGGCACATGTAACACTGAAAGCCAGAGCCATCCCGAGGCATCCCGACAACATATTGCCAAGTGATGATGTGGCGCTGTCATAAGGCAGCTTACATTTGCATAGAGTCATGCCGCAACGTAAGTGAGGTAAGGGGTGCCAGCTTGCTGACTTGTGCGCATATGCACGAACTATATGCTCCATGCACTGACATGCAAGCAGGCGTACTGCACTTGTGCCGTTGGCTTACGGCGTGCGTAGAAGGACTGCCAGCCTCGCCTTATGATGTGCGTGAGTCTTTTAGGAGCGGAAAGCACAGGTCAGGTTTGGGCGGGCGCCGATCTGAGCTAGTGTTTTGCGGCTGCGGGGTGCCGGATACGCCTGTTACACCCAACTGCGCCAAAACTTTGTCGCGAGCTACACGGAGATTCGCGCCCCAGACCGTCTCACATTTGCGGGGCCAATGGCGGGGGTGACCAGTACACTTTAGTGACATGCAGACGGATCTTGAATTCTTTGCGTTCGCAATTCGCTGTTGTTCGTTGGCAATAGACAGCGTTTGCCGCCTACGACCGTTGCTCTCTCGTTACCATTCAATCGCTGTCGGCATCCGAGTCGAAGTGAGCAGCTACCGGATGCGAGGACAACAACGCCCGAGGCCGGGGCGGTGTGGAAATGGGCGCCCCGCTGCCCGGCAAGTCGCCACCTCGCAGCCCCCCGACCTTGACCAACTGATCTAACGGTGAAGCCCACCAGGCGTCCCGCGGCTCTTGCGTAGGCGGTATCTTTGGCGACACGACGTTCCACCAGTCAGCAGCGCGGCACGGCGGTGTTGCATGCCGGCATCCGCCATCCCCGGGTTCTGGCACGGGCGTGCCGGGGGACCGGGTCGCAGCCGGGCTTCGAGTCTGCTCCGTGGCGCCGCTCGTGAGCCTGCGAGGTACCAGGAACATGGCCGGCAGCTGCACGTTGTGGCCGTCCTGCAGCGTGGCCGCGACATGGGAGGGGTGCGGCAACGCCACCCAGTCGGCCGTAGGCTGCCCCACCACCTCCCAGCCCTCCGCTGCCTCCTCACCAGCCACCCATTCTCCAGCTTCCTCCCAGCTGCCACCCCCCTCCCTGTCCATTGCTGCCACGACCGCCGCCGCCACAGCCGCGGCCTGGGCTGCTGCTGCTGCCGCTGACGACGCTGCAGCTGCTGCTGCCGTGAGGGCTGCACTGTGACAGGAGCGTCGAGGAGTGGTGGCTCGAGGAGGGGTGCTGCCAAGTGTTGGGGTGCCAGCTCTGGGTGAGGCCTTGAGGGGGGGGCACTCAAGGCCCTGGGGTGCCCACACTGGCCCTGCCGGCAGCTGCATGGATCTGGGTGGGCTGCCCTGGGGGGGGAGGCAGGGGGGGGCCTGGGGGAGGGCGGTCAGCAGGGGGGAAGGGGAGCCAGGGCAGCTGGTGGAAGGCAGGGGGGGGGCCTGCTGCTCTTGAACCTGGCTGACAGGCAGGGGGTCAGCAGGCTGGGTGTGGGGGGCGGCAGGCTGGGTGTGGGGGGCACCTGGGCCCTGCTGCTGCTGCTGCTGCTGCTGCTGCTGCTGCTGCTGCTGCTGCTGCTGCTGCTGCTGTTGTGCGGGGGGGGGCATGCTGGACCTGGGTGCAGCGAGGGTGTCAGGGTCTGGTGGGATGCTGTGGGGGGCAGCAGCTTGCTCGACCGGCAAGACACGTGGCGGCTGCTGGGTCAGGGCCAGAGATGGGGGAGGGCTAGTGAGCGTGGTGCTGCTTGGCGGCTGCTGGTGGGCCCCCCCCCCCTGCTGCTGCTGCATGGTCGGCCTCATGTCATGGAGGCTGGGTCGCTCTGCAGCCGGCTGTGCCCTCGAGGCCTCAGGGCTCCAAGGTGTGATGACAGGCAGCAGCGGGGGGGAAGCGGGGGAAGAGACCCCTGCTGCTGCTGCTGTCCCTTGGGAGGTGGCAGGAGGGGCTCGGCCTTGGCTCACAAGGTCAGGAGCAGGTGGTGGGCTGCTGTCCTCCCTGCTCCTCCTCCCCCTGCTGCTGCTGCTGCTCAGGGCAGTGAGCACCACCAGGTCCCCAGCCTCCCCCTCCCCAGCCTTGCCGGGCCCTGCCACCCCCGCAGGCGCCAAGGGGGGGGTGGGGGCAGCGGCTGCAGGGCGCCCGCCCACTGCTGGGCCAGTGATGGGCAGCGAGGTCTCATGAGGGGCAGGGGGGGGCGACACCGCGCCGCCTGCCCAGGCGATGCCACCCCCCGGGACTGCCACTGGGACAGAAGCTGGCCCGCCCGCCTGCTCTGCCCCGCGCCTGCCAGAGGCCTGCCGGGGGGGCGGCACGAGGGTGGCTGCCAAGGTGCCCGGCTGCCCAGCCAGCTGCTGGACGAGGTCCTCGGGGGGGCCCTCGGGGGGGCCAGGCAGGGGTGGGGGTGTGAAGGTAGGGAAGTGCCCAGCCAGCTGCTGGACGGGCGATGCTGAGGAAGGGGTGGGAGGGCGGGGCGAGGCTGCGGGGCGTTGCCCCACCAGCACAGCCTGCAGCGCCGCAATGCGCCGCTCGACCTCCTCTAGGCCGTCAGGGGCTCTGCTGCCCCCCCTCTTCCCCCGCTCTGCCGACCCCTCTGCTGCTGCTGCCCTACCCCCCAGAACAAGCCCAGGGGCTGCCCCAGGGGTGGGGTCTGGCTGCCTGCCGCCGGCCCAGCCGCCACCCCCGCCGGCCTTGTGGTCAGGGGAGGGGGCCGGCCTGCTGTTTGCCTTCTGCGCTGCACGCTGGCGGCGCAGGTCCAGCAGCAGGTTCAGCTGCTGCTGCAGCTCAGTCAGCCGGGCCAGCCGCGCCTGGCGCTCTGCCAGAGCAGCAGCAGCGGCTGCCTCTGAGCCGTCAGGGGGGCCTAGGCTGCTGCTGCTGGCACGCAGGGGGGAGCGGTGTCGGCGTGATGGGGAGGGAGGCTGGGGTACAGGCAGGGGGGGGCAGCAGGGGGGTGAGTGGGGGGCAGGGGCGGGGGGAGGGGCTGAGGTTGCGTGTTGAGGGCGGGGGGTGGGGGCTGCGCTGGCTCTCTGCTGCTGGGGGGGCTGCGGGGTTCAGGACCAGGACCAGGGTCAGCGTCAGCGTCAGCGTCAGGGTCCTGGCCAGGCATTCGAGGCTGCGAGGGCGTGGCGCTGGCTGCTGCGGGTTGCTGGCTGCTGGGCGGTGAGGGAGGGGGAGGGGGAGGGGCAGGGGCAGGGGTGGTGGCATGTACTGCTCGCTGGGTGGCGGGGGTGGCGGGTGAGGCGGGGGGGAGGGGCAGAGGCCCAGGGGCAGCGTTGGCATGGGCGTGGGCGTGAGCGGCGAGTGGGGTGTGGTCAGCAGTGGGGGTGGGGGCAGCAGCAGCCTGCGGCAGTGAGGCCGGGCTGTCAGGGGGGGGCTGCAGTGGGCTGGCAGCGGCAGAGGGGGCTGAGGGGGGTCCAGGGGCAGCTGCTGGCACTCTGTGAGCGCTGGGTGTGTCAGCAGGGGGGCCCTGGGGCGCAGGCGACTCGTCCCTGACCTGGGCCTGCCTCTGCTGCTGCTGCTGCTGCTGCTGCTGCTGGGGTGCAGGCCAGGGCTGTGGGGAGGTGCAGGCAGCAGGGCCTGATGTGGCCGGCTGTGACCTTTCCTTCATGACCTGTTGAGGCTCGTGAGGCTCACTACCACCGCCAGCCTGCTGCTCCACCTCCACCTCCACCTCCACCGCCGCCTGCTGCTGTGCCCCTTGCTGCTCACCCGGCTGCTGCATCACCGCCGACGCTTCCTGCTGCTGCGCTGACGCCTGCTGCCCACCCGCCTGCTGCACCACCTGCTGCTGCGCTGACGCCGGCTGCCCACCCGCCTGCTGCTGTGGCTGCTGCTGCTGTGGCTGCTGCTGCTGTGGCTGCTGCTGCTGTGGCTGCTGCTGCCGTAGCTGCTGCTGCCGTAGCTGCTGCTGCTGTGGCTGCTGCTGCGTGTGAGGCTGCTGCTGCTGAGGTTGCGTTGTGGCTGCAGCAGAGGCATTCAGGGAGGGGGGCGCTGCAGGGCCGGCGCTGCTGAGCTCCTGCGGTGAGGAGGGCCACAGGACAGGAGGCCAGGCCAGGTGGGAGGAGCATGAGCCTAGACAGGACAAGGCCAGGCCAGGCCAAGCAGTATGGGACGCTGGGGGTCAGGCGGAGGGAGGGGGCCACAGCAGCAGCTGGTGCAGGTCCCTTACCCCCCCAGGCACCCCTCGCCCTTAGCTCAGCTGAGCCAGGCCTCCCCCGCCCAGCTGGCGCACACCTCCCACTCAGTCAAAACAGTCAAACAGGTCCGCCCGCCTTGCTGCCGCCCTACAAAGCACCAGGCTTCCCCTACCCCTACCCCTACCCCTACCCCTACCCCTACCCCTACCCCTACCCCTACCCCTACCCCTACCCCATGTTTATGCCTACCCCCTCCCTTGCCCCTTGGCCCCCCTTGCCCCCCTTGGCCCCCCTTGCCCCCTGTCCCCCCTACCCTGCCCTGACTTTCCTGCCCTTTACCCCCCCCGCCTGTGTCATAGTGTGGCCCCCCCTACCTGCATGATCTGCTGCCTCAGCTCAGCCGGCAGCGCCTTGAGCTTGTCAACCAGCAGGACCACCGTGGCTGCCGTGCTCAGCCCCCCCTCCCCTGGCCGCCACCCCCCTCCCCCTGGGCTGGCGGGGACAAGGTGGGGGCTGGGTGAGGGCTGGGTCAGTCCTGCTGCTGCTGCTGCATGTGGGCTGGCTGCCTGGCTGGGGTGCTGCTCCGCAGGGGCAGCAGCAGCAGGGGGGGCGGCAGGGGCAGGAGGGGCAGCAGCAGCAGGGGGGGCGGCAGGGGCGGCAGTAAGGATGTCAGGGCTCCCACTAGTCGAGGGGGGCGGTGTGTGGTCAGCAGAGGCAGCCTTGTGCAGGGGGGGGGATGCAGCCTGCAGCGCTGCTGGCGGGGGGTCTAGAGTCAGGGTGCTGGGGGGAGGCACTGCATGAGGGTGCATGAGGGCAGCCAAGCTCAGGTGGGTCCTCACAGGGGAGCAGTGGCGGCTGGGGGGTTGCGGGGCTGAGGGGGTGGGGGTGGGGAGGGGGGGTCCCGGGGCTGAGGGGAGAGGGGTGGGGAGGGGGGTGTGCGGGATTGAGGGGGGGTGGGTGGGGAGGGGGGGTGCGGCCGCAGCCCTGGACTCATCCAGCAGCGGATGGTTGGCCTGCTGGGGGGGCGGGGAGTAGGTCGGCTGCTGCTGCTGCTGGCTGTGTTGGTTCTGGTGGTGGTGGCTGTGGTGGGACTGGGTGTCACAATACAGGTCCTCCACCACCAGCTCTTGCTCCAAGGTGTTAATGCGGGGGAGGGCGGGGCGTGTGAGGCTGGGCAGGGCGAGGGAGAGGCCTGAGGGCGATGAGGCCTGGGTGCTGCTGCAGCGCGCAAACAGGGCCAGGTGGGCAAGCGAGGTGTCCACGCCGTCAACAGAGGCCCTGGGCAGGGCAGGGTGCGGCAGCACTGTAAGGCGGGGTGGGGTGTTTGGCAGGGACTGACACATGGGAGGGAGGGAAGCGTTGGCAAAGCATGGCGTGGGGTGGGGTGGGGTGGGGTGGGGTGGGGTGGGGTGGGGTGGGGTGGGGTGGGGTGGGGTGGGGTGGGGTGGGGTGGGGTGGGGTGGGGTGGGGTGCTTCCACCCACCCCGCAGCCGCCAGCATTGCCGGCCCCAACATGAAGCCATCAGGTGCCGGCACGCCTGGCCGCCACACAATGGGCTGAGGGACACGTTGCCCCCCCTCCGGCCGCAGCTGGCACTGGCCTGTCTCGCCACAGTCTCGATGCAGGCCGCCTGGCTGCTGCTGCCCGCCCCCCTCCCCCTGCACTCCCTCCTGCTGCTCGCCTGCCTCCCCCCTCCACGGCCCCCCCTGCCCCCCCTGCTGCCGCCAGCCCACTTGCAGCACCTGGGCGTCCAGCCACCTAGAAGCGCGCTGCTCCTCGTGCACCTCCCACCCCTCCTCCCCAGGGCCCAGCTGCTGCAGTGTGCCCAGCGCCCCTGGCGGCTGCTGCCCTGAGGCGCCCGGGCGCTGCTGCCCCAGCCCAGGCCCCTCCCACTGCCCTGCCTTCACTGACCCCTGCAGCGGAGGTCCGGCTGCAGGCAGGCGGGGGGGCGGCGGCTGTGGGTGAGGGGGGGACCCCCAGGCTTTTGCCTGCTCCTGGTGCTGTGGTGGCAGCAGCAGCCGCGCCAGCTGCTCGGTCTCGTTGGCATCACAGCTGCTCCGGCCCCCCCTGGGCGGCCCCCCGCCTGCCTCCCCTGCTGCAGGTCTGTCAGCTGCTGCCGCTGCAGCAGTAGTGCGCTTGAGGGCGACAAAGGAGGGCAGCCGGGCCACAGACCCGCGCCGGGCCCGCCTGCCAGCTGCTGCCAGCCCCTGCTCTGCACCGCCTGCCAGCTGCAGCCTGGCATCTAAGGCATCCACCTCACTGCCGCCTCCACTGTGGGGCCAGGTGTCTAAGCCAGCCGCCTTTGTCCCCCTCTGCTGCCCCTCCCCCCCTGCTGACAGCTCCCTGGCGGCGGCTGTGCTGCGCTCTGGGGGGAAGGCAGCCCGGGGGTTGCTGCTGGCTGAGGCGGCGCGGCTGGTGGTGGAGGCGGAGGGGCTGCCTTGCACTATCAGGGGGGTGGGGGGGCGGGGATGCGGTGGTGTTTACCAGCGAGGAGCTTCCTTGGCGCCTGGGGCCCTGATGGGAGGCGTTGATGAACCTGGCAGCCGTCAACGTCAGGGTGAGGGTGAGGGTGAGGGTGAGGGTGAGGGTGAGGGTGAGGGTGAGGGTGAGGGTGAGGGTGAGGGTGAGGGTGAGGGTGAGGGTGAGGGTGAGGGTGAGGGTGAGTGTGAGGGTGAGGGTGAGGGTGAGGGTGAGGGTGAGGGTGGTGCAGCCACTCACTGTGCAATCATGAAGGACAGCTCCGCATCGCTGGCTGGTGGCAGGGCCTGCAGGTAGGGGCAGCAGCCGAGCAATAGTAAGGAAGAGGGAAGGCGGTGTGGTGGGGGGAGGGTGTGGAGGTAGGTTGCGCAGTTGTGGCGGTGCCCCCTGGGGCATGTGGGCTCCTCAGCGGTCCCATCAGCTGGCTGGGCAGCATGCTGGCCAAGGCTGGCAGGAACAGCACAGCTGCCCCGACAGCCGGCCCCTTGGCAGCAAAGGCAGAGCAGGGTCTGGTGCGGCCCTGTGCCCAAGAGTAGCCGTGGAGGGTGCCGGGCAGAGGAGGAAGGCAGGGGGCAGCAGCTGTAGGTAGGTGGGGTAGGGTTAGCAGGCCAGCTGCGCCGCCATGGCCACCACCCACCGGGGCTGACTCCCAAGCAGCTGGCCGTGTGCAGCCCTAGCCCCGCCTATCCCTCGAGGCCGTCATGCTCAGGGGTCAGCAGGTGGGCAGTGTGATCAGTTCGTGAGGCCAGCTGCTCCACTAGGGGCATATGGACCCCCACCGACCACTGACTCAGCAGCCTGAGCCTTGGAGTGGCATGGAGCCCCTGCCCCTGCCCCTGCCCCTGCCCCTGCCCCTGCCCCTGCCCCTGCCCCTGCCCCAGTGTAACATGACCGCCTCCAGCAGCCAGGGCAGCAAGACGGCATGGCGCTACTCTTTGCAGCCCGGGCTCCAGCCAGCCAGGTGAGTCTGACCCTACTCTGCGACTGCACCCACTCAGCCAGCCTACAGCTCTCTTACTCTGTCTCACCCTGACGTAGCCCCTCCGCCCCTCCGCCCCTCAGCCCCTCAGCCAGCCCTCAGCCTATGACAGTGAGCCAGCCGCCCTCAGCTCCACAGCACAGCAGCCAGCCTACCCCAGCCAGGATACATCACTGGCGCCCATCAGCCAGCTCCCCCCTGCAGCCCTGTCAGACCACCCACCTCCTCATCCGTGTGCAGCGTGAAGTCTGCCGCCACGCCCTCCCCCACACAGTCGCCCTGCAGCGCCGCCTTGCGCAGCACCTCGCTGATCAGGTCGTCGCCCTGGCTCCTCACACCCTCACACTCAACCCCACCGCCCTCGCCACACACCTCTGGGGGGTGCAGTGCGGGGGGCGCCGCTGCCAGCCCCTGGGTTCCCCCAACCTGATGCCCAGACCCATGCAGCAGGCTGGGCGGGGGGGTGGCCAGCGGGTTACAACTCTCTGGCTGGGCCAAGGCCGGGGGGGCTGCCTCAGAGCTAGGGGGGAGTCCGCCCTCAGCCCCCCCTGCTGTGGCCCCCCCTGGGACCAAGGCGGTGCCAGCGGCGGCAGAGGGCTGGGGGTGTGGGGGGCCTGGCGGCTGGGCGGGCGCCCCAGGGCGGCTGGGTGCCGGGGCTGGGGCCTTCAGCAGGCCCATGGCCCGGGCAGCAGCGCTGGCCCTGTTCACTGACGGCCGCTCAGCCTGCTCTGAGGGGGGCTGGCCCCACTGTGCCTGCTCCTGGCTGCTGGGCTTCAGGGGGGGCTGAGGGGGCTGGATGTGTGCGGTCACGCCATGCGGCGGCAGCGCCCCGGGCAGGGGCAGGGCGGGGGAGCGGGTGGAGCCCGCCCCGCCTGCCAGGTCCAGGCTGAAGGCCCCCCGGCTGCCCCGCGCCTCCAGGCTGATGGCCGCATCCAGCGCCCCCCCAGTGGTGGCCTGGTTGGCAGCGGCGCTGGGCTGCATGGGCCCCCTGGTCCCCCCCGGGGCAGGGCTGGGCGTGGCGGCGGCGGCGCGAGCGCTGGCGAGTTGCCTGGGCTGGGCAGCGCTGCTGGGCTGGGTGAGGGCGTAGAGGCTGGAGAGGATGGGGATGGTGACTGCACTGATGGGCTGCAAATCCATTGATTGGGAGATAGGCAGGGGCCGGGAGGGGGGGTGGGGGCGGGGGGCGGTGATGCTGGCAGGCCGGGAGCGGCTGATGCTGCCATGCCTGGTGGGTTGACGGCGGCAGTTGCATTCCAGGGACAAGCGTGGCGGGGGGCGGGGCGGTGCGATGCAACCCAGATGGTGGTCGGGCTCGGGGCAGGGGGCGCAAACCCCTGAGCGAGGAGAGGCAGGCTGGGAGGTGAGGGGTGGCAGGGAGGCTAGAAAGGACAGGGCCAGCTCCTGACGTGACAGACATGACAAGGTGGGTGGGTGGGTGGGTGGTTGGGTGGGTGGTTGGGTGGGTGGTTGGGTGGTTGGGTGGATGGGTGGGTGGGTGGGTGGGTGGGTGGGTGGGTGGGTGGTTGGGTGGTTGGGTGGATGGGTGGGTGGGTGGGTGGGTGGGTGGGTGGGTGGGTGGGTGGGTGGGTGGGTGGTTGGGTGGGTGGGTGGGTGGGTGGGTGGATGGGTGGGTGGGTGGGTGGGTGGGTGGTTGGGTGGGTGGTTGGGTGGTTGGGTGGATGGGTGGGTGGGTGGGTGGGTGGGTGGGTGGGTGGGTGGTTGGGTGGGTGGTTGGGTGGTTGGGTGGATGGGTGGGTGGGTGGGTGGGTGGGTGGGTGGGTGGGTGGTTGGGTGGTTGGGTGGATGGGTGGGTGGGTGGGTGGGTGGGTGGGTGGGTGGGTGGGTGGGTGGGTGGGTGGGTGGGTGGGTGGGTGGGTGGGTGGGTGGGTGGGTGGGTGGGTAGGTGGCAGGCAGATGGCCTGACGCACCGACGTCATCCAGGTCCTCGAAGGGGTCCTTGGGCGCCATGGCACTGGTGTCAATGCTGCGGCGCTGCTCGCGCTGGCCCCCCCGCAGCAGGTTGCCCGTGGCACTCAGGTTCTGCGGACCCAGCCCACCATAGGTATCCCACACTGGACTCAGACCCGGCCACTGCCACTGCCATAACACAGCAGCAGTAGGCCCCCCCCCTCCCCCTCCCCCCCCCCCCCCTCCCCCCTCCCCCTCCCCCTCCCCCCTCCCCCTCCCCCGTTAGCCAGCCCAGTAGTCCCACACCTTGGCCATGAGCTTGAAGGAGTCCACAGAGGACCTGCGCATGCACCCCCTGCTCAGCTTCCGCTTGTCCACCAGGGCGCCTGAGCTGGCGCCAGGAGGACGCTGACCCGGGCCACTGGGGGGTGCCTCCTCGCTGCCAGGGTCTGGCTGCAGTTCCTCCCTGGCTGCCTGCGGCTCCTGCAGGGTCAGGGGCAGCAGGGGGGGCTGGATGCGGCTCAGCAGGCAAGCAGACAAGCGGTGGCGAGCAGGTCAGGTCAGGACAGGGCACAAGAGCAAAGGGCCTCAGGAGGTGAGCCGCCCCGCCCCACCCTGCCCCCGCCATTTTCTTCCCCTTTCTAGTCTTGTGCTCACGCCAGGGGAGGAGAAGGACATGGCGGCCCGCATTGACTCTAGGCTGGCGCGTGACTTGTCCCGCAGCCTTGAGGCCAGCAGCGCGTGGTAGGACGGCCTGCCGCCAGCACCTGCAGCCACAGTGGGGGAGGCTGAGGTGGGCAGGAGGGCAGGTGCAGGGCCCAAGGGGGACCTCAAGCCAGTGTGTGCGGCCCTCCCTCCCTCCCTCCCTCCCTCCCTCCTGCCACCCTGCCCTCCCTCCCTCCCTCCCTCCCTCCTGCCACCCTGCCCTCCCTCCTGCCACCCTGCCCTCCAACGCCTGCTAGCTGTAATTCAGCATCCAGGTGTTGCTTTGAATAGGTGCTGGCGACATGTTGCGCATCCGGTGCATTGCATGCATTACATATAACTTGAGGTGCGATACAACGAGCTAATGTGGTGGAAAGGGGGAAGCTGCCCACACCCAATGTGCTTTACCCCCCCCCCCCCCCCCCTTGCATGGACTGAGGTCACGCACTGTGCAGCCTTGAGGCGGAGGAGTGGTCGTTGGAGTGGGGAGGGGAGGGTGGGTTCCCGGTGACGCGGCGGCTGCCGCCCACACTCAAGCTGGCGCCCCTGAGGGTGCAGGGCGGGTAGCAGCCGGGCAGGGCAGTGATGCGGCAGTGCAGGGGTCAGGTGAAGGGTCAGGATGTCACGTCAGGTGTGGCATGGCGGTGCAGGCGTGAGTGCAGCTGAACAGCCTCCCCTGCAAGGCACGGCTGCTGCCCGCCCTCCCCCTTCCCCCCTGCCCAGTCCCAACGCACCCCAGGCCCGAGCCAATCAACTCTTCTCCTTTACCCCTCAAAGGGGAATGCACAGACGCACCTGCCTTCTTACCCCCTCCCCTACGTGGCCTTCCCCTTCTCTTCCCCCCCTACCCACACCGCCCCCTCCCCTATTCCCCTCTTCCCCCTCTTCCCCTCTCCTCCTGGAAAGCTCACACCTCGCATCTCAGACCCCTCTCAAATCCCCCTCCTGGCATCGCTGGCCAGCACCGCCAGGCGCAAGCGGTGCAGAGTGCGGCAGCTGGCAGGCTGTGGTGCTGCCCCCCCTCCCACCTGGCAGCGCTGGAGGCATCCTGGCTGCTGAGGGACAGTGTGGCCAGGGGCGGCTCAGGGGTGGGGGGCGAGCGGGTGAAGGACTTGGCTAGGGCGGAGGAGATGTGGTGCATCACCTCGCCTAGCGACTTGCGCCCCCTGGCAGCAGCACGGGTCAAGTATGGGTGCGGTGCAGTGAGGTGCGGTACCCAAGGTGAGTACCTCAGCCAAGGTGAGGTGAGGTGAGGTCACCCTCCAACACTGACGCTGACCCTAACCTGGTGAGCTGGGGTGGCTGTGTGTTGCTGCCCATTGCCGCACACCCTTCCAGGCAGGCAGGCATCTGACCCTGACCCTGAGCCTGACCCTGGGAAGTGGGGCTGGAGGCTGAAAGTTGGGGCGGGGGTGGCCCTGCACAGCAGCAGCGTCCGCACCGTGGGGAAGGACATCTGACGCCAACCTGCTCCTCCTCCTCCTCCTCATCCTCATCCTCCTCCTCGCCCCCAGTCCTCTTGCACAGCACCAGCTGGGCCGCACACCCCTCACCCTGCAGGCGCCCCAGGCTGCGGCATTGCCTGCCTGCCTGCCTGCCTGCCTGCCTGCCTGCCTGCCTGCCTGCCTGCCCGCTGTCAGCCCTGACCCAGCTATCAGGCAGTAACCTACTGCTGCCCTGTTTGCCCCATCCCTCCCCCTCCTGACCCAGCCACTAGGCAGGGTCAGGGTCAGGGCCCTGGCCCTGACCACCAGGCAGCAGCCAGGTGTGCATCATAGGGGCTGTCACCTCACAGCAGCAGCTGCCACAGACCAGCAGGATGAGGTCAGGCCCAGGGCCCAGGGCAGCGCAGCATGTCAGGGGAGGAGCAGTTGGTGGCAAGCATGTCAGGGGAGGAGCAGTGAGGTCTGCCCTCTTCAGCCTGCTGCCCAAGAGCAGCCCCCTCCCCCTCCCCCTGGTCCTCCCCCCGCGGCCCTGCTGCCTGAGCTGCTATTCCCCCCCCTCCCCCCCACCAGCCCTCCCCCCTGCCACCTCACCTGGTACGCTGAGGCCAGGAAGGCAAGGCTGCTCTCCAGGCCAGACTCCTCAGGGCCCTGCACCCACCCAGCCGCCCCCCCCTCCCCCTCAACCCACCCAGCCGCCCCCCCCTCCCCCTGAACCCACCCAGCCGGCCCCCCCTGACCCTGCGGTACACCCACAAGGGCCCCCCCAGGGCCCAGCAGCGACATGCGCCTGGCCCGCTGCCCAGGTGGGTGGGGGGTGCCTGTTGTGCCCCCCTGACCCGGAGCAGTAGCAGGGGCTCCGGGAAGCCCTTGTCCAGCGCCTTGCGAGGAGTTGGCAGAGAGGGAGACACGGCCCAAGGCCAGCTCGTGCAGCTGCACCGGGCCGTCCAGCAGGATCTCACTGGCGCGCCGGGAGCGTGGCCGGGGAGGGGCGCCCCACAGGGCTGAGGGCAGCGCGGCCAGGCCGGGGCTGGATGGCCCAAGGGGGGGCCGAACCCCCGCCTGATGAGGGCTGGGCTGGTGGGTGGGGCGGGGGCTGCCAGGAGTGTGGCCAGGTTGAGGCAGGTGGGTAATCAGTTGGGGACGCAGTGCGGGCTGTGCAGTGGGGGTGGGGGGTGGGGGGGGTGGGGCTGGGTCTGAGTGCGAGTGTGAGCGGGAGTGTGAGGATGTGACGTGCAGGCGGTGGCGCCGACTGCTCTCACTGGCCCTTGCTGCCATCACAGCCTCCATGTCCAATTCCACCTGGGTGGGTGGGCGGGCGGTTGGGCGATGAGTGAGTGAGTGAGTGAGTGAGTGAGTGAGTGAGTGAGTGAGTGAGTGAGTGAGTGAGTGAGTGAGTGAGTGAGTGAGTGAGTGAGTGAGTGAGTGAGTGAGTGAGTGAGTGAGTGAGTGAGTGAGTGAGTGAGTGAGTGAGTGAGTGAGTGAGTGAGTGAGTGAGTTGGGCACTCTGGACACAGCACTAGGCGGCTGCTCGGCAGCTATCTGTCGGGTGGTCATTGCTGTAGCTTTTGTGAGGTCTGTGAGGTAGGGCCGGGGTAAGCTAGGCGGCCTGATGTCCCTAAGAGGAGTCTGTATGTGCAGTATCGTATGGTGCTCACGTCCACATCGCGTCTTGATCACAAGGTAAGGGTGTAAAATGAGAATCAAATATAAGGGTAAGGTCAGGAGGTCAAAACAAGGTCACACTGATGTTCACACCGAGGTCACACTGAGTTAAACACTAGCCTTTGAAACAAGGTGAGGGTGTAGAATTGTCCCAGCCACCTCACCCCTTGCTGGCTGCTCATCAGGAGCTCCTGGCCCCAGCCCACCTGAGCAAATGACACTTTGCGCAGCTGGGAGGAGCTAGCAGTGGAGGACGCAGAGGAAGGGCGGGAGGAGCGCAGCACTGACCGGGGGTTCGAACCCCGGCTGCTGGCCCCCGCACTGATGCGGGCCAGGGCAGGCACGGGAGGGGTCCGAGCCCCCACACTGAGCCGGCTGCCCAGCACTCTAGGGGGGGCCGGCAGCAGGGGGCTGGGGCTGCTGCTGCAGCTGCCGTTGCTGGCTGCTTCTGGTGCGTTTGCGGTTTGGGTGGCAGGGCAGGGCTGGGGGGAGGTGGGCTGTGGGGCGGCAGTGGTGGGGGGGTGGGGGGGGCCATTAGGCCAGCAGCGACCTGCTTCTGCTTGTGCTGTCAAGGGAGAGGGCGGGTGGGGCCTGTGTGTTGGGACCTGCAGCATTGCTTGCCGGCCTGATGCGGGGCTGTGCCCGGGAGCGGCCTGCCGCGCCTGGGCCGTGCTGGCTGTGCTCCGGATGGAGTGCTTGCTCTGCCGCTCCCTTTCCTGCTGCGCGCCCTTCAGCATCCGCAGCTCCGCCTCCAGCTCTTGCAACCGTAGCTGCAGGCTGCCTTTGCTTGGTGAGCTGGAGAGGGGGGCTGGGCCAGGGGCTGAGAGCGGGAGGCCCAGGGAGGGTGTTTGTGCTGAAGACAGGCTGCCCACCCAGCGTGAGTCCTGCACGGCCCCTGCCGCCTGTGATGGGTGTGAGGCCGCTGCTGACCCTGACCCTGACCCTGACCCTGGGGAGTGGCGCTGCAGGAGTGACTTCTGGCTGTGGGACGACAGCAGCTGCTGACTGGTCTGGCTGATGAGCAGGGGGCTGGCTGGCCCCAGGACCAGGAGGGGGCTGGCTGCGCTGGGGCGCTGGGCCATGGCGCCATGCTCCCAGCCCAGCCCCTCGCTGCCCAGCCCCAGGCTGTCCTGGGACAGCACAGCAGCCCTAGTGAGGGGACCTGAGTCAGCCTGTGTACGGTGCGTGTTGCCCGCTGGGCGCATGAGGGAGGTCCGGTCCTGGGACAGTAGCACCCGCTGCGCCGCAGCGTGTTGGGGCAGCAGCAGCGACTCAGTCTTGATGATTTCCAGCCCGCTCACCTGATCCTCCCCCTCCTCATCATCATCATCCTCTGACTCCAGGACACGCTTCTGCTGCATGAAGTGAAGG
Source organism: Haematococcus lacustris (assembly GCA_030144725.1). Classification (NCBI taxonomy): domain Eukaryota; kingdom Viridiplantae; phylum Chlorophyta; class Chlorophyceae; order Chlamydomonadales; family Haematococcaceae; genus Haematococcus; species Haematococcus lacustris. The sequence continues at coordinate 7,198 of JASKMD010000215.1, read as the reverse complement.
GGCTTGCGGAGCGGCACGGCGCCGGAGCCCGGGCCAGACCCTCGCCCTTGGCCCACCTGCTTGCTGCTGCGGTCCAGAGAGGACTTTCGCGAGCTGGGCTGGCCGGCCCCCCCGCCCCCGCTGCTGGAGGCGCCTTGCGTGCCGGCTGAGCGGCGCACCAGGGACTGCAGCGCCCCCCCTAGGGACAGCAGGCTGGTTGAGGGGCTGGAGCTGCGGGGCGACCCCACCCCCTCCGCTGCCACGGGCTGCGCTGCCACAGCCAGGTCGCGGCCGTGGGGCTGAGACCTGGGTCTGCCGCCGCCTGACAGGGCCTGGGTCAGGGGGATGGGGCCGCCCCAGCTGGAGCTTTGGACAGCTCCGCTGCGCCCAATAGAGCTCGCAGGGCTGGTCCGGCCCTGCTGAGGGTGCGGTGGCAGCAGGGCCTGGGGCTCCCCGCCCTGCATGCCCGCTTGCCAGGGCAGGGCGCCCATGGGAATGGGATGGGGGGGTGCATGAGGTGCCTGGGCCATGGCAGTGCTGAGGGAGGGGTGCGGCAGGGGGTGGGACATGGAGCTGGGCAAGCTGGCGCTGGGCTGCTTGTTGCCTGCTGGGCCAGTGAGGGAGGAGCTTGGCTGCTTGGTGAGGTTGGCCGCCATCCAGCCCACGGAGGAGCTTGACACCTGCACCGCCAGCTGCGCTAGGCTGCTCTGGCTGCTGCTGTGTGACAGCGTGCGGAACAGGCCGTGCTGGCTGTCGCGCTGGACAGTTGGCCGCTGCCCGTCCTCCATGCCTGCCTGCCCCACGCGGGAGTGGTTGCGGCTGACATGGCGGCTACCATGGCGGCTGCTGGAGGGGCTGCCACCGCCCTGCAACCATGCAGACGGGCTGGAGATCCTATGTACAGATTCCTATGGGTCCTAGTTGGGTCATATGTACAGATCTGGTGCACATCTGGCCATGCGCTGAGCAGGCAGCTGAGGCCACCCAGCCCATCAAAGGCACAGGCAAAGGCAAGGGCAAGGCTGCCAAACAGCCAGACAGGTCTAGGGCAGCTGAGGTAGCTGGCAGTGCAATGGGTATGTACTGCCACCCCCGGCTCAGCAACAGCAGCCTGCTGCACAGTGTTGTGCTAGGGACCCCCGTGGAGCTGTCATCAGCTTCCATGAGTGCATGCATGTCATGCCAAGTCCAGGCTAGAGCCCTGTCACAGGGGTCAGGCAATAGTGTAGGTGGAAGGCGGCCATGCCATGTGCATGGAAAGAAAACTCCATACAGACGAAACAGCATCCCTAGTGAGGGGGACCTGCTTCTGTCTTTGCGCGGGTTGTTGCTGACTGGGCCGATGAGGGGGGATGAGGGGGATGCTGTGGTGTGGGGGTGGGGGTGGCAGGTGGGGTGGCAGGGGAGGCAGGAGCAGCGCTGCTTTGCTTTGCTGCAGCAGTGGGACCCTGGCCTCTTGAGGCACCCTGACTTCCCTCACCTACATTACAGCTGCCCTGTGGCAGCCCTGGGGGCCCTGCTCAGGTGCTGCCCTTCTCCCTGCCCCTGCTCTACCCTGCCGCAGTCAATGTGGTGCGAGAGGCTGCGAGACCGCCCACCCAAGGCCCAACAGCAGCAGCCTGCTGTGGCACAGTAGTGTGGGCCTGACGCCTGCTGGCACTGGCTCTGCCATTGTCACATGCTCCAGCTGCTGACCTCGTGTAAGAACTTGCGGCTGGGAAAGCGCTGCAGAAGGGAGCGGCTGCCACTTTTCAGCAGAGTTGTGAGCCTCCCCCTGCAGGGTCAGGCTGACTCAGTGTTTCACAGGGTTGAAGACACCCACGCTACTGCAGCCTCGCTTACGAAATGCGATGTTCTGGCTCAGCTGACACAGTCACGCCAGTTTCAGGTGTGAAATACTCTACCCTGCACATGTGCAGGCAGGTAGGATCAGAGATGGCTTGCACACTTGTGCAGCAAGTGACTCGCAGAGCGGTTTGCATGCAAGCGTACTGCATCTTTTGAGTACGCACCCGTCGTCGTCTCCATCGCCATCTGCTTCTCCTGTGGCGCGGGTCTGCCATAGGCTGATTCTGGTCATAGCATAAAGCCAAACCGGGCTGGCAATTCCTGAGGCTGTTCCGCTCTTGCATTCGCTGACATTGGGCTAGCTGTCAGCATGTTTATCATGCAACGTCAATGGCTCGCGCGACTTTAGCCCGTGTAGTGGTTACTCGTATGGTTAGCTTTTGACCAAACCGACGGCTTTAGACCCGCGTGAGGGTCGAGCTCAGAACTGCTTACTCACAAGGCGATGGCCAGCCTAGCCAGCTGCCCGCTGAAAGGGATCAGCTCACGACTTACACAGCGACCCAGGGCCTGTGGGTCAAGCTTCACCTGTGCGCGTCTTCGACGCCATTCAGGATTATGCCGCGTATTTAACAACGCGGTGAGCGCTTGTAGAGAATCGGATGGCGCTGCCCGCTCGCCGATGCGTCAAGGCGGCACAATGCGTGCAGTGGTAGCGCTTCAGCGCACGAATCATAACCATACCATTGATTATGTGGCGCGGCGATGCTCACCTCATGGCCATCTGCTGACGTTATGGGTTCCACACGCCTCACATCATGCCCAGTATCATCTGACTCTTCCAGCATGTTGTGCAGGGGGGAAACAACGAGGACTATGGTGACCGTGCCCTAGCTAGTCTCCCGTACCTCCTACCACTGTTGGATGCCTTGCCCTTCGGTACGAGCTGTGCATGTCAGCCCTGCCCAGCAGCTGTCATGCCGCTTGCTGTGTCTAGGTGTTACAACCTGCCTTCATGTGAAAAGATTGGGACTGTGTACTGCGGCTGGTCGGCGCAGGCAAATTCATCTTCTTAGACTACCCCTTTGTGGCGCGGGCCATGAGCCCCCTAGCCCCCCTGGCCCAGCTGTACCACAACGTGCCCTTTGCCCCGTGAGCTGGCATGGCAGCCGGGCAGCAGAGGCTGCGAGGGTTGGCCCGCACTGCAGGACAGCAGCAGGGGGGAAGAGGGGGACTGCTGCACAGCCACTTGGCCGCCGGCTGGAAGCCAGGCAACAGTCTAGTGGGCAAAGCCCTGGGTCAGGCACTGTCACCTGAACAGTAACAGGCCACTGCCACAGCAGCGGCGGCGGCAGCAGAGGCAGCAGCAGCAGAGGCGACAGCAGCAGCAGCATCACTAGCACCACCAGCATCACCAGCGGCACCAGCATCACCAGCGGCAGCAGCAGGGGTCCTGCTGCTGCTGCTGCTGCTGCTGCTGCTGCTGCTGCTAAGCAGGCTGTGGCGCCGCCGCCCTCCACCCACTGACCAGGCAGGGGCCCAGCTGGCCGGCCGCCGCCCTGTTGCTGGCGTGCAGGTTTGTCATCTTCCTGTGCGTGTACAACGGCATCGTGAACAACCAGGGCATGTCCCGCTGGGTGCGCTATAACGCCATGCAGGCCATCCTGCTGGACATCCTGCTCATGTGGGTCAAGAGGGTGGGGGGCCGGCAGCGCCTGCAGCCAGGCTCTGCGGCATAGTGGCACAGTGGCACTGGCGTGCAGCCCTGGCTCTGCGGCACTGGGCAGGGCAGAGGGGGCGTGGGCCTTGTTGACAGCTGTGGACACTCCCCGCTCCTTCAGGGCCAGCAGGGCGCTGTGTGCAGGCAACCCCTGGCTGGCTCTGCGGCACTGCGGCACAGTGGCACTGGGCAGGGCAGAGGCAGGGCAGAGGGAGGGTGGTGGGGCACGGCGTTTGGCCAGGTTTGGGGCTGGCAGGCAGGCAGTGAGCTGGGCAGCTGGGCGGCACAGGGGAGGGGGAGCACTGGGCAGGCTGTGGGGGGATGGAAGGGCGCTGGCTAGGTGCCACTCAGGGCAGCGCATGTCAGGGTTAGGGCCAGAGGGGGGTGGGGGCATGAGCTGTGAGGGAGGGGCGGGGGGCGCACAGCTGCCCTCCCTGCTGCGTGCAGCGCCCCCGCACCCCTCCTCAGCCTCACTCCTCTTCCATAAGCCCCTACAGCCCAGCTGCTCCCCTACCCCTTGCTGCTGGACCACCCCCTCCTGCCCACCTCCCAGCCACCTAAAAGGCGCATACCTACCCACTCTTGCCCTGCTGCCTGCCTGCCTGCCTGCCTGCCTGCCTGCCTGCCTGCCCGCAGCATCCCCCAGGTGCTGCTCAGCAGCCTGTTCAACAACCCGGGCAGCGACCCCCTAGCGCTGCAGACCTACATCACCGCATACAACACAATCTTCCTCTTCGTGGCCGTCTCCGTGGCGTATGGCATGGTGAGGGGGGCAGCAGCAGGGGCCTAAGGCATGGTGAGGGGGGCAGCAGCAGGGGCCTGACTCTGCTGCCTCATCACCCTGCTTCCTCCCGCCTGCACCCTTGACCCCCTGACGGCCCTCTCGTCAAGCCTGACAGACAGCCCCACTCATTCTTTAGTCTGCTTAAACAGGCCAACCAACGCTAATTGCAGCTGCGGCTGCCTGGCCTGCTCTGCTCTGGATGGCAAGGTCACGGCCATGGGGTCAGAGCCGCTCCCCCCTGGTGGCACTGGCTGTTGCTGCACTGCCCCGCCCACCCTATGCCTGAACCTCCTTTTTGCAACTGGTTGTCTTGATACGGGATGGCGAGCAGCGGCGTCACTTGACCCTCAGCACCGTGAGCCTGGCCTTGCCATCCCTCCCTCCACCTTGACTCCAGACTCAGGGCAGCAGGGTCACCAATCCTCCCTGCGCTGCTGTGGCTGCAGCCTTGTGCCCTGACCTCATCATCACCATCACCACAACCATCATCATCATCACCATCAGCACCATCAGCACCACAACCATCATCCTCATCATCCTCATCATCCTCATCATCCTCATCACCATCATCATCATCATCTTAACATGGCAGTTGCCATCACGCTGCCGCTGCAGACTGAGCGTCATGGGCATCAGCGCACACATCATGTCACTCCTAGCGAGCTGTTGGCCTGACCTGGCCTGACCTGACCTGACCCAACTGACGCTGTGCTTGACGCACGCGCTGCTCAGCTGTGTTGTGCCCGGGGGTTGGGTGGCTGCAGGGCGCATCCCTGGTGGGGCAGAGTGCCCGCCTGCCGCTGGTGGCTGAGGCGGCTGACAAGCAGGCAGGTGGCGTGCGGGAGGTGCTGGGTTCAATACCTGGGCGGGGCAGCTGCCTAGCGAGGCAGTGCTGGCAGGCAAGGCAAAGAGGGGGATGGCAGGCCCAGTGGTGCTGGCAGGCTGCCTGCAATGACGCCCGACCTGGATCTAGCAGGGCTGGCAGGCAAGGGTGCAGCTATTGCTGCTGGTGTGCAGCCTGTGAGTCGGGTGATGCTACCACAGTCAACAGGCTGATGCAGTGTCTGGCAGGCAGCCACCGACCTGCTGCCCCTTGCTGCTGCAGGTCAACCGGGGGCCAGGGGGCTTCTGAGCCTCTACTTGGTTCTTGAGGAGCCGGCCTTAATGGCTGGCAAGGCACAGCCAGGGGGGTAGGAGGGGTGGAGGGAGCGCTGCACCCTGCCTGGTCTTGACTGGCAGGACCAGGCAGGCCTCTGGGGCTGTGCTCCGACTGCACAGTGACAGTGACAGCACACTGCACAGCACAGCACTGCACAGCACAGTGGGGCGCCGCCACGAGCCTGCTATGGCTATGGCTCAGGTGGAGCCAGGCGGGTCCCTGGGGCTTGTGGAAGGGGGGAGGGGAGCTGCACTGCCTGCCCCATCTTGGTGGGCAGGGGCTGGGGGCCACGGGTGCTCTTGTATGGGCAGGCAAGCCTCTAGGGCTGTGCTGGGTGCCATGCTGCATGGTGGAGCAGCTCCAGGCGGTTGCTGTGAGTGACCAAGAGATGTGAGGGAGGGGAAGGGCGTATGGAGTGGTGAGCAGAGGTGGGTTGCCAGTATTGGCTGTACCCAGGGTTGAGTATGACCACGAGAGATGCTTGAAACCTCGCATGCTTGCAAGTGTAAATGACGTGAGGCAGGGGAAGCATGGTTTTCTCCAGTTTTGTCTATGATCAACACCTGGGAATGGACCTGCCTGTAAAAGTGTGCGGAGTCAGGCAATACGCATGCAAGTCAGAGTGGGACTAGAGTGTGAGACTACGCCTGGCCCAACAAACAAATAACCTGCTCAGGTGATAAAAACGCTGAGTGAGGCCCAGGCTGTGAGTCAGAGCTCATGAGGAACCCCTCCACCCCTAGAGCTTGGAGCGGGCTGCATCACCTACGCGATGGCCTGCACTTCACGATGGCGCCTTGCCGCCCACGCTCTATAGGGGCCCGGGACTATTCATTCCCCAACTCCCCGTGACGACGATCAGGTCCCACACCCCCTGCCCGCTGCTGCCCCACCCCCTGCCCCATCCCCCGGCTTTTCCCTGTGACGACGATATTGGTGCACATCGCGTCAGACGTCATGTCGCTCAGCCAGGTAACCTCTGTATATGACACGGTGGCGCATGGGTGCTCACATTCCTGATATCTGCTGCACCGCTACTCGAGTCCCGGGGAAGGCCTAGACCCCTCAGCTGTTCAGGCCTCAACAACTGACCCAAACTCATCTTCACCCCTAACGAGGCACGGGGATCGGCCCCACTGACCTCCCACACCCTTGGAGGGATTTGGGAACCGTCACAACACACTTGATGGCTAGGAACAACAATGAAGGCGCACATGAGCTCGAATGAAGGCGCACATGAGCTGTCCTTTCGAGCTAAGGCTACCCCTTGACATCCCGTACTCACGACCTCAGGCAAACAAGACTCATTCAACAAGGAACAACATGTTCTACAGTGGGTAATCTCACTCAGCTACTCCAAACAAGTTGAAGCAACCTCGGTCGCACCCTTGATGACTGCAAACCCCACATCGATGGCACGTTCCGTGGGCCAACCCCACAACAACTGGACATCTCACCAAAACTGACCGAGCTGGTGCCTTGCCTAGCAGTGCAAATCACCCCTGGCCCAATGCCTTATGGCCACCCTGCACCCCACCCCCTAGCCCCCTGGCCCAGCCTTGATGCACATACATAGTGTCTTGTGAAGTTAGTTGCCTGGGCCGCCACTGCCCAGCCCGCCTTGAGCATCCCCCACCCTCCTTGCTCCTTCTCCCTTTTCCGTCCAGCCTCCCTCATGGGCTTTTACCTTGACCATCTGGCACCTTGGAGATCCACCCACGCCTTGCGCCCTGTCAATGCAACCCCTGGCATTGCTTTGCCCCTGCCC
>JASKMD010000214.1:1314-16897 GCA_030144725.1 Haematococcus lacustris | reverse complement strand
CTGCTGGGCCACCTGGGCGCCTTGCGCCACCCGGGCCCCCTCATCCCCAGCTGTGCCACCCCCATCTGAGGTGCGCTGGAGGGGGGCGGCAGCAGCTGAGGGAGGGTGAGGGAGGGTGAGGGAGGGTGAGGGAGGGTGAGGGGGGGTGAGGGAGGGAGGGAGGGAGGGGGAGGGTGAGGGAGGGGGAGGTAGAGCTGGGGGGTCTCCTGGTGACTGGGTAGGGGGCTGAGCAGGGTGTGGTGGGGGAGGTTGAGCAAGGGGGGGTGGAGGAGGTAGAGCAAGGGGGTCATCAGGTGGCTGGGAAGGGAGCTGGGCAGGGGGCTGAGGAGGAGGATGGAAAGGGGGAGGGGGGGGAGGTTGAGCAAGGGTGTCACCTGTTGGTTGGGTATGGGGCTGGGCAGGGGGTGGAGGGGGAGAAAGAGCAGGTGGGTCACCTGGTGGCTGGGCAGGGGTTGGTGGGGGGGGTTGAGCAGGGGGAGGTGGGGGAGGTTGAGCAGGGGGAGGCGGGGGAGGATGAACGGGGGGTCCACCAGGAGGCTGGGCTGGTGGCTGGGCAGGGGGTTTGGGAGGAGGATTGGCAGGGGGAGGCGGGGGAGGTTGAGCAGGGGGGTCACCTGGTGGCTGGGCAGGGGCCTGAGCAGGGGGGGGGGCTTGGTCGAGCAGAGGCTGTGTGTCCCCCCACAGCTGCAGGATCTGCAACTTGCCCCAGCCAGTAGGAGTGGCATACACCTCAGGCAGCAGGGCTAACTTTGGGTCCCCTAGAGGGGGCACCACGACAGCCTCCACTATGGCCCCGTTACCCCCAGGCGACCCCCAGAAACTGCTTGAGCGGGAATGGGCACCCAGCCGCTCGCTGAGCACGACTGCTGTGTGCAGGTCCAGGGCCTCCGGCAAGCCCGCTGTTGGGGCCGGGCTGACCTTGTACCCCACTGCCTTGAGCACCCCCTCTACCAGACCCTCCCTAGACGCCAGGGGGTAGTGGTGGTGGAAGACCAGCTTGACTGCACCTGGGGGGGGGCCATGGTCCATGGGCTCCACGGGCACACGCACGTTCCGGCCAAAGAGAGGCATCTCCAACCACGGCTGGGAGATGAACTGGGAGTCCAAGGCCCTTCCCTCCATGCTGGCTGCATCATGCACGACCACCAAGCTGTAGAGGGGGTGGCCTGCAGTGTGGAGGGTGGAGAGGGAGGCAACAGCACTGCCATGCCGCTGTTTGTGAGCCAGCAGGGCTGTGCTGCAAGTCTCTGCAAGAGCCCAGGCATCTTCATAAGGGGCAGGCAGCAGGGGGTTAAGCTGTTGGAGCCGCAGCAGCTCCTTGCTGGCGACGCGCCCGATTGGCATGAGCCATGCCATGGGCCCGCCGACCAGGGGCTCAAAAAGGGGAGGGCATGGGTCCCGGGACAAGAGAGGGGCCCGGGACCACGCAAAGTGCCGAAAGACAGGCACAAGCTGCTGCGATCTGCAGCTGGCCTCCATGACGCCGAAGCCGAAGCAACCTGGAGGGTCACAGGCGCAGGCAACACGCGAGCTTGAGACGGGCACAAACTAAGGGTCAAGCGCACTGGTTGAGCACTTAACTCAGCCTTCCCCCATTGACCCGGGGGCTAGGCTTGGTTCTCAGGTACGCCGACTCGCACTGAATTCAGTGGAGCAAACCCCGGCGGTGGGCCTCCGACCGTTGTCGTCTCCTTGGCAGTGGCGCGACAGGCGCCGGCAGAAGGCGAGGCACGCGGGGGGAAGGAGGAAGGGGGGGAGAAGGAGAAGAGGGTGGGGGAAGGGCAGCTGGGCGGAAGCTGCAGCGGTTGAGGCGGTTGCCTCAGGAAACCGACAGCGCTGTAGGCTCCCGCGAACTGCTGGCTGTGGTTCGCACAAGAAGCGACAGCAGCTGCACACAGCGATAGCAGGAAAGGACCTGCGGCTGGAAGGGCTGCTGGAGGCGGTTGGAGCGGTTACACCTGCGGCAGCTGCGAGGTAGCGGCGGCTGGGATGAGGCGCTCAGGTGGCGGCGCCTGAGAAAAGGCTGCGGCTGGCGCAACCTGACAGACGTTATGAAGCGGAAAGCCGAAAAGAGCAAAAGCGCTGCTGGCGACCGCTGGCGGCTGCTGGCGGCTGCTGGCGGCTGGCTGCGGCTGAGAGCAGACAGACAAAGACGACCACACCACCTTAACGCAGCTCCTGCTCCTTGCTGTTTAGCTGCTCCGCAGGCTGAAACTCGCGACTTGCTGCCTTAGCAACAAAAACTGCGAAACAAGGCTCCTCCGGCTGCTCCTGCTGCGAAAACGCTAGCTGTGCTAACGGGAGGCGCTAACTCGCGACCCACGCGAAACGGCAGGCTGCGAAAAGTGCGAGAGGCGAAAAAGTCAGCGGAAAAGGTCAGCGGTCAGGTTGCGAGAGGCGAAAAGGTCAGCGGTGTCTGCCAGGGCCTCTCGCAACATGGCCCGCAGCGGCCGCCCCAGCTCCACCCACAGCCGGTCATAGACCTCCATGGGCAGTCCATCTAACCCCGGGGCCTTGCTGTGCGCGCAGCCCTGCAGAGCCCGGCCCAGCTCCTCCTCTGAAAGCATAGGGATGCCATCGGGGCCCTCGGCAGCCCTGGCCTGGGTGTGGGTGAGGTGGGAGGTGAGGCTGCCCAGCAGCGTGGCGCGCGCAGCTGTGTCCACCGGCTTGGCTGCGTAGACACCGGTGGGCTCGGCAGCTGAGTAGTGCTGCTGGAAAGCCCTGCACGCTGCCTTCACCCCGGCCGGCGTGGTTAGGTCTGCTGGCTGACCTGGCTGGCCGGGGAGCTGGAGAGAGGAGATGAGGGTGGGGGTGTGCGCGGGCTGGTCGCGATGGTAGAAGTAGAAGGAGGAGCGGTCGCCGTAGTACTGGTCGAGGACTGCGCTGGCCAGCAGGGATTGCTGGGCCCCCTGCTCCCTCGCCCCCACACCCGCCAGGGCTGCGGCCTCTCCCAGGTGCTGCGCCGCCTGCACCTCAGCCTCCCCCTCTCGCTCCACCCGCACCAGCTGCCTCACGAGGTGAGCCCTGGCCACTGCTGCCGCCTTCTCCCTGCGCTGCTGCAGGTCACGCTGCGCGCGGCGCTGGGCCCGCAGGAAGTGCTGGGCACGCATGGCCAGGCCCTGCTTGATGCGGGCCCACCTGGCCCTGTGCCCATCCCTAGGCAGCCCCAGCTGACTCGCAGCCTCGTGGTGATGTGCCTCCGCCTGGAGGAAGTCCTTGAGGCAGTCCAGCAGGTCAGGGTTGTCGAGGTGGGCGGGGTGCAGCTGCCAGGGAGCGGGGACGGTGAGAGGCAGGTCGGGGGGGCACACTGCCACTGACACGGGCCGGTGGTCGGTGGGCACTGGCAGCACCCCTTGGATGGCGCTGTCCATCTGCCACTGCACCAGCTCCTCCGAGATGTACCACCGGTCGAGGCGCGCACCCGTCTGCCAACGCTCGCTGAAGTGGGTGAGGTCTCTCTTGGAGGGGTGCAGATGGCGCCACGGGTCCACCAGACCCCGCTCACCCACCAGCTGCCGCAGCTGCTCCGCCCCCTGGCCCCGGCTGCCCACCCAGGCCTCCCCATGCTGCGAGCCCTGCGGGATGCCCACTCTGTCCACGGGGGCTAAGATGCAGTTGAAGTCGCCCCCCATGAGGAGGAGGCGGCGGTCGGCGGCTGGCGGGAGGCAAGCGGGGAGGCACTCTGCGTAGAACGCTGGCCGCTCTGCCTGCTGCGCCGGGGCGTACACGCACACTAGGGACACCGGCCTGCCTGCGAGCTCCCCGTCTACCCGCAGCACCCGCCCCTGGGCCCCCTCTGCCTGCAGCTGCACCTGGGTGCACCCCCGGAGGATGGTGGAGGGCTTGACCAACACCAGACAGCCTTGGGAGCTGCCGGTGCCAGGGGTGTAAAACCACTGCCCCCGCCAGGCGGGCTTGGCCCCCGAGTGGGCTTCTGCCCACTGCCACACGCTCTCCGCCCTATGGCACTCTTGGAGGAACACCACTTGCGCCGGGCTGTCAGCGGCCCAGTCAAGCAGGGCCTGCAGTTTGTGCGGCTGGGCAAGGCCCTGCACGTTGAGGGTGACTGCCAAGAAACTGGCGGCCACACCTGGGCGCTGCATGGCTAGTCCTGGCTTGCCCCCGCGCGGGCTACGCGTGTGTAGAGGAGGGCGGGTGGGCTGGGAAGGGGAGGCGGGCCTGGCAAAGGAGGAGGGCCGGGGGGTGGGGGCGGGGTGGCCTCAATGCACGCCAACTTGGCCCCCGGGCGGCGCAGGCGGACCCGAGGCTCACGGGAATAGATGGCCAGCGGGGGCCGCAGGGGCAGAGGACCGAGCTGCTCGACCTCCTCCCCAGGCTGAGCTGCCTGCTCGGGCTGCTGCCGCTTAGGCACCCTCAACCTCCCCTCCCGGGGCCCTGCTGGCTCAACTACAGGGCTATCACAGGAGGCCCCCAGCGAGCTGGCCAGGCTAACAGAGGGGCTGAGCAACCCGTAGCGGCGCACGTGTGGGGACCCATGGCCAAGCTGCGCAGCTCGCTGCCTGCCAGCTTGCTGGTGCCCTGCACGCCGTGCCTCCCACTCCTCAGAGCTGGAACCGGAAGAGGGAATGCCATACCGGCGCCGGCTAGGCCCCCCTCTGGCTGGCTGGGTAGCTGGCTGCGTGTTGCCTCGCCTCGACCTACACTGAGCCACCCGCTGCCGCTCCTCCCGCCTAGCCCTCCTGTCATCCGGGGAGGGGCGCGGAGGTGCCCTCGCGGCGGTGTCAAGCCAGCGGGGAGGCTGACTACCCTGCAGCTCACCGGGCCCAACCCGCACCGTGCCGAGCCGGGTGCCCAACCCGGTGGAGGGACCAAGCTCCTGGGCTGGGAGATGGGCAACTGCGCCAGGCCCCGTGACCTCCGTGCGGCAAGAGGCGGTGGGGGCCGCTGCCTCGGCGTCCATGGGGTCAAGGGAGGGAGAGCTGGCGGAAGGTTCCCCACCCACCCACTGCCCGGCTGCGGCTAGGCCCCTAGCTGTGGCATCTCTCAGCTTACGGGCAGCGAGCTTGCCCTTGGAGGCCAGCACCGCGCCCTTCAAGAGGGCCTTGCCCAGCAACCCCAAGTGCCCCGGGGAGCGCGGAGAGGCTGATGGGGGAATACCGGCAAGGGAGCCAGTGGCAACAGACCCCTCAAGAGGCACGGGATGGACAGCGGGAGGAATAACAAGGGGGGGAGGGGCGGCCCAAGGGGGGTTCTGGGGGGCAGAGAGCTGCTGGTGGGGAAGAGGGATGTGGGGGAGATGCACCCCTCGTGGTGGGACAGAGCAAGGCGCATACGCTCGAGACACAAAAGCCCCCTGGGCGCTGGGCTGGAAGGTGGTGGGCGTTGGAAAGAGGGTAGAGAGCACGGGTCGGGTAAGGCGTGGGCGATCCAAAACCATCGGAGAAGGCACGGCCCCAGCCCCAGCCCCTGCCCCAGCCCCAGCCCCAGCCCCAGCCCCAGCCCCAGCCCCAGCCCCAGCCCCAGCCCCAGCCCCAGCCCCAGCCCCAGCCCCAGCCCCAGCCCCAGCCCCAGCCCCAGCCCCAGCCCCAGCCCCAGCCCCAGCCCCAGCCCCAGCCCCAGCCCCAGCCCCAGCCCCAGCCCCAGCCCCAGCCCCAGCCCCAGCCCCAGCCCCAGCCCCAGCCCCAGCCCCAGCCCCAGCCCCAGCCCGCTGCTGCTGCTGGTGCTGCTGCTGCTGTTGCCGGTGCTGTTGCCGCTGCTGTTGCTGCTGTTGCTGTTGCTGCTGCGCTACAGGCACCAACCTCGCCCCCTCTGTGCCAGCAGTGCCACCCCCTGCTAAGGGGCGCTGGTGAGGTGTGGCGGCAGCCTGGGGCTGACTAGCTGTGATAGCCCTGCCGTCCAGCGACTGTGCCCCTCCGCAGTCGGGACTAGAGGCCTCGGCTTGGGTAGAAGCGGGTGAGGCTGAGGGGGAGGGGAGGAGAGCTGATAGCAGCTCCGGCTGAGGGACAAGGGTGCTCCTACCGGCTCGGAGGGCCCTGCTAGCGGCGGAGAACACGACGGCTAGAGCCTTGCCCCCCACATCCCCCGACTTACCTCCGGTGGAGTTGGTCATGTCCATGCGGGGAAGAAGGGACCTCCTGCCTCGTGTAGGAGCTGCTGCACCGCCAAGCTGGAAAGGCCGACTCGCGGGCCCCTGACCAGTGGAGGGGGCGGCTGGGCTGCTCGGCGACAGACCATGCGCCTCCTTCTCCCCCGGCTGCGCTGACTCACCCCTTGAGCACACCCGGGCAGCCCAGGACGGGCCCAGCCACGGAGTCCCCCCAGAAAGCTCTGCTGTAGCTGGGCCCCAAGAGCTATCGAACCGGGAAGGCCTTCCACGGGGCGGAGCAGACGGGTGGATCCCGAGACCCTTGAGCCCTGGCCCTCTAGCCCCTGAATCATCCCCTGCCCCCGCTATAGCCTCTTTCCCCGCCCCCGCTCCCAACCCAGGGCTGTGCTGCTGCTGCTGCTGCTGGGCCACCTGGGCGCCCTGCGCCACCCGGGCCCCCTCATCCCCAGCTGTGCCACCCCCATCTGAGGTGCGCTGGAGGGGGGCGGCAGCAGCTGAGGCAGGGTCAGGGTCCCGGGAGGTACGGCTGTGCTGCTGCCGCTGCTGGGCCACCTGGGCGCCCTGCGCCACCCGGGCCCCCTCATCCCCAGCCGTGCCACCCCCAACTGAGGTGCGCTGGAGGGGGGCGGCAGCAGCTGAGGCAGGGTGAGGGCCCCGGGAGGTAGGGCTATGCAGCGTCTGCTGCTGCTGGGCCACCTGGGCGCCCTGCGCCACCCGGGCCCCCTCATCCCCAGCTGTGCCACCCCCATCTGAGGTGCGCTGGAGGGGGGCGGCAGCAGCTGAGGCAGGGTCAGGGTCCCGGGAGGTACGGCTGTGCTGCTGCCGCTGCTGGGCCACCTGGGCGCCCTGCGCCACCCGGGCCCCCTCATCCCCAGCCGTGCCACCCCCAACTGAGGTGCGCTGGAGGGGGGCGGCAGCAGCTGAGGCAGGGTGAGGGCCCCGGGAGGTAGGGCTATGCAGCGTCTGCTGCTGCTGAGCACCCTGGGCGCCCTGCGCCACCCGTGCCCCCTCATCCCCAGCTGTGCCACCCCCATCTGAGGTGCGCTGGAGGGGGGCGGCAGCAGCTGAGGCAGGGTCAGGGTCCCGGGAGGTACGGCTGTGCTGCTGCCGCTGCTGGGCCACCTGGGCGCCCTGCGCCACCCGGGCCCCCTCATCCCCAGCCGTGCCACCCCCAACTGAGGTGCGCTGGAGGGGGGCGGCAGCAGCTGAGGCAGGGTGAGGGCCCCGGGAGGTAGGGCTATGCAGCGTCTGCTGCTGCTGAGCACCCAGGGCGCCCTGCGCCACCCGGGCCCCCTCATCCCCAGCTGTGCCACCCCCATCTGAGGTGCGCTGGAGGGGGGCGGCAGCAGCTGAGGCAGGGTCAGGGTCCCGGGAGGTAGGGCTGTGCTGCTGCCGCTGCTGGGCCACCTGGGCGCCCTGCGCCACCCGGGCCCCCTCAACCCCAGCCGTGCCACCCCCAACTGAGGTGCGCTGGAGGGGGGCGGCAGCAGCTGAGGCAGGGTGAGGGCCCCGGGAGGTAGGGCTATGCAGCGTCTGCTGCTGCTGAGCACCCTGGGCGCCCTGCGCCACCCGGGCCCCCTCATCCCCAGCTGTGCCACCCCCATCTGAGGTGCGGTGGAGGGGGGCGGTAGCAGCTGAGGCAGGGTCAGGGTCCCGGGAGGTAGGGCTGTGCTGCTGCCGCTTCTGGGCCACCTGGGCGCCCTGCGCCACCCGGGCCCCCTCATCCCCAGCTGTGCCACCCCCATCTGAGGTGCGCTGGAGGGGGGCGGCAGCAGCTGAGGGAGGGTGAGGGAGGGTGAGGGAGGGTGAGGGAGGGTGAGGGAGGGTGAGGGAGGGAGGGAGGGAGGGTGAGGGTGAGGGAGGGGGAGGTAGAGCTGGGGGGTCACCTGGTGACTGGGTAGGGGGCTGAGCCGGGTGTGGTGGGGGAGGTTGAGCAAGGGGGGGTGGAGGAGGTAGAGCAAGGGGGTCATCAGGTGGCTGGGAAGGGAGCCTGGCAGGGGGCTGAGGAGGAGGATGGGAAGGGGGAGGGGGGGGAGGTTGAGCAAGGGTGTCACCTGGTGGTTGGGTATGGGGCTGGGCAGGGGGTGGAGGGGGAGAAAGAGCAGGTGGGTCACCTGGTGGCTGGGCAGGGGGTGGTGGGGGGGGTTGAGCAGGGGGAGGTGGGGGAGGTTGAGCAGGGGGAGGCGGGGGAGGATGAACGGGGGGTCCACCAGGAGGCTGGGCTGGTGGCTGGGCAGGGGGTTGGGGAGGAGGACAGGCAGGGGGAGGCGGGGGAGGTTGAGCAGGGGGGTCACCTGGTGGCTGGGCAGGGGCCTGAGCAGGGGGGGCTCCTTGGTCGAGCAGAGGCTGTGTGTCCCCCCACAGCTGCAGGATCTGCAGCTTGCCCCAGCCAGTAGGAGTGGCATACACCTCAGGCAGCAGGTGTAGCGTGCTAAGGCACACCGCCGAGAACCGATAACTACCTTCTTTCCCACAGCATGACACGGCCAGGGTTTAGAACGTTTCCCCCGAGGAGTCGAACCTCTGAAGCAGGTGTGCACGAAGGCCCACCTGCCCCTTTCGCCCACCATGTCACACTGCAGTACAGAAGTACCGTGAGGCGAGCTAGGCTTCGAGGAGCCGTTCGCTACATTCCTCCCCCTCCAAAGAGGAAACGCTCCGCCCTCGTGAAAACACAAGGACTCGCAACACTGTAACAGTGATGATATTGGATAAACCATGCACTGCATTATATGCAGTCAACACTTCTTGGCAGTTCACAAGGTTATTCCTTGGCTCCCATGTGTTGTAAGAGTCATCATAACCTTGCCACTTGACCAAGTAGCCACGTGCTCTACCAGCACGGACACCACGATGGGCGAGCAACTTCTCAACCTCATACAGAGGTGCCTCATCCAACCAATCCACAGGAGGAGGCAAATGAGGATGCTCACTTGTGTAGGGTCTCAGCAGAGCGACATGGAACACAGGGTGCATGCGTGCCATGGCAGGAGGCAGGTCCAGGCGCACCGCAACAGGACCTACATGCTCCAGCACCTTAAATGGTCCAATGAACCTAGGCAACAGCTTTTTAGCCTTACCTGGCTTCAGCCTGAGGTTCTTGGTGCTCAGCAGCACTAGCTGACCAGGGCTGAACTTCACATCCCTGCGTCCCTTGTTGGCCAGATAGGCCTGACGCTGCTGAGCTTGCTCCATGAAATGGCGTGCCTGCTTGACATTACTCTGCCACCACTCAGATAGCTTCCTGGCAAAGGGACAGTACACCTCACCTGGCAGCTCCAGCAGAGCCGGTGTCAGAGGTGACTGGCCGGTGTTGACCAGGAAGGGGGTAGACTGGATGGATTCCTGCCAGCTGTTGTTCACAGCGAACTCAGCCAGTGACAGGAAGAAGGGCCAGTCAGACTGGGCAGGGGAGATGTAATGACGAAGCATTTCCTCCAGGGTACGATTATACCTCTCCGTTTGACCATCAGACTCAGGATGGTAAGCACTGGATTTACATTCTTTTACACCAAGAATGGCCATAACTGACGCCCAGAAATGATTAGTAAAGTGAGAGCCCCTATCAGAGATAATCTCTCTGGGCACTCCATGGTGTTTAAACACGTTATCAATAAACAAGCGGGCAAAGCCCTCAGCATTCATAGACTCACGGCATGGCACAAAGTGTACCATTTTAGATAGCCTATCCACAAAGACAGCAATGGCATCAAAACCATGATCACCGGGTGGTGGTTTAGTGATCAAGTCCATAGACATGGACTCCCATCTGTCCTAGGGTATGGCCAGTGGTGTGAGCAAACCACCAGGTCTGGTATTCACAGACTTGTTGCGCTGGCATGCATCACAATTACTCACATAGTGACGCACTTCAGATCTCATGCGTGGCCACCAGAATATCCTGGAGATACGCTCCAGCGTCTTGGTGATCCCCACATGGCCTGCAAACTGTGCATCATGCATCTCCACCAATATCCTGGCTTGGAGATCTGGGCAGTGGGGAACCACTATCTGATTCTTGCCCTGGGTGCGATACAGGCCATGCTTGTCCAGATCATATTGATCCACAGTGCTGGCAAAGGCCTCATCTGCTGCATACGCTGCCAGGAGCTGCTCTGTCATATTGACAGCGTGCAAAGGGTGCACAGGCAAAGGAGGTGGGGGCAGGGGCTGTTCCAAAACCAGCTGAGGCTGTGGCTCCTGCTGCGGCTGCTGAATGGCAGGCTGAGCAGGCTGCACCACACCAGCTTCCTCCCCCTCCAAAAGGCGTTTCCTGCTCCTGGTCATAACCATGACAGGATTGCTGACAGGAGCATCAGGTATGCGTGACAGAGGGTCAGCAGGGTTAGTATCACCAGGTAGATACTCAATGGTAAAATCATACCGGGAGAGAAACTCCAACCACCTGGTCTGGCGTCTTGACAAGACCTTTTGAGTTTTTAAGGCTACCAAAGGTTTGTGGTCTGTGTACAACGTGAAGGGAACACCCTCCAGGTAGCAACGCCATTCTTTACATGCAGTAATTATTGCAAGTAGTTCTTGTTCACCAGTGGTATAGTTCTTTTCAGCTGGAATCAGCTTCTTGCTTAAATAAGCCGGGGGATAACCCTCCTGCATGAGTACCGCACCTACGCCTTGCAAAGAGGCGTCACAGTAAACTTGAAATGGTTTAGTTATATTTGGGATTTTGAGTAAAGGTACTCTAGAAATAGCATGTTTAAGAGCATCAAAAGCCTTCAATTTATCATCAGGCAGCACCCGCTTTACCAGTCAGGTCAGTAAGAGGTGCTGAAATAGCACTGAAGTTGTGTACAAACTTGCGCACAAAATTGGCAGCACCCAGAAATTGCTGCATGGCAGTGAGGCAGTGAGGCTGCACAGGCCAGGAAGTGATAGACTTCACTTTATCAGGGTCAACTGCTATGCCCTGGTCACTGACAACGTGGCCCAGGAATTTGAGCGCAGTTTTAAGAAACTCACACTTTGATAGCTTAGCTTTAAACTGATGCTTACGTAATAACTCAAGGACCCTTTTCGAATGTGTGAAGTGTTCTGGCACATTTTTAGACATGATGAGGATATCATCTATGTACACAAGGGCACAGTCGTTAATGACATCAGCAAAAGCATTGTTCATTACACGTTGAAACGTGGCTGGTGCATTGGTTAGCCCAAAGCACAGGACCTTAAACTGATAAAGGCCACTGGGTGTCCTGAAGGCTGTTTTAGGGACATCCTCATCAGGTATTCTGATCTGGTGATAACCAGCTTGCAGATCAAGTGATGAAAACACTGTACACCCAGCCAACCTGTCAAACAGGTCATCCACTCGAGGTAGTGGGTACTGATCCCTAAGTGTGATCTTGTTCAGCTGACGATAGTCTACACACATCCTTAACTCACCTGACTTCTTTTTGACAAAGAGGACAGGGGCAGCGTAGGGAGAGGAGGAGGGTTCGATGATGCCTTGCTCCAGGAAAGTTGCAACCTGTTTCTTCATCTCCAGCAGTTCAGGCTGACTCATCTTATAGGATGGCAGGGCTGGTGGCTTACAGCCAGGCTGAAGGGGAATGGTGTGTCCCACTGGACGCTGAGGGGGTAGGGTATTAAAGGGTGCGAAGACATCGTCGTACTCAGATATGAGTGCTATCAGCTGAGCTGCGACTGCAGGGGGTATAGAGGTAGGGTAGTTGATAGAGGGTGTAGAAGGTAAGGATGTTGAGGGAGAGTGAGGGTCAGGATAAGGGGACAGCTGATTAGCTGGAGCAGGGGTTGGGTGATGGATAAGTGGGCAAGAGGGTGAGGTGGTTGAGTGGGAGCGAGGGTCAGGGTTATTGGACAGCAAATTAGCTGGAGTAGAGGTAGGGTGTACGGACAGCATACTTGCTGGGGTGGGGGTAGGGTCATTGATAAGAGGGGTGTAGGGTAGGTGAGAGAGGATGAGGGCAGCAAGTTAGCTGTAAGAGGGGTAGGACAGCATATTAGCTGGGTCGGAGGTAGGGTAGTTGGTAGGTGAGGTAGAGGGTAGGGTTGTTGAGATCAGGGCAACCAGAGATTGGTCATCCTTTCTTAACCACTTGTAAGCCACCTTAGCTGGCACTGTGGCTTGCTTGTGCTTTGCCAGGATATGGGCACAGAGGGGGCCATAATGGGCGCTGCAGGCTCCACTTGAGCACCGTCTTAATAGACGCCAGCTGTACTGTAATAGTACGTGCCAGGTAGTCTAGCATAATTTGACTGCAACCAGTCACTGCCCATTTGACTGCAACCAGTCACTGCCCATTGAGATGTCAGGCATCACCAACAAATCAATCCTGCAGCTCAAAGACTGCACATGCAATTGGACGCTGCATGCATGCGTGCACAACACAATTTGCAATAAGGAATTCCTTGGGCTGCTTCAGTTTCATAGCTGCAAAGCTTGTAGCGCTCATCAGCTAATAAAGCTGGCGGCTGCCCCACTGTCAAACAGCATGGTACAATAACATCCATTCATTTTGCCAGAGAACGAGAGGTGTAATACACAACCGTCTGCTGCATGACTCATGGGCAGACTTGCCTCATATGTGAGCACAGGAGCATGGGGGCAGGGGCAGAACACTGAGCAGGACGATCCCCACCTTGACTGTTGTGGCAGCTGCTGCTGCTGCTGACATCCCAATATGGGGCACGAGGGGCCACATCCTTCAGATAGGCCAGAAAAGCCTTGGCATACGGTCCATCTGCTTATGAGGAGCAAAGACAACCATAGGTGGTGCAGGTGGGCGACGTCCCACTTGTATGGTGGCTACTGCAATGAGTACCTTCTGTGCATTCACAACAGCCTAAATAGCATCAATAAGTGTGAGGTCATGCATAAGTGCAAGATCATGTGCTTGCACCTTAGGGGTAAGGCCCCTAATGAAGGTGGTAACCAGCATCAATGGCGCCATGCAGGTGGCACTTGCCACAATCAGAGTACTTTTGAACTCTGTAATGTGGGCATTGAGGGTAGAACTTGCTGACATGCACAGTGAACAAGGGTCCAACAACCTCCTGCGGTGCACATCTGAAAACATTGCGTAGGTCATCACCAACCAGAATCATCTCCTTGAAAGAAGAGCGCTGGTATGCCCATGTTGGCCTAGTGCCATGAGCAAGGATGTGGGCATTCCCGGTGGCAAGGTACCACACCTCTCATGCCTTGCCTGTCAAGAACTTAGTCAATGCATCAGCCGGGTCTATGCACAGATATGCACAAAGGACCTCAAGGTCCTCACAGAGAGTCTCTGTTACCCGAGATGTGGCAAGACACAGGTCTGTCCTTATGACCTTAAACCTGAGCGAGGAGGCTGACACAGTGAGTGGTGCATTGGCAGGCAAAGCAATCTGAGACGAGGGCAAACTGCCCTACTGGCGTCGAATGTGGCGCAGCGGTCGACAAGGCTGGTGCATCAAGTGCAACTTTAGTAGTAGAAGTACCACTCAGGTCCAGCTCAGGTTCAGGTCGAGCTGACTGCGAATACTGGCTGCGAATCGCTGCCACCATCTGCTCACCACTCACCACCGCGTTTTGTTGGCCATAGAGACGCTCCAATTCAGCGAGCTCAGCTCCAATCCGAACGGCTTTGTTTTGGGAGGCTTTCAGGTGCGCAGTCGCTCCTACCAGCTATTGATGCTCTGTTGCAACTGCTGGGCGTAGGGAAACAAAGGCTTGATCTCCAAGTGGAGTGTTCTCCGTCCGTTGGTCCCCGCCATGCGGAGGTTCCTTTTTGGCAGTCATTTGCTTAGGAGAGAAGGTAACGTTAGTAGCAACGTCGGTCGGAAACCAAAATGTAGCGTGCTAAGGCACACCGCCGAGAACCGATAACTACCTTCTTTCCCACAGCATGACACGGCCAGGGTTTAGAACGTTTCCCCCGAGGAGTCGAACCTCTGAAGCAGGTGTGCACGAAGGCCCACCTGCCCCTTTCGCCCACCATGTCACACTGCAGTACAGAAGTACCGTGAGGCGAGCTAGGCTTCGAGGAGCCGTTCGCTACAGCAGGGCTAGCTTTGGGTCCCCTAGAGGGGGCACCACGACAGCTTCCACTATGGCCCCGTTACCCCCAGGCGACCCCCAGAAACTGCTTGTGCGGGAATGGGCACCCAGCCGCTCGCTAAGCACGACTGCTGTGTGCAGGTCCAGGGCCTCCGGCAAGCCCGCTGTTGGGGCCGGGCTGACCTTGTACCCCACTGCCTTGAGCACCCCCTCTACCAGACCCTCCCTAGACGCCAGGGGGTAGTGGTGGTGGAAGACCAGCTTGACTGCACCTGGGGGGGGGCCATGGTCCATGGGCTCCACGGGCACACGCACGTTCCGGCCAAAGAGAGGCATCTCCAACCACGGCTGGGAGATGAACTGGGAGTCCAAGGCCCTTCCCTCCATGCTGGCTGCATCATGCACGACCACCAAGCTGTAGAGGGGGTGGCCTGCAGTGTGGAGGGTGGAGAGGGAGGCAACAGCACTGCCATGCCGCTGTTTGTGAGCCAGCAGGGCTGTGCTGCAAGTCTCTGCGAGAGCCCAGGCATCTTCATAAGGGGCAGGCAGCAGGGGGTTAAGCTGTTGGAGCCGCAGCAGCTCCTTGCTGGCGACGCGCCCGATTGGCATGAGCCATGCCATGGGCCCGCCGACCAGGGGCTCAAAAAGGGGAGGGCATGGGTCCCGGGACAAGAGAGGGGCCCGGGACCACGCAAAGTGCCGAAAGACAGGCACAAGCTGCTGCGATCTGCAGCTGGCCTCCATGACGCGATAAGCCGAAGCAACCTGGAGGGCTACAGGCGCAGGCAACACGCGAGCTTGAGACGGGCACAAACTAAGGGTCAAGCGCACTGGTTGAGCACTTAACTCAGCCTTCCCCCATTGACCCGGGGGCTAGGCTTGGTTCTCAGGTACGCCGGCTCGCACTGAATTCAGTGGAGCAAACCCCGGCGGTGGGCCTCCGACCGTTGTCGTCTCCTTGGCAGTGACGCGACAGGCGCCGGCAGAAGGCGAGGCACGCGGGGGGGAGGAGGAAGGGGGGGAGAAGGAGAAGAGGGTGGGGGAAGGGCAGCTGGGCGGAAGCTGCAACGGTTAAGGCGGACGCCTCAGGAAACCGATAGCGCTGTAGGCTCCCGCGAACTGCTGGCTGTGGTTCTCACAAGAAGCGACAGCAGCTGCACACAACGATAGCAGGAAAGGACCTGCGGCTGGAAAGGCTGCTGGAGGCGGTTAAAGCGGTTACACCTGCGGCAGCTGCGAGGTAGCGGCGGCTGGGATGAGGCGCTCAGGTGGCGGCGCCTGAGAGAAACGGCTGCGGCTGGCGCAACCTGACAGACGTTATGAAGCGGAAAGCCGAAAAGAGCAAAAGCGCTGCTGGCGGCCGTTGGCGGCTGCTGGCGGCTGGCTGCGGCTGAGAGCAGACAGACAGATGACAGACAGACAGACAGATGCGGGCCCACCTGGCCCTGTGCCCATCCCTAGGCAGCCCCAGCTGACTCGCAGCCTCGTGGTGATGT
>JASKMD010000213.1:0-25000 GCA_030144725.1 Haematococcus lacustris | reverse complement strand
GGAGGAGGCGGGAGGGCCGGCGCTGGCTAGTATGGCCTACTCCTTTGTAAGCAGCTGTGCAGGGCTATACTGCGCTTGCAAAGGTCACATGCCAGCAAGCTGTTAGCTTGTAACAGCAACACTGATAGGTGACTCTTTATGGGCTAGCTCCCTCAACGTGCAGTCGCTCAACTCCCACAGTCCCCACCCCATCATCCCTTCCTCTTCCATGCCAGCCCCAACCCCTAACCCCACCCCATTACCGCTGCCTGCCCTCCTGCCCACCCCACACCAGTACCCATCCCTACCCCACCAGCCTTAGCAAGCCACCATGCTGACAGCTCACAATGCCCTGTCCCGCCGGCCCATGACCCTAACCTAATCATGTGAACCCATGGCCCTAGTCCCTGGCCATACGCCTGTGTAGCGCACCTTCGCACGCATCCTTCAGCGTATCCACCTTGGCCTGCAGCTCCACCCGCACCTCCCTCGTCTCCCGCAACTTGCTGCTTGCACTCGACTCCTCTTCAGCCAGCCGGGCCTCATGGGCCTCTGTCAGCCGGGACACCTGCTCCTGTGTGCTCAATCACACACGTCCGGCACAAGCACCACAGAAGGTGTGATGACAAGGCAGTTGGCAGCGGTAGCTGTGCAGGGTGCATGAAGGAGTGTGAGGGGCACAGGCGCAAAGGTAGGCGGCACAGGCACTGCTGCAAGGCATGGTGACAGGGCGGTGGATGGAGGTGAGTCGGTGTGCTCCTGTGTGCCAGTCAGGCAGACACGGGCAGCTGGCCAGGCACATGGACAGGGTCAACTGGCCAGGCTCTGTGGCCTGGCTTTGGTTCAGGGCAGGGGCAGCTGCAGTAAGGACCTGTGACTAATCAGCCCAAGTCAGCGGGTCGTGGGTGCGCTTATGGGAACGTCTGGCTGACAGAAGCTCTGGTGAAGGAAGGGGTGCTGGAGGAGGGTGCAGGAGGAGAAAGAGTGTGCTGGAGGAGGTTGTAGGGTTACTGCTGGAGGAGGGGAGTGCAGGGGGCCTCACCTGATATGACAGGTGCAGCTCAGCTATCTGGCGCTCCCTGCCATGCAGTTCATCCCTGAGCCGGTCAACTGTGTCCTCCAGCCTGCAGGGGCAAACCACGCGCACACATACTCACACAACCACAAACACGCCCTTACTCATCGCCAATGGTGGCGTAGGTGTGGCGTGCTGCCTGTTGGCACCATGTCAGTACCAAATCATTTCCACCCACTGCACCTCTCTTTGCCCCTCGCCCCCTCGCCCTCCTGCCACCTTGCTTGCCCAGAACCTTTGCCAGACGCACCGTCGTGTTGCAGACTCATACTGGGTGCTGCTTGCCTGGGCCTCAGCTGCTGTGGCCTTGCGCACAGCGTCTAGTTGCTCTTGCAGAGATGACTGCATACACATTGACCGCCAGCAGTGGGTTAGTACGCAAGGGTGGGGATCTCAAGCTGAAGCTGGGTCAGCTGACAAAGTCAAGCGTTGCGCAGCAATGCTGGCAAATGTCAACCTGCCATCATCAATATCTTCGTCTATGCATAGAAGATGGGTTTGGATTTGGGGTTAATGCTAGGGTTGAAATCCAGGGTTAACGCTAACCCAAACCCACCCTTATCCCAGTTTTGTGGTATGTGCACAGCAACATGTGCTGGCTCCTAGTCACTGCCAGGTGATGTTTGAAGGACAACTGGCTCAGCACAGCAGCTACACCAGACGCACCACATCGCCCCGTGCCTTCAACAGCTGACCAAACATCTCCTCGTTGCTACGGTGAGTCTCAGCCAGCTCCTTCTGCAAGTGCCGGTTCTTACGACTGAGGCTCTCCACCAGCCCACTCAGCTTGAGCTCTTCTGCCTGCACCACCATACCAGCAGCTCAGCATACTCAAGGTTGGTGGCACGGCGGTTGAGGAAGGGAACTACTCAAGGGAGACCGGATGGACCCGTAACCTGGGCACGATGCGCACCTGGATGTCCTTAACCTTGCGCTCGACTTTCGCAGAAGCTGCCTCGCGCTCCACGCTGGCGCGCTCTTTCAGACGACGCACTTCCGCGATCTCCTCCGCAGCACGGGCGGCGGTGTACAGCGCCGCGTCGCGCTCGCGTTCCGCATTACGCAACGCTGTCTCCAGTGTGGCAATGCGAGCTGCAGGGGCGTTACAGGTACTGGCCTGGCCAAGGGGGCCAAGCGGGTTTCAGGCTCTTAGCGGACTGACCTTGCGGCAGGCCCAGCTCCGCAATCTTGTCACGCAGCTGGGAAACCAGCGCTGTATGGTCTGCCACCAGGTGCTCCATTTCTGTCTGGCTGCGCAACTCCTGCAAGCGCAATGAAGTGACTGTCGACCTTGCCTGTAGAACTCCCAGTCTCAGCATATCCTGAGCCAGTGGGAGCATGTGTAGCATGGTGCGTGGATACAGGACATGTTGCACAATAATGTTGCGTATACAAGACATACCATACGTTCCTTTTGCGTTTGGCATGGTGGCGGGATGGGTGACATCAAGCCGGGCTGAGCCCAACCCAGTTTACAACACACAGGTAAAGACACAGCAACGCCAGCTGGCAATGTGATAGCAGCAGTAGTGGCTATGATTTAGCCATGTTCATCATGATGACAACGAGATGCCGGGGGTGGGAGAGGGTGTGCTGGCAAGCACCCACCAGGTTCTTGTGCGCTGCTGACAGTTGCTCGTGCTCCCTGCGTAGCTGCACATAGTTCTGCTGAGCTGCTTCTGCCTCCTGCAGGCATAAATTGGCCACACTTCCATTCTGCTGAACTGTGCAAGCAGCCACTAAGAAGCTCAATTGACGAGCTGAAACATAGCCATCTGACCTTACCTTGCCCAGCAGGTCACACTTCAATTTGTAAGGGCCCTCCACTTCCTCCATGAGCTTGATCTTGATGAGCTCAATGTCTCTACATTGCCATGGCCATGCGGGTGGCTGTTGAAGTTCAGCCATGGGCCAGTGCTCCCTGTCTACCCATGGGCTAGTGCCACAATCCCTTTGACAAAGTTCTTAGACAAAACAAGGCCTTCAGCTATAGTCTATACAATCATCATGTGCAATGTCAATGCACCCATACAACTTTATCAGGTCTGATAACCCAAGCAGATCTGTTAGGCCTCGCGGCCTTAGGGTCATGCACCTGCTCTGGGTCATGAACCCACAGCCTGACAATTGTGCTTCCTGTCTGCATGCTGCTGTGGTAGTCATCATTTTACCTCGGGCCAATGATCTGAGCACGAGCGGCTTCAAAGCTGCGCTGCTTGTCCTCCAGCTCCACCCTCCATGACTCACACAGTGCCTGGTACTGACGCTCCACATTGACCTGTGCAGGGTGAGTGACCTTGGCTGTTGCTCACATGCTGCTGACTCCAGCTGTGCTGCATTGCTTCCACGGCACTGACCCGCTCTTCTTGCAGCGCAGCATACTTGCTTTGCAACTGCTGATGGGACTCCCCCAGGTGTAGGTGGAGGCCCTTCAGCTGCGTGGCAGTGTGCAACCAAAACCCCCTAGACACGGACCATCATCTTGGTGGTGCACCATTGGCACTTACACTCTCAAAGTTTCGCTTGAGCTCCACGTTCTCCCCCCTGATGCGCCGTAGAAGCTCCACAGCATTTGCGAGGTCCTATGCGCAGGCCAATGCTTAAGCCGCGAACACAGCGCAGTTGCTCATCAGCCTGTATACAAACCTCTGTTTCCTCCTCGCTGTAGTCGTCCATGGCGCAAGGTCAACGTATCCCTTAGGTCAACGTACGGGTCGCCCAACTACCTCGCTAACTGAAGGCCGTGCAATGCTCATTTGACCGCGTTCGAGGCGAGGCGAGGCGAGGCCGTCAGTGCTTGCGCCTTGCGAACCAACGGTCAACCGTTTGTCCGTCAGCCGGCTTCATTGCACAGCAATACATGCCCACCGCACAAGCGATCGGTAGCCCCTTGCTGGCAGTCAACCCTTCGCTATAAGTATCTCGTGATGGTAGGCCCACTGGCCACCACGCGACGAAGCCCCCTCGAGTCCGGGCCATCTGGTGTAAGCCAGTGCTCCCCGATGGGCCCCAGCACCTCGCCATCATCGCGCCTCAGATGCGTTTGTCTTGGCGACGGTTCAAGACATCCGCAGGGTCAGCCCAGACGACTCATCGCCGCATCCTCCTGCCGGACTCATTGCGAGAAACGGCCTTGTTATCGATGAGAATGCCGCTGCCGCGCTGTGCCGTGCAGCGTCGGCAGGTCGGGCGGTCAGCGCCGTGCTCCATCCCCGCGCATATGACCGCCCTGCCCCTCCCTCTCCTCCCTTCGCTCCCAGCCACCAGCACGCCCTTTTCTTCATGAGACGCATACGACTATGACCATGATGCTCATCTCGGTATGCTTGTGCCGCCATGGACGTGGTCTTGGTCTTCCTACCCATGATCAGTATTCGCTGCTGAGGAGGTACTGCCGCTCCACTCCCTCATCTGCCTTTGCATGCACACTAGGGCGCGACCGATCATATGACTTGCTGAGGAATTGGTCATATGATCGGTGAATATGATGGCTTAAAGATGTGATATGACCGGGTCCGTAGTCAAGAGGCAATTATAGCAGATCACCACACTAACCCACCTGGGAACCCCGAGTGTCCCTCCTCAGTTGTAATTAGTAACACTCCTATATCTGAAGTGTATGCAAAATACAGGATCAAATAATTCTTCATAACTCGGATGATTATATCAAGGCTGCAAAGTGCGAGCAGCTTACTCCGCGTGTTCCACAAGTGTACAGCAAGTCGCGAGTGTGCTAGTTGCATGTAAGGCTTGCACGTCAAAACCTGCAAGTCGCGAGTTGCCCGAAAAAGCTCGCATACGCAACTATTGCAACCTCAACGCGGCAAATGCAACAATGCGCGGTAGCTTAGCGGACATGTTGCCAGGCTGGCATGTATACTTATAACTGCCAGGCTGGCATGTTGACTAGAAGCTTTAGGCTTTGGGCAGGCCGCGCTCATTGCGAATAGACAAGTAGAACGCTATATCGTCGCTGCTAAGCCACTTCGTTGTCAAAAACATCAGATATTTGACCTAACGTTGACTGCGCTTTCGTATAATTGACGGGCCGCGGGGAGCACTTTTGTATAATTGACGGGCCGCGGGGAGCACTTTTGTATAATTGACGGGCCGCGGACTTCAGATATACCAGATAATCGCCTCTACCTCGCACATTACGCGAATCTAATGGACTCGTCCTCGTCTCCGCGGCCATACACACCTCGGCTGCGCCTCGGTGTGTATGTCCGCATCGCCTCGGACTCGTCCATTATTTTCGCATAATGTACTCGGCCCGCCGATTATCCATTACCTATTCTCCGCATAATTAGATCCTCTACTCTCCTCTTCTCTCCGCCATATTACTCTACACTCCTCTACTCTCCGCCAAATTAGATCCATATATGAGGTCGTATGGGGTCAAATCCAGTTCGCACGGCCATGCTGATGCTGAGAGCACGCATCAGGGTCTCTTTATCAGAGAGCTGTGGTCCAGTTCTCCACTAGGGTGGTTCCCCCCCAAACTAATATTAGTTCTCATAATAGCTCATAATAGCTCATATTAGCTCCCGCTTTGCTCATATAAGCCCATATTTGATCATATCAGCTCCCGATCAGCTCATACCAGCTCCCGATAGCTCATATCAGCTCATAACAGCTCAAATCAGCTCGTCTAAGCTCCCGGTAGTAGCTCCCGCCGCTTTAGCTAATATTAGCGCTAATACTAGCTAATGCGCCACTTTTGGCTCGGAGCTAATATTAGCGGACACACCCTATTCTCCACACATGCCTGCGTCTCCATGTTTTGCATGCGGAGTGTTTGCATGGCGCGTGCAAGCACCTCGCGCCCCCAAACATTTGCTTGGGTTGACGGTCCATTGGGCTTAGACCTTGATTCTATCAAGCTGTGTGCCAGCCGCCAGCGACCTGCCAGCGGTGGAGCCCAGCAGCCTAAGCCATGGACGACGTGGCGGAGGGCAAAGATTTCAGGTGCGCGGCCTGATCTGAGCTGTGCCTTGTTGCAGTCCGGCGCCGCATGATCTCTGCACCGCCGCTGCTGCGCAGCTGCCGCAATGATTGCGGCGACGCTGTGTGCGCAGCTTCCCCAAGGAGGAGGAGAAGATTTTGGCGCTGTGGACTCAGCTCAATGCCTTCCACGAGCAGATGCGGCGCACTGAGGGCAAGCCGGAGTACATTTTCTACGGTGCGCATCGGTCGCTGAGAGTGTACTGCCCGGTGCATCTAGCTGCAATATGATCCGGCTGTGCTGTGCAGATGGCCCTCCTTTCGCTACCGGGTTGCCACACTATGGCCATATCCTCGCTGGCACCATCAAAGACATCGTGACACGCTATGCCAGTCAGACAGGTCACCATGTGTCCCGCAGGTGTGGCCAGCTAGACCCAGCCATGCAAGCCGCGCAAGCTCTCCATGCGTCAGGGGTGGTGGGTTACAGCCCAGTGTCAGGGTTGGCAGAGTTGTGACGTCTCTTTACCTTGCGCTGTACTTCTGCAGGTTTGGGTGGGACTGCCATGGACTACCAGTTGAGCAAGAGACAGAGAAGCTGCTGGGTGGGTTGCTGAGTCAGCCTGGCAGCACAGCTGTGTTGTACTCCGGCGCTGCAGGCGCACCCACTTGGAGTGAACAGGCTTGGTACCTGCCTCAAGTCAAAACCAGCATCCCCCCACTACCCCTATATTAAAGCCTTCATCATCATCATCAACGTCAGCAGCAGCAGCAGCAAAAGCAGCAGCAAGAGCAGCAACAGCAACAGCAGCAGCATCACATGGCATTTGCCTGTCAGCTTCCCTGCAACACACATCCTCTCAGACTTCATGTTGTGGGTAAAGCCTGCGTAATGCCTACCGACAGGCAGGGCGTGCCTTGCCATCAGCACTACAGGTCGGCGGTGCGATGCGGAGCATGGCCTGTAGCCACTAGTGGCATCTTGTTGTGACTTACTGCTGATGCTGCCCCTACTACAGCAGTCATGCTCCTGCTCCTCATGCTGCTGCTCCTTCTTTAGTGGCAGACGCCACGCTGGTTGACACGTCCTGACCGACATGAGCGTCATTGTCATGCCACCAGCATCAGCCACAGCAACAGCCCAGCTGGCGCCATGTCTTTAGGCAGCATTGAGTGCGAGGCTCGGTGGTTCTGCTGGCCTGCAGGTCTGAAGGGGCGCACTGACATCTTGTCCCTGGGCATTGGAAAGTTCAATGAGGAGTGCCGGGCCATTGTTATGAGGTGGGGCGGCGCCAGGCACATGGGGTACAGGGAGTGCGGAGGGATAGGGACAGGGGTATTATTGTGGCTGAGGCTCTGTGGGTAGGGCCACGCCAGGTCAGGTCAAGGCCAAGTCAGGCAAGGTGAAGGCGGGCAGGTCGCGGCCAAGTCGGGTCAAGGCCAGGGTCAGAACCAACGCGAGGGCCAGGGGTGGGTCAAGGGATACGGCTAGAGTCATGTCTGGAACAGGGTGTAGCAGCAGGCGAGACAAGACCCTGTTCAAGCAGTGGTTGCTTATTGTCAGCAGCACTGTAGTGTTGTGCGAATGCTTGTCTCAGGCATGTGAGGTGCCATCACGCGCCAACCACTTTAACCCACAACCTGCCTTGTGTGCAGGTTTGCCAACGAGTGGGAGAAGACAGTGACGCGGCTGGGGCGCTGGATCGACTTTAAGAACGACTACAAGACATTGGACCCCTCCTTCATGGAGAGTGTGTGGTGAGAGATCCTGGGCCCTTGTAGCACACACATTGATTGGGCGGACAGCCACTAGTGGTATGATGCTTGCGGTGGAATGTAGATGGGTGGTGGCATGAGCTTGATCCTCCCCACTCTTTTGCATCATGTGCCGCACCGGCCTGACATCACTGCTTCTTTGCTAAGCTGCTTGCAATAAAAAGTAGGGCCCTGCCTGTCAATGTACTGCCCACATGCTGCCAGCATTTCAAGCTGCCTGCTGGTCTTTTACGCTGACTGCCGTTTGACCTCATGTCTTGCTGCTGGCCCACTGTGGTGCTGCCTGCCTACCTGGTACCCTGCTGCTCTGGCCTGCTGCCCTGCAGGTGGGTGTTCAGCCAGCTGTACGCCAAGGGCCTGGTGTACAAAGGGCTGAAGGTCATGCCCGTGTCCACTGGCTGTGCCACCACCCTGGCCAACTTTGAGGCCGGCCAGAACTACAAGGTGCCCATCCTGCCCCTTCATCCTCCTGGCCCCACCCCTTAAATCCCATACTCACCCTGTTCGACCCCGTGCCGCTCCTGCTGCTCTTGTCTTTGCTCCCCCTGTCCTCACAGCAAGTGGATGACCTGGCAGTGGTGGTGCCCATCCTGCCCCTTGACCCTCCTGACCCCACCCCTTAAATTATATGCTCACCCTGTTTGACCCTGTGACACCCCTGCTTCTCACGCCCTTGTTCCCCCTGCCCTTGCAGCAAGTGGATGACCCCGCGGTGATGGTGTCCTTTCCCGTGGTGGGGGATGCCGATGGCGCTGCCCTGGTGGCCTGGACCACCACCCCATGGACCCTGCCCTCCAACCTGGCCCTGTGCGTCAACGCAGACTTCACCTACGTCAGGGTGAGCAAAGCGCCTAGCTGTCCCCTCTGTACTCCCTGCTGTCTCTGCCCCCTCACATGATCCAGCCCAGTGCTGTGCACCCTGGCCTGACCAGTTCTTTGTGCCCCTGCCTGCTTGCTCAACCTGCAACTCCTGTCTGTGGGGCTGCTGCTGGCAACATGAAACGCTCGGACATATTCCAAGGACCTAGCTAATTACCTATCTAACCCCTGCTACTGATGGCGTTGGAACAGAGCCCTGAACTCTGAAAGCTCCTCTGAAAACTTCTCACCCTTGCACGACTCAGCCCAGTGCTACCTACCTCGCCTGCCCTGCCCATCTGTTGGTGTATATTGTTTGATCTGGGATTAGACACCTCTGCTTGCACCCCAGCTCAGCCCCCTCGCACAACCCAGCCTAGTGCTGTGCACCCTGCCCTGCCCAGTTCTGAGCACCTGGCTGTCCCCTCTGTACTCCCTGCTGGCCTGGCCCTGCACCTGCTGTCTCAGCCCCCTTGCACGCTTCAGCCCAGTGCTGTGCACCCTGGCCTGACCAGTTCTTTGTGCCCCTGCCTGCTCTGCCCATCAGGCGCGTGATCCCAAGACAGGCAGGGTGTTCATCGTGGCGCAGTCGCGCCTGGCCTTCATCCCTGGGGCCGTGCCCAAGGAAAGCAAGAAGTCCAAGGAGGCAAAGGAGGGGTGCGTAGAGCAGGCAAGGGGTGGGGGCCTGGGGGCCACTGGGGCGGGTGCCAAAGGGTAGGGGTGGCGGATGTTATCAGCAAGAGGTATACTCGGTATTGCTGAGCATGGGGTCGTCCATTTCTTTCTCCATGTGAACAAAGATTGCCAGCTTCATTGTGGAAAGGTAGTAAACTGGTAATTCAACAGTGGAGTGAAGCAAAGTAGTGAATTAGTAGTAAAGTGTAGTGAAGTAGTGGGTGCCATCGTGTGTGTCAGTAATAACATCATGTAGTGGTGCATTCAGCAAGGCCCACCCATGGCTGAGGCTGTAGGGTTGCTGCCTGTGTGCAGGGACAAGCCCAAGGCCGGGTGGGAGGTGCTGGGCTCCGTGCAGGGCAGCCAGCTGGTGGGCCTCGCCTACACCCCCCTCTTCCCCTACTTTGCCACCCACCCAGGTTAGACGCTTGAACACCTCCTCATCTCCTTGTTCCCCTGGTCAATGCGCCGCATGTCTCCCTGGTCATCATGATCAGCACCTGGCATCTGCCACATGGTGCTGGTGCGCAAACATGACAGTCAAGCCACAGACTCCATGTGGTCCCATGCTGCTGAAAAGGCCATTCCTCTACGCATGCGTTCCCAGTCCTTCTCGCTGGATGTTGTTCATAGCCATGAATGCTGTTAGGGGCTGACTTCTTGCCTCTTCCACAGCCCTCCTGCGCACCAGCTTCCTGTGGTTCAGGCTGCGTACTACTACTTGTTCCAGCCATGGTCATTGTTAGGGGTTGACTCGACCACTGTGGCAATGGTTGGTACTGCCTGACGCAGGCGCCTTCCGTGTCATTGCTGACAAATATGTGACGGATGACAGCGGCACAGGGGTGGTGCACCAGGTGACTGCTGCTCAGCTGCTGCTGCCAACACCTTAGTCTCAGCTGCCCCGCCCTCTGCCTTGCTACCCCATAAACCCCTACAGCAACAGGGTCGTCCTTCCCAGTCCTGAATCTGATCCAGCCCACACCCTCCCCTGGACCCCAACCCCAACACCTTCTCCTGACTTCAACCTTGTCCCTAACCACGCCCCCCTCTCCTGATCCTGACCCCACCCCTGGCAACTGCCCCGACCACACCACCCTGACCCCACCCCTGGCAACTGCCCCGACCCCCTGGCCCTGCCCCTGGCCCTGCCCCCGCCCCCGAGTCAGCCTGCTGTGATGCTGTCCGCAGGCCCCAGGTCACGGTGAGGACGACTACCGGGTGTGCATGGTGCATGGAGTCATCACCAAGGCGGGGCCACTGCCCTGCCCAGTGGATCTGGAGGGCAAGTACCTCCCAGTGGTGTCCGACTTTGCGGGCAGGTGGACATGACAGCCAGCACCCATGAGGCCCTGCCCCCTCCCTGAGCCCCTCAGCCACCCTAGCGTCTTCCCCCTGCCGTGCACTGCCACCTGGGTGGTTGGCTGCTGCCCTGCCCTGGCTGCGCTGCTTGCTGACATCTTGATGCGCTGCTGGTCGGGCAAGCTGCGCTGTTGGTCAGGCAACGTAGGCTTGCTGACCCACCTGCTTGCCTATCTCAACACCACCCCCTTTGTACCCCGCCCCTGACTAGTGTCTAGTACATGCGTCTCACTTGAATGTAATGCCTTGTTGCCACCTGTGCTTACCCCACCTGGCCGTCTGAGCCCTGTTTCCCCCCCTCGGTGCTGCCCTCCTGCCCCAGTCCAGATACGTGAAGGAGGCAGACAAGGACATCATCGCCCGCATTAAGGAGATGGGTCGCTTGGTAGATGCTGCATCCGTGAACCATAGGTGAGCCAACAGCAGCAGCAGTAGCCACAGCAGCAGCAGCAGCAGCCGCCGCCACAGCAGCAGCAGCAGCAGCAGCCACAGTGGCAGGCGCAGCAGCAGCAGCAGCAGCAGCCACTCTTTGTTCCACCTTCATGTCAAAGTACGCAATTGCCGGCCCTTCTTCTGTCTACCCTTCAGAGTTCCTGCCATGCTTACTGTGTCTCCGCAGCCCCTCACGTAGCTCTTCGTGCTCTTTGCCACACGTCTACTTGCGTCTACCACACCCCCTGCCCCACTGCATCACCACTGTCTGCTTTGCCCCCTCCCCATCTTGGCCGCAGCTACCCGTTCTGCTGGCGCTCGGACACGCCCCTGCTGCAGCTGGCCTGCCCCGCCTGGTTTGTCAGTGTGGAGCCCCTGAAGGAGAAGCTGCTGGTCAACAACAAGGTGGGCCAGGCGCTGCTGCAGGCTGATCTGCCTGCCTGCCTGCTTACCTACCAGCCGGTCCATTGCGCAGCCTCTACCGCACATGTTTTGAAGGCCACCCGCACACCGCTTGCCCACCCACTTTTAACATCACCCCTCCTCCCCGCACCCTCCACCTGCACCCTCCACCAACCCTTTGACTGCACACTTGCCTCTCCTAAGCCCCTCCACCATCTTCACCCCCATCCCCACCTCCATCTTCGCCCCCAC
Source organism: Haematococcus lacustris (assembly GCA_030144725.1). NCBI lineage: Eukaryota > Viridiplantae > Chlorophyta > Chlorophyceae > Chlamydomonadales > Haematococcaceae > Haematococcus > Haematococcus lacustris. Next base: position 13,245 of record JASKMD010000213.1, on the reverse strand, counting down.
CTCCATCTTCACCCCCCTCCCACCTTCGCCCCTCCCTGCTTGCAGCTGACCTACTGGGTCCCTGAAAACGTGCGTGACAAGCGCTTCCACAACTGGCTGGAGGGCGCTCGCGACTGGTGCGTCTCCCGCTCTCGCTTCTGGGGCACACCACTGCCAATCTGGCAGGTGTGTATTGGCCGACTGCCTACCGGCCTGGCTGGCTGACTGCAAGGCTGCCTCATACCACCCCTGTCAGCTGGCCTGACTGCCTGCCTGCCTCCTGCCCTCCTGGCATGCCTGAATGACTGCCTGCCTGCCTATCGCTACTTTGACTGACTGACTGACTGACTATCAATATATGACTGACCGACTGCTAATTAGGTGTGTACTGGGGCCTGCCTGCCTGACTGACTGACCGGCTGCCTCCTACCCTCCCTGTTAGCTGGCCTGCCTGACGGACCGGCTGACTGCCTGATTGGCTAATCTGCTGCCTGTCAGGCTGCCTCCCACCATCCCATCACCCTCCCTCCCAGCCGCTGCAGCTACCTAAACATCAGTCCCTTGCATTGCCATGGCACCCAACACACCTGCATTCCTTGCTTTGCAGCCTTCCATCTTCTGTTGCTGCCGCACCCTCGCTGCTGCCCCTGTCCCTTGCCTTACCACTCGCCTCAAGCCATCTTGTTCTGCTCTTGCCTTGCTAAAGCCCTCTCGCCCCGTCAGCTCTCAATGCCAGCCTTGATCAAAACCACCATTCGGCATCCAATGCCAGCTAGCCAGTAAGGCCGTGTGAAGCACTTATCTTCCGTCACAGCAACCAGGAAGCTGATAGATTTCAAAGCAAGCCTTGCACCTTCAACCCAATAACCAGCCCCCAGCAAACACCGCATGGTATGTCTGCAAATGTAATTGTCATGTGCTAATGTGGACGGCAGTAGAGACCAATCCTCGCATTTATAACATCATTCAGAGCTATGCTTGTGTGTCATGAAGGGTGCGCATGGTGTTGTGTGTGCAGTCGGATGATGGCGAGGAGCGGGTGGTAGTGGGCAGCATCGCTGAGCTAGAGGAGTTAACAGGAGCCAAGGTGTGGTCACTCTTAGTAAGGCTGACTGAAAACCTGACTGGCAACCTGACATAATGTTTGCACCAACTTTCTGTGTATGGGCACCCCTGCTACATCCTGCTGCTCCTGACCTCCCCCTGGCCTGCTCCTTCTGCCACCCGACCTGTGCCCGACCTGCCCCTGATCTGCCCCTGATCTGCCCCTGATCTGCCCCTGACCTGCCCCTGATGATTGTTTGCCTCACAGGTCACCGACTTGCACCGCCACTTCATTGACCACTTGACCATCCCCAGCCGCCAGGGCAAAGGGGTGCTGCGCAGGGTAGAGGACGTGTTCGACTGCTGGTTTGAGTCAGGCAGCATGCCCTATGCCCAGGTGAGAGGCGCTAGGGCGTTGCTGGGCTTGAAGCCTGGGGCAAGGCAGGGACAATGAGGATGAGGGTGTGAGGGTGCATATAGAACAGGGCCTGGGCAGCGGTGAGGTGAGGTGGGGTGGCTGTTAAGCAGGGTGGGGGCGCGCAGGGATTGAACGCAGAGTCTGAGCTGGACATCTAGTTGAGCCTAGTGGACGTCTTTGATGCACATGATGCCCTAGGGGTGGGGTCCTCGAGGATGTGTGTCATGATGAGGACGTGCCTGGACACAACCTCATGTCATGGAAGCACAGCTGCTGCCCTGTGTGGGTGCCCCTGTTCTTCTTCCGCCCGCAGCTGCACTATCCCTTTGAGAACAAGCAGCTGTTTGAGGCGGCCTTCCCTGCTGACTTTGTGGCGGAGGGGGTTGACCAGACACGCGGCTGGTGAGGGCTCCTCCACACCCTGCTGCCTGCGCAGCTGCTGGCAATGGTCCTGCTGACATACTTGACCTGCTGCCCTCCCCATCCTGCTACTGCTACTGTTGTCATTGCTTCTCTGCCTGAGGTACCTTCCCTCGGCCATGGCTAGCGCTTGCACCCCCTCTCCAGCTCCATCAGCTCAACCCTCTGCTCTTGTCTCCTTGCCTGCTGCTCCCTCCTCACCTGCTGCTCCCTCGTCACCTGTTCTGCTGCTGCCTGCCTCTGTTGCAGGTTCTACACACTGATGGTGCTGGCCACTGCCCTGTTTGACAAGCCGGCCTTCAAGAACCTGGTGTGCAATGGACTAGTGCTGGCGGGGGACGGCAAGAAAATGAGCAAGCGCCTGAAGAACTACCCAGTGGGTGTGATAGTGTGAAACGAATGATCAAGGTCACACGCTGTGTCAAGGGCAAATTTAGTGCCAGTTTGTCGGGACCCTAACACCCAGAAGATGCTGCCCTGCCCTGCAAAGCCCCAGCCTGATCTTTACCCTGGACTGTCCTGCCTCTCCCTGCTCGGTCACCTCCTCTCCCCCTCCCTCTTCCCTCCCCTTTGCTCTGCTGCTGCCCCTCATCCTGCCATGACCTGCCTTGTCTGCCGCTCGCTGATCCCTCCCCTGCCCTTATTCATCCCTGCCCCTACCCCACCACAATGCACCCTGCGTGCCCCTCTGGGCCGGGTCCTGCCCATGGCCCTGTCAGCACCTTGGGGTCTTCCTGAGGTCTCCGCTGGGCAACGCAGGCACAGCAGCAGTGCGGGGTCATAGTACCGCCAGGGGTGGGGCTGCTGGGCTTCTGCCCTCAGCCCCCCTTCCCCCCCGGCTGTCTCCAAGAGCCGTCTCATCACCTCCTGCTTCACTGGTTGCGGCACGCCTGCATAGTCGCACACGCCTGCCTGCCTGCCTGCCTGCCTGCATGTTGCCTGCCTGCCTGCCTGCCTGCCTGCCTGCCTGCATGTTGCCTGCCTGCCTGCCTGCCTGCCTGCCTGCCTGCCTGCCTGCCTGCCTGCCTGCCTGCCTGCCTGCCTGCCTGCCTGCCTGCCTGCCTGCCTGCCTGCCTGCCTGCCTGCCTGCCTGCCTGCCTGCCTGCCTGCCTGCCTGCCTGCCTGCCTGCCTGCCTGCCTGCCTGCCTGCCTGCCTGCCTGCCTGCCTGCCTGCCTGCCTGCCTGCCTGCCTGCCTGCCTGCCTGCCTGCCTGCCTGCCTGCCTGCCTGCCTGCCTGCCTGCCTGCCTGCCTGCCTGCCTGCCTGCCTGCCTGCCTGCCTGCCTGCCTGCCTGCCTGCCTGCCTGCCTGCCTGCCTGCCTGCCTGCCTGCCTGCCTGCCTGCCTGCCTGCCTGCCTGCCTGCCTGCCTGCCTGCCTGCCTGCCTGCCTGCCTGCCTGCCTGCCTGCCTGCCTGCCTGCCTGCCTGCCTGCCTGCCTGCCTGCCTGCCTGCCTGCCTGCCTGCCTGCCTGCCTGCCTGCCTGCCTGCCTGCCTGCCTGCCTGCCTGCCTGCCTGCCTGCCTGCCTGCCTGCCTGCCTGCCTGCCTGCCTGCCTGCCTGCCTGCCAGCCTCATTGCTTACAAACCTAGCTGCTGCCAACCTGGCCCTTCCTTCTCACCATGCTGCCTGCCCACCATGCCTGCTTAAACGCCATGCCTGCCTAACGTTTGTCATGCCCAGCCTGTCCTGCAACTTCATCTTCATCAGTTGCTCCACCACCAACCATCACCATGTCCTTTGAGGTGCTCACCTGTCTGCCTGGCTGGCTGCTGAGCTGTGCAGGATCCGTCAGAGGTGATCAACAAATACGGCGCGGACGCGCTGCGCCTGTACCTCATCAACTCGCCAGTGGTACGGGCAGAGAATCTGGCATTCCAGGTGAGACTTACTCGCCTGCCCGCCTGCCTGCCTGCCTGCCCTGCAAGCATGCTCCCCTACACTGGCCTACTAGATCTGCCCATCTGCCAGCGCGCCCCCCTGCCTGCCTGCCTACCTTCTCCCGAGCTGATCTGTGAACCACTGTGACAGTGTCACCATTGGACCCCTACTACTGGCCTGCCAGCGTGCGTAATTGCCTGCCTTGCCAACTGCTCGTCTGCCACTTCATGCAATCTTTTGCAATGCTTACCTAACCTCTGGGTTGCCTGATCAGAGAGCCCAAACTGGCTGCCTGCTGCTGCCATGCTCCTTCCCCATCCTCCCACCCTCTTACTACCACCCACCTACTCGTTCACGTGCCTGATCCCCAATCTTGGACCTGCCGTCTCACACCCTCTTCATTCTGCTCTTCTCCTTCAATGTCATCCTAATAATCATAAACGTTTCTGACCACCCGACCATCTTCTTGGCCCTTGGATCCTTGCCCCTGATCACTGGCCACCTGACCACTGGCTCCTCACCCCCTCCTTATCCTTCCCTTGTCCTTCCTCATCCAGCTCCTTCCCATGAACATCCCGGTGCTGCTGCCTTGTGAACTTGCACAGGAGGCTGGCGTGTTTGCGGTGGTCAAGGACGTGTTCCTGCCCTGGTACAACGCCTACCGGTGAGCCCCCCAGCAGCAGCAGCAGCAGCAGCAGCACAGCATTGCATCTTACAATCACTGCAACTCTAGTGAGCACCAGCAACGAGGAGAATGGAGCGGGGCAAGGATGCCCAGTCGATTGACCCTAGGCAGTTGCAAAAAGGTAGGGCAAGGCAGGGCGACCAGGATGGCCTCCTCCTCCTCCTCGGCCCCCTTATCCCCTCCCCCCCTGTACCTGCTCGTTGCCTCTCTGGCACCACCTTGACTGGTGACCTCCCTTGGGCCGCCTTGTCTCACCTTGTTGTTTAGGTCAACTGGGTCCCCTTGTCCCACTCCCACCCCCCCGCGTGCCTCCCACTCCCTTCGTTGCCTGTTGAGCCCATCTGCCACCCACCCGCCCCATGTACCTCCATCCCAGTCCCCCTATCCCCGCCACGTCCCCTCTACTGTAGCCTAGTCTGTCTCCCTCTCTCAGGCCCTCTGCTCAGTGCAGCCCTGCCCAGCCCTGCCCAGCCCTGCCTAGTCATTCCCCCTTTGTCTCCCTTTTTCTCACTCTGCCCAGGTTCTTGTTCCAGAGTGTAGCCAGGTTCGAGGCTGAGGCTGGCACCACCCGCTTCCAGCCCAGTGCCATTGACCTGGCCAGCACTGACAACGTGCTGGACAAGTGGATCGCTGCGGCCACACGCAACCTGGTGGCCTATGTGCGCCAGGTGGGTGCGGTGGGGGAAGGAGGAGGAGGAGGGGAGGAGGAGGGGAGGAGGAGGGGAGGAGGAGGAGGAGGGGGGGAGGAGGAGGGGAGGAGGAGGGGAGGAGGAGGAGGGGAGGAGGAGGAGGAGGGCCTATGTGCCTATGTGAGGAGGAGGGGGCCCGGGATCAGCGGGGGGGAAGGGAGCAGCAGGAGAGCAGCAGGGGCATGGTGCGAGAGAGTATGGGGCAAGAAGATGAGGGGAGGAGGGGGGTTGAGAGCAGCGTGGGGAATGGGAGCCTTAGGAGAGACGGGAGCAGCAGGGGTGTGGTGTGAGATACTAAGGTGCGAGGTAAGAAGATGAAGAGGGTAAGGAGGTCGGTCTGCAGGTGTGGCTGTACCTAGCTGGTGCTGGCTTGTGAATGCGAGGCTGGCTAGACTGACTACCTGCCTACGTGCTCGTGTGCAGGAGATGGGGGCATACAGGCTGTACACAGTGGTGCCCTTCCTGGTCAAGTTCATCGACAACCTCACCAACATCTACGTGAGTCCCCTCCATTTCCCACCACCACCACCTCCACCTCCTCCACCTTCACCTCCAGCTCCACGTATACACCTGACCCCCCCCTCTGGCCCTCTCATCCTCTGCCCTTTATTGCCCTGTACAGGTGAGATACAACCCCCCTTCTCACCCTCTCCTCACACATCCTCACCCCTGACCCATGTACACCCATCGCCTGACTTCTGTCGTTTGTATTTTACCACTCATCCTCATCCTCTGTTGTTCCTCTGACCCCCTTCCAGGTGAGATACAACCGCAAGCGGTTGAAGGGGAGCAAGGGCACTGAGGACTGCCTCCTGGCCATGGCTTCCCTGTACCACGTCCTGCTCTCAGTCTCCAAAGTGCGCTGCTGCCTGCCCTTGGAGCTGATCCAGATGGCCGCCCCACTGCACTGTGGCGCATGCGCCCGCGCTGCAGCAGCCATGATCCATCCCTGGCTGTGCCTACACCAGCTCTGCCCTGTTCACATGGCCTGATCACTTCCCCCAGGAAGCCCTGCCCCTTGATCCTTTGGCACACACCCTTGATCCTTACGCTAGTACCGCTGGAGCCCCGCACCTAGGGCTTTGCCCTTGCCGTCTATGCTGCACCTGGCCCTGGCCCTACCCTAACCCTTGGGCCAGGCCTGTGGTGCCCCTGTCCTTGAGACCTGCACTGCCGTAGCGCTGCCCCAGGCTCAGCCCCTTGCAGCCTGTGTGGCCCATGCCTGTGGGGCCTGTGCTGCCCCTGCCGCTGCCCCTGGCCTTTGAGCAGTCCTTGCTGTGCCCCCCTCCTGCCTTCAGCTCATGGCGCCCTTCACCCCCTTCCTCACCGAGCACATGTACCAGAACCTGTCAAAGCTGCTGCCAGCAGACCAGGTGGGGCAGCAGACAGATTAGGCACAGGCAGGGTGCAGCGGCAGGCAGGGCGAGGCGTAGGACAGATGGCCAAGGAAGAGCCTAGATGATCCGAGGATACATCAGGTGAGGCTAGATGATCAGATGGGTGGTGACGGTGAAAGATTGGGTGGGTCTTCACCATCACTGACCCAAACTATGGCTGCCTTACTGGCTGGCTCAAACTAGTCAGGATTTGCTCACAGCTGAAGTTATGTAGTGCTGCAACACAATGTCTTGCGTTTGCCGCACCCATTTACTGCTCCCATGCTCCCATGCTCTTTCCATGCAAGCTCCCATGCTTACTGCTCCCATGCTCCTCCCATGCTTTCCCTCTCACATGCCTGTTGCCTGCCATCCATGCTTTGCTGTGCCCCTGCCCGCCCAGGCGCTGCTCAGTGTGCACTTCTGTGATGTGCCAGAGCTGGCTGAGGAGCAGGCGGGGGACGCGCAGATCCAGCAAAGCGTGGCGCGCATGCAGGTCAGCGCGGGGCGGGGCGGGGCGGGGCGGGGCGGGGCGGGGCGGGGCGGGGCGGGGCGGGGCGGGGCGGGGCGGGGCGGGGCGGGGCGGGGCGGGGCGGGGCGGGGCGGGGCGGGGCAGGGCAGGGCAGGGCAGGGCAGGGCAGGGCAGGGCAGGGCAGGGCAGGGCAGGGCAGGGCAGGGCAGGGCAGGGCAGGGCAGGGCAGGGCAGGGCAGGGCAGGGCAACAGTTGTTGTCCTGAAGCTAGGGTGGGCATGTCAGGATGGTTAGGATGGGGAGGATGGTCAGGGTGAGGGCGGTGGTCAGGGTTGGGTGGGTAAGGAGGGTGGGTTGGCTAGACAAAGGTCTTGAGACATTGTGTGGAAGTAGAGTTTGATGGCTGGCTCTGCACATTTCTCTGTGGCCAGCCTGCCTGCTGCCCGGCTGCTGTGTCTGCAGTCAGTGGTGGAGCTGGGCCGCAAGCTGCGGGATCGCAACACCAAGCCCGTCAAGCTCCCTCTCAGCAAGCTGGTGGTGGTTCACCCTGACGCCCAGTTCCTGGCAGACGTGCAGGGTGAGCAGGTCTTGGCTGCTGTTTGGGCTCCTGCCTGAGGGAGCTGCTGTAACTGTTCCTTTTGGGGGTTTTCAAGGGTTTCCAAGGGTTTTGGGGGTTCTCAAGGGTTCATAGGGTAAGTCTGGAGTGCCGGAAAGAGCTGTTTGGGCTGTTGTCTCATGAGCATGTGTGGGTCACACAACAGGAGGTATGCTGATCGATGATGACTAGCTACTTGGTTAGGTGCTCAGCATGGTGGTTGTGTGTCACACCCATGGCCTTTGATGCATGCAGCCTAGACAAGCCGCATGCCCACAGGCTCTAGGGTGGCCACACACCACGCCCTGCACCCTTCCACACCCTAAGCTGGTATCACACAGCTGGCTCCCTAAAGTCAGCACAGCCATTGTCAGGGAGACAGGACTTGACAAGACCCACTGACTCACATTAAACCAAGATATACCCAGACACTCTGCTGGTCTGACTGACCCCAACCACTACCCTTTGGCTGCAACACTACCCTTTGGCTGCAGCAGTGGGTGTGGCCTGTTGTGGTGTGGGTGTGCTCAGGTGTGCTGCACGAGTATGTGGTGGGCGAGCTCAATGTGCGGCAGCTGGAGGTGTGCGCCGACCCCCTGAAGTACGCCACCCTCAGAGCAGAGCCTGACTTGCAGGTGGGGAGATGAGTGAGAGGGGAGTGAGGGTGGCTGCACATTGACTCGCTCAAGCCGCTTAAAAGCTCTTGTCGGATGGAAGGGCTTGCACACCAACCTGTCTTCATGTTGGGTGGCACAGTCACACCCCCCTACAGATCCTTTGCCTGAACAAGCACTTTACCCTCCCTCGGGCAGCTGAAATGCTGCACGAGATGTTGCTACATGAGCACTGCGCTTGTTACAGTGTGCCACAGACTGCTTCACTACTCAAGCAACACGCTGACTGGCAGTCTGCCCGGCCGCCTGCCTGCCTGCCGCGCAGCTACTGGGCAAGCGGCTAGGGCGCGCTCTCAAGGACGTCAGCGCTGCAGTGAAGGCCCTAGACAGCCAACAGGTAAGGTCATAGGGTGGTTGATATGGCTCAAGTGTGGACTGCTCAACGGCACAGGGCAGGCATCACCCACTGATCCTGCCCACTGATTCTGTTTGGTGTGTACTGCAGCAGCCCAGGGCAGGTGTTATGGGCAGGGACGGGTACAGGACGAGAGGGAAGGGGGAACAGATAGTGGAGAAGAAGGGGGAAGAGGGAAGGGGGATGGGGAGGAGGCAGAGAGAAAGCCAGGCTGACCTTGTGCGTGCCTGCACTGTGCTGGTGAGGTCGCAGGTTCTAGACCTGCAAGCCGCAGGGTTTGTGGAGGTGGCGGGGCACCGCCTGGAGCTCTCAGATCTCAAGGTGTGGGGCCAGGGACCAGTGGCCTGCTAGTGTCTGACCTGCTGTCATCCTGCTGCTGTCATCATCTCCACTAGGGGGCCAACTGGCACGAAGCAGCACTTATGCCAAGCACTGCCACAGACTACCACTTCTGGGGCACAGGCAATGTTGGGCACAAAGCAGCACGCTGCAACAGGCTTCGTTATCAACAGTTGCAACAGGCGTAGTGCAGTCGAGGACTGCGAGTGTTCAACAGGCAAGTGTCGCACTGCAGGAGCGCACATGTGCTGCTGCATGTGCTGCTGCACTTGCAGCTGCATGTGCTTGAACCATTCCAGTTGTGCTGAAAGCGATTATGGCGGGATCACTGGGATCTCTAAGGAGGGTAGTACACCTCTCCATAGCTCACTCTCCACCTGCAGAGGTGATGGCATATCCTTAGGGCGGGTGGCTGTTTGCTGCTGGCCATGCCCTTTCCTGCCATGGCTGTCTGGCCCAGCTGCCCGCCCCCATCAGACTAGCCAGGGTGGCTCTGCTTACCAGTGGCCCTGACCCTGTGGGCCTCATGGTCAGTGCGCTGACCCACATCCCAGCCACACCCAAACTACCCTCCCCCTCCTCCCTCACTCTTTTCCCTCCTGCCCACGGCCAGGCCTGCTGCTCCTGCTTCCACAGCTCCTTTTTCTTCCCTCCCCTGCTGCTCATGCTGCTGTTGCTGCTGCTATTCTATATTGTCCCACCACCACCTGCTGCCAGCCCTGGTAATGTGGGGCAGGCCATGATTGTTTCCTTATCACGGTGGTGGTGGTGGTGGTGGTGGTGGTGGTGGTGAGAACCATCAGCTTATAACATTTCTCTCTCCCTTTTCAAGCCTTGCTCCATGTGCTAGCTGGCGGTGATGAGCTGTTGCTGCTGGAAGGGCACTGCTAGAGGACGCATCCTACCTTGGCGCTGCGGTGGCTGGGCGCCTGGCAGTGGCGCTCAGACCTGAGATAGCTAGCCGCACAGCAGCCACCAGCGCCTGCTGCATGCTAGCAAGGCCTTGCATGACCATGTAAGCGCCTGCCATGCGCAGAGCACAGCATAGCACATCCTCGCGTGGCTCTTGTGGCAACTACGGCCCCCGCCCCTGCCTCCCCTGCATTTGCCCCTCTTAACATTTCACCTCACCATTTCACCTCAACATTTCACCTCACCTCCCCTGCTTCCAGCAAGCCCCCTCCTTCCCTGCTTATAGGCCCCTGCCCCTGCCTCTGCCCTTGTCCCTGCCCACTCCCCTGCCTCCGCCCCTTCAGCCCTCAGCGTGCCTGCTTGCCACTGCCCCAGCATTTCCCTCTGCTGTGAGTGCGGCCGCAGATCAAGCGGGACTGGCGGCTGCCTGAGGGGGTGGAGGCAGGCTCAGTGGACGCTGACAGCGACGGCGATGTGCTGGTGGTGCTGGACCTCACTGTGGACGCAGGCCTCATCAGTGCAGGGGCAGCCCGGGAGCTGGTGAACAGGTGAGTGCAGCCAGGGCTACACACGCAGCTGCCTTGATAAGTTGAGCATTGCATGTGCTAATAGTAACTAGGTTTGTATAGCAAATGAGGTTAAATACCTGCTCAGATGAAAAGCGAGCATCTGCAAAAATAGCCAGTTGTCAGCACCAGCCCTAAGGAACTTGAAGTACATGGCTGGGCTATTATTCAGTGCACTACGTGTGCGTGGGGGAACTGTGTGTATTTTATGAGCCCCACAGATACGCGGTTGTGTTGTAGCTGTTGCCTGCACCGCAACGTCCCTGCTCGCATACAACAGCCTGCTCAGCATTGATTTGCGTTCTTCCCTGTGCGGCAGGTACCAGAAGCTGCGGAAGAAGGCCGGAGTGACACCCATGGACCCCGTGGAGTTTTACTATGGCGCATCTCCACCTGCCGCATGTACGACTTCCGCAAACGGTGCGGAGACTACAGCCAGCCAAGATGCTGTGGCAGCCCTAATTACGGAACACCGCGCGTACTTGGTCTCCGCCCTTGGTGGGCCGCTACGGCCGCTGTCACGCAAGCCCGCCGGCGCGGTGGTGTTGGAGACAGAGCATGTGAGCGTTGGGTCGACCGGGAGCGGGACAGGAAGTTTGGAGTTCGTTGCGGTGCTCACGACACCGGGCGTCGTTGTTGATTGCGTGGCTGTCCAAGAGCTTGTTGCGGGAGATGTCGAGCAAGCGGCTGCTGTCGACACATACCTACAATCCAGGTGTGTGAGGAGTCATTGCGATATCTCCTCCGAATCACCAATATCATCTACTTCCACCACAAGCAGTCGGGCATCGTGCAATGTTCCTTCCCTAGCAGCAAAGCTCCCTTGTCATCATGGTGCCCCTGCTATGGCACTACCAACGCAGCAGATCAATGTTGGCTCCACAGTGACCATGGACCAGGGACCATCATGGAGCTGTGTGCATGTGGCATTACAAAATGGTTAACAGTTGCTCAACCATTGGCTGTTAGGCTGTTGATAAGGGATTTTATGCAACGAAGGCATGTAGGTCGTAATTGTCGCTATTTTGGCAATGATCTGGAGCATTATCACAACCACAACACCCATTGTTGCACACTGCTCCGTTCTGTCAGACAAACCCACTGCTGCAATCCCTGTCATGTTATGGCCATTGTGTGTTGTTGTCTTCACTGGCTGTGGCTGTTGTCTTCATCCCTTTATCCTCATATCCCTTTATCCTCATACCTCTCTGGCTCACCCCACATGCTTCTTTTGCCTCGGGCACACGGTCACATACATCTGACTGACACGAGCCTTGCTTGGTTTTCAATTGAGTCGAGGTCCACTTAGGTGACCAGGCTGTGATATCATTGTTAATGGCGGCACTTGCAGGAGCCAAAGCAAGCTTCAGGCGCAACTGGCGGCGAATGGAGGGTTGGTAGAAGTGCATCTTAACGGGCGGGCTCTGAAGCTTGTGGCAGGTACCCATTTCTTTGTGAACGCTTCCGCTGCAAATGCAGCCGGCAGGTTGTAGTCAATGGCGGTGTGCATGGAGCCGCAAGGATATGTAACGGCAAATCAGGCTGGTACTATAGCTTGCCTGCTGTTTCCTGGTTAATGCTGAAGAAGCTCTGGGCATCGGGCTGCTGACACCAAGTTCTGTAAACATTAGTGGATGTAAACATATTAATGGTTACAAGAAAGGCGGTACGTCACCAAGACTATTGCTATGCCCAAGCAGCCAATGCTGAACAACGTGGAATACTTGTGGGCAACTATCTACGGTGCGATTTTATGTGTAGGGAGCGGTTTCTTAATTAAGTTTAATTAAGCGTCATATTAAGTATTAGGTCGCTTACTTAACCACTTAACCACTTAATATTAAGCGCTGGTAACTCTCTTTTTCTAGCCCTCTCGCTCTACCCTTCGTGGCTCTACCCCTTGCTTGATGTAGCCCCACTGCGGGCCCGCGGCGTGGTCCTGCCTGAAAAGTGCATCGACCCCTTTACTGGGCACGCGATAGCTATTCCTCACTACACACACAAGCACACAGCCGTTTAGTGTTTGCTCGCGGTAGTACCATTTGTGCACTACTAGAGAGCAACTTTGCTCATCTCGCATCGTTTATGCTTAAGAACCACACCATTGGCCTTTGCTGGGTACGCAGATTCAACACCAATCAAATCGCGTCTTTGTGCAATTTGGTCGCGGTCCACTGCGGGGCCGGGCCCCAGCGACCCAGCGACCCCGTTTTGCTGTAATACAGCTGTTCCGGAGCCACTACGGCCTATTGGCCTATGTTGCTGCCTGCCCGCGTGCCTCCCGGCTGAAAGTGCCAATGTGAGGCGATTGCGGTTGCGACCCGTGCGCTGGGGTCGCACAGCTGCACTCATAGCAGTGTGGGTCAAAAAGAAGCCACTTAATACACTTAAGGAACTTAATACGACCGGCCTTAATTTAATTAAGCTATTAAGTTAATATTAAGCGGAGGAACCGCACCCTATTTATGTGTATAACCCTGTGAGCAGGTGCCGGTGGCTTGCCTGCAGTGCATAGTAGAGGATGAGCAAGTGCCTAAGGGACCGGCTACCCTGGATCACACTTGGATTGTGAGAGCCATGATGACTGCTTTATACCTTCACAAATTACAGGCTTTGGGTTGGATGTTGTGTGCACCCTGTACCTGTACTTAGCCAGAGGGGCAGATCGCCCAATCAGACAAATTAGACTGACACTTACACGTCGGACATTTTCCCCCCCGCCGATCGCGCCTCGATTGCGGACCGACTAGGGGGACCGACGCCGACTGATATCGGCCCAATCGCTCGATGGGGTAAGCTGTCGGTTCGATGGGGTAATCGATTTATGTGATTTCGAGGCATGTTCGA
>JASKMD010000212.1:27500-50000 GCA_030144725.1 Haematococcus lacustris | reverse complement strand
TTGTGGCAGTTGTGGCAGTTGTGGCAGTTGCCAGGCAGCCAGTGCCCCCCCAGCCTCCTCTTCCAGGACCCCACCAGCCCCATCTGGCCAGTTGCCTAAACAGGCTGCCATGAGGCGGGAATCCCCTACTGCTGCTGCACCTCCCCCTTGGCACAACCAGCTGCTCAGGCAGCCAGGGGCCAGGAGGGGGGCCGGGCCAGCAGCCTCCCCTCCCACCCCTGCCGGGGCCTCGACCGCTGCTCCTGCAGCTTTGGCACCCTCAATGCTGCTGCTGCTGCTGCCCCCTCCACTCGCCCCCTCCCCCCCTGCAGCCTCCCCTCCCCCCTCCCCCGGCAGCCCCAGCCTTCCCCCCTCCCCCACCCCCTCCCTAGGCCCCCCCAGCCCCTGGCCCTGCTCGTGGTCACACACGTCACTTGTTGCCTGCCCCTGCTGTTGACCCGGTGCAGGAGGCCTGGGAGGGGTTCGGGAGGGGGAGGGGTGGGGCAGGGGGGCCAGCAGGGGGGGAGGCAGGCTGGCATAGCTGGTGCTGCTGCTGTGGCGGCTCTGGCGGGTGGGGGGGTGCCGGGTAGGGGCGCGACTGGGAGCCTCCTCCTTGATCTCCGCCTCCTGCTCCTCCTCCTCCTCCTCTTCCTGCTGCTGCTGTCTGCTGCTTGAGTGGCGGGCTGCCTGGGGTGACCCTGAGGGGGGCAGGGCCAGGGCCAAAGATCAGGGCACAGGGCACGGGGCACGGGGTCAGGGTCAGGGCCGGGGTCTGGGCCAGGTTCAGGTTCAGGGTCAGGGTAGATCAGGGTGGGAGTTGCACCTCGACTGCGTGTAGGGACCAGGACCAGCATGAGGCAAGGGCAAGGGCCCGGGCAAGGGCAAGGGCCAATTTGGATTATGCACCTCGCCTACTGCTGCTGTTGCAGAGTGCGCGCCTAGCATGCTGGTCACAGCCCCCCGACCAGCATGGGGGTTAAGCAGGGCAGAGGTTGGGGGAGGGTGGGGGCGGTCATTGGCAGTGGCGGTGGTCAGGGCGAGTGAGGCAAGACAGTTGAGGCAAGGCCCCCCAGGGGGGGGGTACTAGCCCACCTCCATTCCCAGCTTCAGTGTGGTGCTTGACCTGGGTGGCCAGCGTGGTGAACCTGTTGTCCACAACCAGCCTTGCCTTCTTGTTCTGAGGAGGAAGGTAGGAGGCGAGGGGAGGCGGGCCACCCGCAAGTGAGCAGCGGAAGCATTATCATGGAGGGTAGTCAGGCATGGGTCCATGGGGCGTGGGGTGTATGTTCGTCAGCCAGCATACAGGTAAAGACGTTGGGTTCGTGGTCTTCAGTAACACTAGTACAGAGCCATGCCCCTGACATGCAACTCCCCACAGCTCAGGGGGTGGGGTGGGGTGGGGTGGGGTGGGGTGGGGTGGGGTGGGGTGGGGTGGGGTGGGGTGGGGTGGGGTGGGGTGGGGTGGGGTGGGGTGGGGTGGGGTGGGGTGGGGTGGGGTGGGGTGGGGTGGGGTGGGGTGGGGTGGGGTGGGGTGGGGTGGGGTGGGGTGGGGTGGGGTGGGGTGGGGTGGGGTGGGGTGGGGTGGGGTGGGGTGGGGTGGGGTGGGGTGGGGTGGGGTGGGGTGGGGTGGGGTGGGGTGGGGTGGGGTGGGGTGGGGTGGGGTGGGGTGGGGTGGGGTGGGGTGGGGTGGGGTGGGGTGGGGTGGGGTGGGGTGGGGTGGGGTGGGGTGGGGTGGGGTGGGGTGGGGTGGGGTGGGGTGGGGTGGGGTGGGGTGGGGTGGGGTGGGGTGGGGTGGGGGGGGGTGGGAGGTTAGCCCTTCTGTCAGATCCACGTCAACCCACCTTGGTCATCCGTGATGAGGAGTCGTACTTGGCCCTCTGTATGCGCCACAAAAGGCACACAGGCACTTTGCACACCCAGGCAACACACCTCAACGTGCTCTACTTGGTCCTGGCACAGGCGCAGGTCGAGGATAGAGGGTCAGCGGGTCAGAGGGGTCAGAGGGGGGCTGGGGTAGAGGGTCAGAGGGGGGGTGGGGTAGAGGGTCAGAGGGGTCCCACCTGCATGCTGGTCTGAGGTGTGACCCAGCCATGGGGGAGAGTCTCCAGCAACTCCAGGCCAGAGGGCAGGGTGGGGAGTGGAGGGGCAGCGGCCAGGAGGCTGTCCAGGTCTTGGTGCTGGAACCTTGAGGGGGGAGGTGGCCGGGGGCAGGGAGTTCAACAAAGCACAAGGTAGAGGTGAAGGGGTGGTGGTGAAGGTAGAGGCCTTTGCACTCAGAAGTCATGTCATGTGGTAGGGGTTGCAGGAGGGGCGGGAGGAGCATTGAGGCAGCAGGGGCGAGGAGGGCAGCAGAGACAGCCTTCTCCCTTATCTACCCACACCCCCCGAGGACTGCCCCTCCCCCACCCCCCTGCTTTGCCCTCCCCTACCCCCTTTGCTGTGGCCCCCCTCAGGCCTCACCTGCTGCCAAGTGTGCCCAGACTGACTTTGCGCCGGAGTGTGGCATTCCTGTATTGGGCAGGGCAGGTGACCAGTGTTCGCTGTGCTCAGGCAGATGCTGGCCGGCCGGCAGGCAGGGAGGGAGGGTGACATCAGGTCCGTCAGGGAGGGTGACATCATGGCCGAGTCAGCAGGAGCTACCGCAAAGGGAGGGTGTTGAAGGGAGGGAGGACGGAGATGAGCGACACGCAGCCGACCCACCAATGGTTCTTCACTGAGTTGTCCGTCCTGCCTGGCAGCAGCTTGGCGATGGCTGCATGCGGGCACAGCCAGCCAGGAAGGCGTTGAGGGTGAGCAGGGGTGCGGGCGGGGAAGGAGAGGGAGAAGGGATGGTCCACCTGCCTGCCTGCCTGACTGCCTGCCTGCCTGACTGCCTGCCTGCCTGACTGCCTGCCTTTCTCAGCTGTCAGCAGGCGCTGTGAAAGTGCTGCTTGTGCAGTCTTGACTACAGCAGCATGAGGGGTGTTAGGAGCAGCGTTACAGGGGCGTGGCTAAGCTTGTGATCAGTTTTGTTAAAGAGTTGCGTATTTGGCCGTTTGCATGCTGCATGCTGGGCGCCAACACCTGGCAGTGGAGCCAGCACAGTCAGCACAGCGCGCGCAGCCCTCAGCCTCGACACACACACCTGCCCATTTGTTGCCATGGACCTTGTGAGCCTACAGGTGAGCAGGCAGGCGGGCAGGCAGGCAGGCAGGCGGGCAGGCAGGCTGGTTGGCAGGAGTGCAGTGAGCCTGGCAGACTGGCAGGCAGGCAGGCAGGCGGACAGGCAAGCAGCAGGCTGGCCGGTTGGTTGGCAGGCAGGCAGGCAGCGGTGTTGGACGGTGGTTGGGCTTGCAAGCTGGGTGTCAGGGAGGCCTATAAGCTTCAAGTGTTGCTGGTTACAAGGGCATGCAGGCTGCCAACATGCTTGTTCCTGCCCTTTCACCCCTCTTGCCATTTCCTCTGCCACGGTTGTCCCTGCCTCGCCATTTGTCACGCCACTGTGCACTGCCACTGTGCACAAGCTGAGCTGGCACTGCTGTCAGGGCAGGGCAGCTGGGCTGCAGGCTGCCGGGAGGGCTGCTGGGGCTGCTGGGGCTCTCATGGCGGCAGGCTGTACAGGCAGGGCATCGGTCCTGGTTAAGGCCAGTTCAGCGCTGTCGATGCGCAAAGCACCAGTGGGGCAGGCAGCCACATGTCAGCTCCAGATTCTAAGTGGGCAAAGCCTAGCCGCTGTACAGCCCTCACATCACCAATGTTTGAATAGGGCTGAAGGGCTCACATGCACTGACTGCATGCCAACCCAGCTCTGCTGGGTGCTGCATGCTCTATATTGGGGACCAACCAGTGGACGCTGAGCTGTGAGCAGCATGCACCTGAGGATGTGGTGGTGTCCACCAGCGATTGATGCTGCTGCTGTGCACCAGCCCATGAACCCCAGGCATGATGTTGCTGCTGGGCACTCAAGCAGCCAAACCTAGTATATCAAGAACACAATGGCAGTTATGAGGGGTTGGGCGAATGCAATCCTCAACAGCCACACGGGGCGGGCAGCCAAGTGGTAAGTTGGGAACTAGGAAATATGAAGGCTGGAAGTCACCATGGAGGTTGGATATCAGCTGTGGGCTTCCAAATGATTGACGGCTCCCAGGCAATTGCTACGGTCTGGCCGCTTGGCCCGGGTCAACTCACTTGCACGATGACTGCATCCTCCCAGTCGGAGAAGGGCTCCTTGCGGATTTGAGGGTCGAGCTGATTGTGCCACCTGCGTGTGTCCGAGAGTTTACAAATGCGCAGAGGTTTTGGTACCTCGGCAGCTCATCACCACAGCACATCGGCTTAAAGCGACACAGCACGCGGAATACGCGACATCGTGGTGGCTTAAACAGTCCGAGGAGACCGGCAGTTACTTTGGCTGCCAAATGTGGCTGCGACATCGTGCGCCTCACACGAGGTGCGCTCGTCGCGCTATATGCCAATGAGAAGTGCCACGAGCAACACACAAGCGCACATTGCTTTACCTCAAACGGCACGATTTCCCAGAGCGGCCGGCCATGCCGGCTGCGATCAGCGACCAGTTCTTCGTGGTACCGTAGGTGCGGATGAGTTTGGTGAGCTGCTTGTCCTCCTGCAAAACACCGTAAACTAGTCGCAGCGGTTAGCTTGCACTAACCACAGCACGGAGGCTCTCTCGTCTGTGCGCCAGGGGCTTGTGTACCTCGGCTGTCCAGGCCCCTCGCTTGCTACCCGCGTCATTTGCCTCGCCGCTTTCCGGGTCGTCCTCCATCGCGGAGGCACAGGACGGTCAGCGATGCCTAGCTGCCGGCATCAGCGGGGCTGGGACCCTGCGCACTGTCATATCTGCGCTCCGCGACGCAAAACCAAGGAGCGTAGAAGTAACTGTCCATGAAGACAAATCCACTAAAGTATGGAACTCAAGTTTGCTCTGGGAGGAGCAGCCACTGTAGTAGCGTGCAGGACGTGATGTAATAAGCTGTGCGGAGGAGTATTGTTAGGGTGTGTTCGGCTACCTGTAGCAAGCTGGCAGGGTTACACACGGCAGGGTAGTGACGGTGGGTCACAGAATGTAAGTTGTCTAAAGGTGCTAGCTAGAACTGCATCGGCACCACAGCCAGGAAGGTGGATGGACAGGGACTGCAACGCAGCGCTCAACATGCAGCGCATTGGGGAGAGCAGGTGGCGCCCACTGGAGCTGTCCTGGTGGCCAGACCAGGGAGCGCTGCCAGCCAAGGGCAAGGAGTACCCTGGCCTGGGCTACAAGCGGCTGCGAGACAAGCCACCCAAGGCCCAGCAGGAGCAGCAGCAGCCTGCTGAGGCACAGTAGTGTGTGACCCCTTGGTTAAGCTGTCGTCAGCTCACAATCAGCGCATGTTCGTCACGCCGAATTTACACCATAGCCCCCGCGGTCAGCCAATAGTGTAGGTGGTAGGCACTCATGCACCTGCGAGGCTGCCTGGCTGCGCGACTGCCTGGCTGCATGGAGGCTGTAGCAGCTTGCTTGGTTGCGCTATGGTAAGCCACATCAGGTCCTGTACTTACTTGCCATGCCGCTTACTCCTGGCTGGGTGTAGCAGGGTGTAAGCTACGTCACCCCTTGGGGATATAGCGCAGTTGGGGTTCCGGTGGGAGGGTAGCAAGGGCACGCCCCGAGGCTCCTCTCCTCTCTTAATGCACGCCCCACGGCGAGGGCGTAGTCTATCTTTCTTTAGGGCGATTGGGGAGCCACTTTGCGCTGCTGCTCGGCACGGGGGAGGGGGCGATTGTGCTGGGCGGGCATCATGCATCGTGCACACTTCACAAGAGCCCCCCTTTAGAAGCCATGCTGACCTGCTGACCCAACAACAATAGTTGAGGCAGATCCGGCTGTGTTCAGCTGGTAGCACACCAGCTGGCCCAGTGGAAGCCGACCAAGGGCCAGGTGCGTTGAGGCACCTCCTTCTGTGTTCAGGCTAGAACTGCAACTCCCCTCGCATCAACATGAGTGTGTGCCCCACCCCTTGGAGCTGTTAGCCCCCACATTAGTGCATGCAGGTGATACCAACTCTACAGCATAGCCCTCTGGGTCAGGCAATGGTGTAGGTGGTAGACGACCATGCCCATGTGTATGCCATGTGTATGCCATGTGCATGCCATGTGCGTGGGAACTCCACACAGACAAAAAAAACCGTTTTGTAGTGGTCCACGCTTAGTGTTCCACGGCAATGAAGGCTTTAGGTAGAGGGCCAAGGTGCTGGGTATAGCAGCTGATGATGTAACAGCAGTAATGGACCTGCCCTGTGAGGGGCACCAACCCTCTGGCGGGGGCTGGTTGACAGTGGCGCAGGGGAGGGTGGGGCTCTGCAGTGTAGCAGCTGGTGATGAACCTGGCCTTCTTGGGAGACCCAGTCTCCTGGCCGGGGCTGAGGATGTGGGGGCTGGTTGACGGAGTGAGTGAGGGAGTGATGTGGGGGCTGGTTGACGGAGTGAGTGAGGGAGTGATGTGGGGGCTGGTTGACGGAGTGAGTGAGGGAGTGATGTGGGGGCTGGTTGACGGAGTGAGTGAGGGAGTGATGTGGGGGCTGGTTGACGGAGTGAGTGAGGGAGTGATGTGGGGGCTGGTTGACGGAGTGAGTGAGGGAGTGATGTGGGGGCTGGTTGACGCGCAGCCGCTGCTGTCGCCGCGCCTCACACCCCTGCTGGCCATCCATAGCTAAGCTGACCCGGCAAGTGATACACTAGGCTCATAGCAGCACCTTGCCTCGCAGCTGGCCACAGACCCTGGGCCTCTCCACCACCTTGCGCTAGGCCTGCAGTTCGGCATTGACATCCCCACATGCCCCCACATGCCACTGCTGGCATTGCCATGAGAGATCACCAACTGCTCAAGACAGCGGTAGGTTCTGATGGAGCCGGCCTCAGCCTCCTGAACAGACTGCATGGCACGAGGGGTCACTGCTGGTCACACTAGATGTCAGTGGCCTCCAGGCACCAAGCACTATGGCACGCTAGCCTCACACCACTGCCTTCACCTTCACCCACCAGCTGAAAGACCTGCCAGTACCTATCTAAACCCAACCCCAGCAAGCCCACAACCCCTGCAGCAGCCAACACCTGGGGCACCCCACCCCACGCCCTGTCCATGCACCTCCTGCATCCTGGACAGACTGCAAGGCACATTAGGTACACAACCCGTAGGCTATCTGGAGATGCAAGACAGCTGCCACCTTTGCCAAGACCTGCAAGTCAACCTCACATAAACTCACACCACCACCCCTCCACTGCCCTGAACTGCCACTGTTCAGGCCATATAGCCCCAGCCAGTGCTGGGCCTACCTGGGCGCCAGGCACTTGGCCACTTGCCCTACACCACATCCCAGGTGGCCTCAAGGGCCGCCATGTGGGCGTGCAAGCGGTGCAGCGGAGCAGGGGTAAGGTGCCTGCTGAGGGGGCTGAGGCTGGCTGGCGGCTGATCACATCCAGGGCTGGCGTGCTTCCATGCATGCACACATTTTCACTGCATCGGCTCGCCTAGCTTACCTGGTCTGGGTGGGTCGGGCTGAGGGCAAGGTGCCTGCTGAGGGGGCTCCAGCATTCACTCCCAGGCACCAGGCCAGGTGCCCTGATTCTACAGCTCTACCATTTCCGGGGTGATGGCGTTGCACGGGCATGGTGTCCAGCAGCATGACTTGCATACTAGGCAGCCAAGCTCGGTTGCATACACCCCCAAGCCCTGGGAGGGTCTGCTAGTCTGTAGGCCGCTCACAGGCCAACAGGCAAACATACACATGCCTGCCCTGACCAAAGCTGACCAGGCCTGCATTAACCAAAGCTGACCAGGCCTGCATTAACCAAAGCTGACCAGGCCTGCTCCAACCAAAGCTGACCAGGCCTGCCCTTGCCAGAGCTGACCAGGTGTGACCAACTCCCCTCAACAGCTCAAGTGCAGGGCCGCCTGTTGTGGCCAGACTGATGCCAGTGGTCAGCGCCCGCCCACCCATCCGCCCTCCCTAAAGGCAAGGGCAAGGCAGGCACCTGGACTAGCTGGGACTGCAACGCAACTCTGAGCATGCAATGCATGTGGGGGGAGCCAGAGAGGCCTGCTGCAGCTGCGCTGGTGGCCTGAGCAGGGCAAAGCCAACTGGCTCACGGTTGATCAGTACCCAACCTCTGTGTCCTAGACTTGCATTGGCTCACATTGAGCATGCACGTCATGTCCATCAGAAAATGACGCCCCCCGTACTAGTCACGGATAGCTAAGGCACACAGGTGAAGACCGCCCCAGCTGGGGGGGGCCACACCACTTTGTAGTACTGCTTGTCAGAGCTTACATCTCATTGTGCCGCCATGTGCCTTGTACCCTGTTTTACAAGACAGGGTAAATACTGGTGCTTGCCAGTGCACTCCAGTCCTCAAAACTCCGGGGTAGGAAGTGCTTCATAGTTCCCTCCTTTTCCTGTTCACTAGATAACCAGCGCTGTTGGATGAGGCGTGCAGACCATCCGACAACAAGACGCGACACCAGAACGCTGTGCAACGCCCTGCCCTTCTGTCTTTTCGCTGGTCACATTTGAGAGTTCAGAGTTGCTTAGAATTTGTTGCTTAGAATGCCGCGGCCCATTCCAGCGAAACAGCGTTACGTATAAACTGTTCTGCACTCACAGCCGGCTTATTCACTTGCTCAGTATGGAGGTTCAGGGCGAAAGCATTTATAACCTGCTACCAAGGCCTCAGGAGGTTCCTGTCCGGCCGGAGCGGCACAACTCGTCGGTGAGAACCCAAGCTAGACATGCTCATTAACGCCAAGAAACCTTTGTGGCCGAATGCCTGTCTCTACGTGCTGCTTGCAGTTTGCGGGCAAAGTCGACCCTAAGAACTTTACTTTCGGACAGAATAAAGCCCAGCTACATGCGACATTTGGCTTGCCGAACGGCTGCAACTCACAGCACCCCACACAGTACACAAGAAAGCACGAGAAAGAACCGGTTC
Source organism: Haematococcus lacustris (assembly GCA_030144725.1). NCBI lineage: Eukaryota > Viridiplantae > Chlorophyta > Chlorophyceae > Chlamydomonadales > Haematococcaceae > Haematococcus > Haematococcus lacustris. Next base: position 41,057 of record JASKMD010000212.1, on the reverse strand, counting down.
TTCCTGATCGTGAGTCCCGACGTTGTCAAGCTTTGCACTCACACGCCCTCTTCCACCCTGGCATATTGATGCTGCTGCCCGTGCACTGCTCTTCTTAGGAGTGCTCCTTGTCAGTGTTCAGCCAGTGCACATTGCTTGCCCATCATCAATGGGTGGGATGGTTCCTTGTGGAGTTCCCCCGCTAGCCACTATGACAGCCTGTGCAATCTCCCCACAACTCGTGAATGACCTCCCCTCATGCACAAGAGGCAGCTGTTGCTTACCACCACCACATCACAGACACTGAGGCAGCCGACCTTACAGCGCTGCTACCTCTGTTGGGTTGGGGCAGTGTGCATCTGTATGCCTGAGGTATTTGCAAGAGGACCAGTGCTATGGGTGATACTCAACCTTGCAGCATGCTGTGCTACACTAATGGTACACTGGCATATCACTCCCAGCGCCCTACCCTGGCCAATGAGCGTGTGTGTGACATGTGCGTGCAAGGTTTCACAGCTAGGCAAGGGTAGCAGCTGCGGCCCCATGGCACTTTGCTGCAGGTAGGCCAGCGGTACGGTATCATCAGGCTGCTCAGGGTCAGTGGTGGCAGCTAAGCATGTCACTGGCTGTGCGAGTGTGTGGCCCTGCCAGTGTGCAAGCACCCACTCTCCAGTAACACAATGCTGTGCTAGGCTGGGTGAACCACATGTCACAAAACACTAGTCTGATGGGGTGAACGGCCGTGTGCGCTGCCAAGGCCCCTCCCAGCCCCCTTGGGCTGCTTCGGCTCATGCATGCAGTGACTGCTGTGAATGCATGTGCAGCCAAGCCACCCTCCAACCCCAAGACCAAGTTGCGGCCTCCTGTGCCCGCCAAGGAGGACGCCCCTGTGATGGGGCTGCAGAGCAACAAGAACTTCATCACCACCAACGCCGTCCAGGTCATCCTAGCCAAGCCGCAGAAGGTCCCGCAAGAGGAGTTTGTGTGGACCATGCGGCCCGGATACGGATCCACCCCGCTGTACTTGCGCCGCAACAAACAGCGTGTCGCGTACGAGAAGGAGCAGTTTGAGCAGTATGTCCGCATGCGGCAGGAGCCGGTGAGGAGACTGAGGGAAGGGTAGGAGTGCGGCACTGCAGGAGTTGTCACCAAGTCAGGCACTGTGTCCTGGAGCAGCATGAGCTGGCTGGGTGCTCGAGTAGCTGCAAACAGTAACTGGCAAGCGCCCTGGCTGCAATGCACCTTGAGAAGGAGTGGGGTTGCTATCTGCCTGTGCTGCCACTCAGCCACTGCTGTGCTGCATGGCTCGGCCATGGCAGCACCCTTGTGGAAGGAGCTGGCTTGGTCTGATCACCAGTGGCTCACTATACCCTCACTGCACCCTCAGAGCAGTAGTCCAGTGGTCTGACTCTCAGTGCAGCAGCCGGCCACCTCAGCCGTCTTAGTGACCGGCAAACCCTGAGGGAGGTCAAGGCTGGCTGGAGGGTGATTGGGGTGCTAGTCACACAGCACATCCAGATGCCGATCACTGTGAACAACTCGTCAGCCGCAAGCCATGACCACCACCACAGCTAGCCTGCTGATGGCCCTTCTGCTGATGTCCGGGTGCCCACCTCACTGCTGCCCCTAATGCCTAGTGCTGGCCCCTCACCCAGCCCACACAGGCCTCAGCCAGCCCAGGGCTCTGCATGTCTTCACTGTCTTCACTGTTATATTGTTTTAGGTTTTTGTACACTGCAGCTGACATAGCAGGCCAGTGAGGCAGAGATGAGGTGTATGAGAGACGAGTCTGAGTGCCTTGGGTGTCTGAGAGCTGGGTCTGAGGTGCCTCATGCTGCATGCACGGCAGGCTGCCAACGCCTCAGTGAGCCAGCTGAGCTCTTCGGAGCGGTCCGAGCTCCTGCGCCACCTTAAGCGCAAGTGGGCCAGCCTGAATGACGCCTACCAGCGCCTGCCCCTCAGCACTGACAGTGAGCAGAAGAAGCACCGCAAGGAGGAGCTGGAGAGGATGCTGGCAGAGGTGGGGCCCTATGTGTGTGACCAGCGCTTGACCATGTGCAGGGATAGAAAGCTGGGTAGACTGGAGTTGACAGGCAGGGTAGAGGTGGGAGGTAACAGGCAGGGCAGGCATGTGGGTGGGTGGGTAGGCATACACGGCAGGGGTTGCTTGGGACTGGTTGTGGCCACACGTAGTAAACAACACGCCATCCAGTGTGTGACGGCCCTGCTGCTGCCGGCTGCTGCTCCTGTTGCTGGTGCCCCTGCTGCTGGTATGTCCCTGGTCTGCTGCTGCTGGTGTGTCACCACTGGTCTGCTGCTGGTGATGATGATGCTGGTGATGATGATGCTGTCGGCTCCTGGTGACATTCTGCAGACCGAGAAGGACATCAAGACCTTGGAACGAGGCGAGACAGTGCTGGTGGTTGATGAGTGACACACTGCTGGGTGGTGAGAGAGCAGCACACCTCCCACTGCACCCCGGCACCTTGCACCCCAGCAGCTGCGGAACAGCATAGCAACCCTAGGTACTACCCCTCCCGCTGCGCCCCCTCCCCGCCACCTGGGCCACCTAAGCACCTGGTCAGGCAGCGGTCACAGCACTCCAGCTTGTGGGCCTCCCAGCTCTCACCTCCTGCCCACACCCCAAAAGACACGTTGCTACTGGATACGCTGAGCTGTGGCGTAGGGAGGCAGCAGCCAGGCAAACCCAGCAGGGCGCTGGCTGCACAGCTCCACAGCAGGAAGGGAGCCACTGTGGGTCACAGCCCTGGAGCCAGTGGCCTGGTCCCTGAAAACCACCCTGCTGCCAGGAGGAAGCTCCTCCGTCGATGCACTGCGGTGACCACAGTCCTGTGGCAGTCCAGTGACTGCCTTGCAGCCCTGACCCAAAGCAGCTGCGCACTGCCCGGGGGGCCTCCATTGTGCTGTGGCAGGCCCCAGGCATACCCCCAGCGACCTCAGGGCAAGCCCCTCAGCAGCAGAGGCTGCCAGGTCCAGGTTGGGAGAGGGGGAGGATCAGAGAAAAAGGATCTGGTCAGTGCCAGCCTCACCATAGGCCCCCTGCCAGCGTGTCAGCAGCAGAGGCGCCAGGCTACAGCTTCAGCCCAGCCAGCGGCAGGGACTGCTGGTCTTGTGGACAGCCTTTGCAGGGGCTGCCGCTGTGCTGTTGGTCGTGTCCCAGCCATCCTACCCCTGAGGCGAGATGCTCCTCACACAGCTTGCATCAGCTGTATGCTCCCCCACAGCTTGCACCAGCTATGATGTAACGTTTGCTACATCATAGCAGTGGGTCGCAGAGGGCATGGAGCCAGGCAGCGGTCATGGCTTGCAAGATAGGCGCCAGCCGCAGCGGAGGCAGAGCGCCAGAGCGCCTCCCAGTGGCTGGCATCAGGTCGGCCACACATGTCTACTGGGTGAGGGCCATGTGTAACAAACAACCAACATGCTTTTTTGATTTGCACTAGCGCCCCTAACATGAGCAGCAAATGGTAGCAGTGGCTGACACCTATAATCAACGGCTGTAGGCCGTGACTAACGTGTATAGCCACCCAATGTACAAGATGGTACATGTAGCTTTTCCATCAGTTCAGTCAGTGCAAAGAGGTAACAAGTCCTACAAACAACCAATCAGTATTTCTCCAAGAACCAGCAGTGGAAGGGAAGCCCCACGTACAACTTTCCGCTAGCACCTCGCAAGTGCTTGTAGCTTGCACACGATTACACAAATGTCAGCCGCATGGCATGAGCGAATAACATTCGTCACCAATTGGCACCATGTCCAATGTCAAAGCGTCCAACACTCAACGATCAACATTGCCAACAAGGTGACGGCAAAGCAGGCACCAAAAACCTGCAACAGGACCACCCAGCTTCTATGCAAGCAACTAGATAAAAGCCCATGCACATAGGGTGTACACGAGGCCTACCCATCACATCCCCCCACATTAGCAAAACAGCCTCAACAATCTCACCAACGTCTTGATTGTTTCAACGAAAGTCAGCTTGATCCTCATGTTCGGATCCTAGTGCAATGCTTCAACCACATTGCGTACGTGACTGTCGTTTGTTGTCACCGACCGGCATCCCATCTCATGTTCATAGTGCTTGTCCAACGTCTACTTATAGCCGGGCCATGTGGATGGGCCCATGTGGGACAGTCATCATAGCAGGCCCCAGTCAGGCAGTGTTGCGCGAGGTGCCGGGTTCAAGTCCTAGTCACAGCTGATTTCAGCAAGCCCCACAGGCGGGATCCACCGGCAGGGTGGTGGAGGCTGTCTGGTAGCCTGACTTCTCTCCAGCGGCTGTCGTCACCCTCATTGTGATGGAGCCTGAGGTCAAGCAGGTCAACGGCTGCAGCTATGAGCACCATCATGGCATGACATCATGGGGCCCTGCTCTCGAGTGCTGTGTGCAAGCACACCAGGCAGGCAGAGTGGCAAGTGTGGGGGGTAGGGCACAGTCTGTCAAAGGTAGTCTCACCTGATGCCCGCTGAGGCTCCCTCCTGGATCAGCCCTGAGACGTCTCACCCACAAGACGTTAAATTCCCGTGTCCACAGAGCGCGTCAGTGCTCTCAAAGCCCAGCCCAAGAGCTCTGGCGACTCGAGGGTTGGTTAGGGTAGGTTTGTTTCGCCAGGCTGTCAGCCTTCAAGCAATTAAGCTGTTAGTTTTGATGGGGAGCCCAGTGGTCTGTCCCGGGAAAGTGCCATCTTCGTGGGGTTGGCAGTCATCAAGGGTGCGACCGAGGATGCTTCAATAACATTGTAGCGGAGTGAGATTACCCACAGGCCGACATGTTGTTCCTTGTTGAATAAGTTTTGTTTGTCTGTCAAAGGTAGTCTGTGTGAGAGGGGATGCCCGAGGTGTGACCGAGGTAAATGTGGGCATCACAGCCAAGCTGCAGTGCAGGCGGCAGTGGGTAGGGAACAGCCAAGCGCTATGCAGGCTGGGGTTAGGCACTTACTGGCGGAGCAAGGCACAGTCAGGGTGACAGCGGACGGGGTGGCAGGGTACATTCCCGTCGTGTACATGCGGTTAGGGCTGCGGGGACAGCCAGCAACAGCCAGGCGCGTAATGAAGGGTGGGAAGGTAGGGTGAGCGAACCCTTCCTTTCAGCACGTTGAGGTGGTGCTATGGGTCAAGGTGTGGGCCAGGCCTGCTGGAGTACCTGCAGTCAGGTGGATTGGTGTTCACCCCTAGAACAAGGGTTGGAGTTAGGCTTAGGGTTTGACCCCAATGGCGAAATGGTGCGCACCCCTGGTACAAGACCCAGGGTTAGGGTCTAACCTAAACCCTAACCCTAGCCCTAACCCTAACCCTAGGACCAGAAGGACCTGAGTTGATGTGCAATGTGGTTCATTGAGGCTTAGGGTTTGACCCACCCCCCACCCCCCACCCCCCACCCCTAGCACAACTGGCGGGCGGCAGGCAGAGGTACCAGCTGGGGTGCATCCTTGTGCCGGAACAGGCAGGGAGGGGCCCAAGCAAAGAATGGGTTTACAGGCAGAAGCTGGTGCTTAGGAGCAGGGCTGCTGCTTCAGGCAGCTGGTGCAGCTGGCTGCTCACCACTTTGAATCCTGGACGGGGGTGAAGGAGCCCGCAGAGGCTGTGAGCAGGTACAGGACGGACCCTGCACCCGACACCTGCAGCCAGGACACACCCTTGGTGGCAAAGCTGCATCCTCCCTTTTAACCTTGCCTCCCGCCATCCCTTCCCTGTCTCCCCTTCCCACCTGCCTTCCCGCCCTCCACTTCCAACCTGCCTGCTCATCCTCCACTTCCCATCTGCCTGCCTGTTGATCTCCTACTCACTCCACTGAGTGCTTCGAGGTCAAGAGGGTCCTGGTCTGCTGCTAGCTGCCTGCTTGGCTGGCCTACTCAGGGTGTAGCCGTCAGGCAACATCTTTGGCGACTGGGTCACAGCCACTTGCAAGGATGGGGTAAACAACCTTGCAGGGGTGCAGCTGTTAGGTGTAACACCAGCGTCCACACCCACCGCCTCACCAAGGGTGCACCCAACGGACCTGCACTGTGTTGGCGCCTGGGCATAGCTTGGTGTTGGGCTTGCCGCTCTGGGACACGGTGAAGGTGAGGCCACTGTGCACGCCCACCACCAACAGCACCAACACCAAAAATGAGATGCAGTTTCATGCAGTACTAGGGCATGGTATTAGCAGATCAACCAGGGCAGCTGTAACTTTACCCGTCCCACTCACTTCCTGCTGGCCCACCATACACAGAGCTGAGCCAAGCAGCAGGTCTGGGCTCATGCCTGCTCATGCTGCCCCCACCTCACGCCATCACCACCTCCTCCCCCAGCCCCCTTACTTGTTGATCACGGGTGCGGCATGGCCATCGTGCTTCTCTTCTGGGTGGCTAGTGCAGGACTTTGCGAACTCCTCCAGATACAGCCTGCGCAGCACACCACCAACTGCCAGCCTGCTCACTCCGCACGCGCCGGCACACGCTAGCACGCGCTAGCACGCGGATCCACTCGACAACAACTAAGGCCTAGCGTCATTGTGCGCCGTGCACACAAGAGGCAAGGGGGTGCCTTGGGTGTGCGAAGATGCAGGAAAGGGGTGCTCGGGTGGGCCAACCGCATAAGCGAGACAGGCTTACGCTGGGTATGCCAGTGTGCTGGCCACAGCCATGGCGAGCAGCAGCAGAACGGCGTTCATCTTCCTCGAAGCAGCCTCGGTAGCAAGTTCTCGAGTAAGTGATCAATGAGGCTGGGGAGGGCAGTAGGTCCGAGGAGGTTAGGCTGCTAACGCTGCTGCGCCGACCGCGATCTGCCAGGTGTGACTGTGTGTGACAGCTGGACTGGTTGGGCTGTCAATGACAGTGTCACATGAGCCGTTGGCGCGCTGCCAGCCTTGCAATGGTACCCCCTCCCTGGCTGTTGTCAGCCAACGTCGGACATTTTCCCCCCCGCCGATCGCGCCTCGATTGCGGACCGAATAGGGGGACCGACGCCGACTGATATCGGCCCAATCGCTCGATGGGGTAAGCTGTCGATTCGATGGGGGTATCGATTTATGTGATTTCGAGGCATGTTCGAGGCATGTTTCAGGCATGTTCGAGTCGGCTCCATCAATCGATTTGATGGGGCATCGATAGTTCCAAGACACTCGATGTTACACTGGCATATTGCCAAAGCACAAGACCTACGGGAATGCTGACTGCACTAGCGCCCCACAACACAACACCAACAATAACACCACCACCAAGGCCAACACAACACCACCACCACCAACAGCAACATGACCAACTCAACAACACCAACAACACCAACAACGAGCCATGTCGCACACTAAGCATGGACAGGCAACCACCCAAGTGCTTGGCTTGGCTTGGCTGTCTCACTGGCTTGGCTGTCCCCTTGAGAGAGGGATGGCATGGGTCATTGTCGTGTGTGGGCATGGCATGGCTAGTGAGGGTTGTGTTGGCTGCTACTACCAGCGCTGGCTCGAGGCTGCCCGCTCCAGGCTGCCTGCTGGGGTTGGGGGGAAGTAGACGGGGTTGCGGACTGGTGGTGGTGGTGGGACAGCAGAGGGACGGAGGAAGAGGCCAAGGGGCAGGAGGCCAGCTGGGCTGGGTGTCAGCTACTTACCGGCAGGTGCTTGGCTTCGCTTGGCGTGGCTGTCCAACTGCTGTCCCCTTGCAAGAGGGATGGCATGGGTCATTGTCGTGTGTGGGCATGGCATGGCTAGTGAGGGTTGTGTTGGCTGCTACTACCAGCGCTGGCTCAAGGCTGCCAGCTCCAGGCTGCCCGCTGGGGTTGGGGGGAAGTAGACGGGGTTGCGGACTGGTGGTGGTGGTGGGACAGCAGAGGGACGGAGGAAGAGGCCAAGGGGCAGGAGGCCAGCTGGGCTGGGTGTCAGCTACTTACCGGCAGGTGTTCAGCCACTTCTTAAAGGGGTTAGGGAGAAGAGGGAGAAGGGGGAGAAGAGAGGGCAGGCAGGAGAGGGAGAAGAGGAATGAGATTGGGCAGGGAGAAGAGGGACAAGAGGGGGCTCCCTCCTGGCTGCTGGGTAGGGTAGGGAGGGGACTTCGATGTTGGAGGAAAGTGAGAGGGAGGGGGGATATGGGGGCGTAGGAGACTTGGAGGTGTTGGAGGACTTGGAGGTGTTGGAGACAGGGTAGGGTTAGGGGGAAGGGGCCAAGGGGTTGGAGTGTGACTGTTAGACCTGCAGCAAGCAAGGGGGGCCAGGGGCATGCTTGTGATCAACAAACAAGGACATGCATGACTAGAGGTGGGCAGGCGGGTCAAACACCCCAACAACATTTGCACTCACTTTAGCTCTTTGCTGCTGGCATCCTCCTGCCCCAGTATGGCTGCCGCTTTTTCGCCTCCAAGCTACTTGTTGACTCCTTGCTGCTTGTTGGCTCCTGGCTGCTGCTCCTGGCTGCACTTGGCCGCTGCTCTTGGCTGCAAGGTAGGGTAGAGAGATCAGCTGACTCCTGACTGTCCACGCCCTTCCACAACTGCCACACACCTGCCGGGGAGGGGAGGGGAGGGGAGGGGAGGGGAGGGGAGGGGAGGGGAGGGGAGGGGAGGGGAGGGGAGGGGAGGGGAGGGGAGGGGAGGGGAGGGGAGGGGAGGGGAGGGGAGGGGAGGGGAGGGGAGGGGAGGGGAGGGGAGGGCTGGGCGCAGGCACGGGGTGGAAATGTGTTGACAGATTGAGAGGGGTGAGTGTACAGGGAAAAGGAAGGGGGAGGGGAGGTGCTGGTGGTAGTAATGGTAAAGGGGGATGGGTGTGACCATCAGAACCTGCAGAAAAACAAGGGCATGACAGCGGACTAGGTACATAAAGCCACACAGTTGCAAGGGCTAGCCACTCACCACTCACTCACTTGCTAGGTTGAGTGTGTGAGGGGGGAATGGGGTTGGGTGTGGGACGAGGGGGTGGGTGCTGCTCATCGTTGCCACTCATTGCTGCCGCTCATCGCTGCCGCTCATCGCTGCCGCTCATCGCTGCCGCTCATCGCTGCCGCTCATCGCTCCCGCTTCTAACCGCTCTGCCAAGCTGCTTCCCTTGGCTGCACTTCATGGCTTCCAGCTTACGACTGGTCCTGCGCTCCAGGCTCCTTAAGTTCACCTCCAATCCACTTCACCTGCAAGCAACCCATGCCACACATTCTTTACCAATTGATGATTGATGATCATCGCACCTTTCCCGTGCTACTTGGCATAAGTTGTGGAAGCAGGCCGCGCTCCAGGCGGAAGCTCTGCCGGAGAAATCTTCCTACTTCTCTTCTATCTGACTGCAGTTCTTGCTCCTTGCGCCACCTTGCTCCTCTTGCACCTTTCCCTTACCATTCTTTCTCCTCGCTGCCTCTTGCTCCTTTCGCTCGACCTAGTCGCATGCTTTCTATTGCTGTGGCGTGTTTGGTCCGGGCTGCTGCTGGCTGCTGCTGGCTGCTAGCTCATCCTGGCTGCTAGCTCATCCTGGCTGCTGTGTGCTGTCCTTCGCGCTTCCTTCGCTTCCTTCGCGCTTCCCTTGCGAAACCTGCATGCAACCTGAAAGTACATAAATTCGTGTTATATAGATGGCCTGCTGGGTTCGCACCACCTCTAGTGTGTTCAATAAGTTGCCTCAGTAAGTGCCAGTGGCACTGTGGTTATGATGGTTGGGATACACCGCAATGACGGTCGGCAGCTTTCAACCAGCTTCGAGCGCACTCGACCCTATTTTGATGACCCCATCGACTTTGTGACAATCGACAGGTTTCGATGACCCGGGGGGAGTCTCTGGCGGCCAGCCCATCGGTCGCCCGACAGATTTCGACCAGCTTCGACCGCCTTCGACCGCAATCGATCCCATTTCGATGACCCCATCGGTTTCGCGACAATTGACAGGTTTCGATGACCCCGGGGAAAATGTCCGACGAAGTCGTGACGCTATCCAGGCAGAGCCTGCTAGGATCTATATACACCATTAGGGCGCGACCATGTTCGGTTGATATTAACATAACTTTCTTAACATGTGGAAAACCTTAACAAAACCTTAAGACACGCGGCCCGACCGCGTCCAGCACCCGTTTTCATGTAACACCATGTAAAACATTAATGATGCAGCGCTCTAGCTTTTGCTAGAGCTCCTGTGTAGCATGCAGCGCACCTGCTTGCAGACTGGTGCCGAAGTTTCCTAATTTTGTTATATTCTCTTCCAAATTTCGCAAGTCCAGGGTTCACCTATTTTGGACGAGTCAGCAATACCACGCTGCACTGGCGATGGCGGCCCTTTGTTTGCAAGACCGAGAGGCCGACGCGCAATATAGGGCGCCAAGGTAACTGGACACGACATAAGGAGCACATCACCTCACGGATGCCATCCTCTGATTCGTTCGTCTTAAAAGCTCAGGGCGAGCCTCGCCATCAGCGACTTCACAGTGGCGGGCCGCATTGGAGACGGCAGCTTCTCTACAGTCATCCTGGCAACACACCGTCAAAGCGGCGAGCACTTCGCCATAAAAATTGTTAACAAACATTTGGTCATGCGTAACAAAATGGTGACTTACATCCGCAACGAGCGACTCATCCTGGATGCATTAGACCACGATGGAGTGGTAAAGCTGAAGTGCACCTTCCAGGATCCAGACTCTCTGTGTGAGTTTCAACAGCAAGAGACCCACCCTGCAGTGACAGCAGTAGGCACAGCAGCCTGAGCAATTGTGCAGTTTCAGGGAGAGCAGAAGGAGTGGCGCAGCGGCAGCAGTGCCAGCAGCAGGCAGAGGGATGCAAGGCAGCACAGCACACCAGCCTTGTCATGTATGCGTGCAAATTTGGTGTGCTGCCTTGTTGCTCTGCTGTGTGGCGCCTGACCCCCCTGCACTGCAGACATGTGCTGCGAGCTGTGCCCCGGGGGGGACCTGTACGAGCAGATCAGCAGGGTGAGGGTCAGCCATGCGTCGTACCCTCCATGCGGCCATGCATCCATGCATGCATGCCTCCTGAGCACTGCCACTTGGAGTGAAGGGGCATGTGCTGGAGCAGTGCTGCTTTGTGTGCCTAAGATATACTTCTTTTTTAACACACGTACAGAGGGCGGTGGGATGGCATGACATCAGGCAGGAGTGCGATGGAGGGAGGCTGCGAGACCCATGAGCCCATGAGCCCATACTCATATGAGCCCACAAGCCACACTGAGTCGCATGTTCATTTGTTACGGCCACTCCACCACAGTCGACACCATGGGCCATTTGCAGGCACAGTGTCAGCAGTTCAGTTTGTCAGCAGTTCAGCGTTGATGGTAGCGATTTGCATTGGCTGTCCCAATCCATGCGCCTGTCCCCTGGTCTTGGCCACATGCTGACGCCCAGCAGGGTAGGGTAGCCAGTGGGGACCGTGACAACCGCAGCGGAGGTGCAGTGAGCAATGCATGGGCAGATCCCAGGATGCATGGGGCTGTGCCCTGATGACATGGAGGAGTGGCAGGCCCACCTCACTGATGATATGGAGGAGAGGCAAGGGCAAGGGTGGCAATACTGACGCATGAGAGCCAGCCTGGTGTGTGCGCCTTGCAGTGGTGGGCCATAGGGATGGGCCGCATGGCCACTGGGAGCTTGGCCGCCCTGCTGCCCTGCTGCCGTGCAGAGGAGCAAGCTGAGCCTTGAGGCCACTCGCTTCTATGCAGCGGAGGTGGTCCAGGTGGGCCATGGTGGGCGGGACTAGTGCAAGCGTGGGCAGAGCGGCTGGCTCTTAGCAGGCAGGCAGCAAGCAGCACTATCTCCTCAATCCCCACAGAGGTCCCCCTCCCCTGCTCTGGTGGGCGGGACTAGTGCAAGCGTGGGCAGAGCGGCTGGCTCTTAGCAGGCAGGCAGCAAGCAGCACTATCTCCTCAATCCCCACAGAGGTCCCCCTCCCCTGCTCTGGTGGGCGGGACTAGTGCAAGCGTGGGCAGAGCGGCTGGCTCTTAGCAGGCAGGCAGCAAGCAGCACTATCTCCTCAATCCCCACAGAGGTCCCCCTCCCCTGCTCTGGTGGGCGGGACTAGTGCAAGCGTGGGAAGAGCGGCTGGCTCTTAGCAGGCAGGCAGCGAGCAGTAGCACCCCGACTGAGGTCTCCCTTCCCTTCCCTTCCCTGCCCATGGTGGGCCCACATAGATGGCCTGCTCCTGGCCCTAACCCATCCCATCCTCATCCTGACCTGCTCTTTGCTTTGACCCTAAACCACAGACCTGCTCTTTGCTGACAGCGCAGAGCAGGACACAACGCTGACTGACCCACAACCAAAATGCCATGTGCCCGCCCGCCCGCCCGCCCGCCCGCCCGCCCGCCCGCCCGCCCGCCCGCCCGCCCGCCCGCCCGCCCGCCCGCCCGCCCGCCCACACATCTAATGCCTGCCTGCCTGCCTGCCTGCCTGCCTGCCTGCCTGCCTGCCTGCCTGCCTGCCTGCCTGCCTGCCTGCCTGCCTGCCTGCCTGCCTGCCTGCCTGCCTGCCTGCCTGCCTGCCTGCCTGCCTGCCTGCCTGCCTGCCTGCCTGCCTGCCTGCCTGCCTGCCTGCCTGCCTGCCTGCCTGCCTGCCTGCCTGCCTGCCTGCCTGCCTGCCTGCCTGCCTGCCTGCCTGCCTGCCTGCCTCGCCTGCCACCCAGGTGTTGGAGTACCTTCGCAGCAAGCAGGTGGTGCACCGCGACCTGAAGCCTGAGAACCTGCTGCTCACTGCGGAAGGGCACCTGAAGCTTACTGACTTTGGGTCGGCAAAGGTGGGCGCAACCCAGCTCTTGATCAGCAGGGCCAGAGGGGGAGGTGGCAGGGGCATAAGGTGGGCGGTGGGGCGGTGGGGCTGTGGGGCTTAGATCCACCGCTGTCTGCGGCTTGCGCTGTGAGGCGGGGCACTCAGGCTCAGGCTCAGGCTCAGGCTCAGGCTCAGGCTCAGGCTCAGGCTCAGGCTCAGGCTCAGGCTCAGGCTCAGGCTCAGGCTCAGGCTCAGGCTCAGGCTCAGGCTCAGGCTCAGGCTCAGGCTCAGGCTCAGGCTCAGGCTCAGGCTCAGGCTCAGGCTCAGGCTCAGGCTCAGGCTCAGGCTCAGGCTCAGGCTCAAGCTCAGGCTCAGGCTCAGGCTCAGGCTCAGGCTCAGGCTCAGGCTCAGGCTCAGGCTCAGGCTCAGGCTCAGGCTCAGGCTCAGGCTCAGGCTCAGGCTCAGGCTCAGGCTTAGGCTCAGGCTCAGGCTCAGGCTCAGGCTCAGGCTCAGGCTCAGGCTCAGGCTCAGGCTCAGGCAAACAAGAACCGTGCAGTTACCGTGCAGTACCGTGCAGTACGGCGTGTTTACGGTACCCCGAGGACCCTATTGATATGCGTGTTGGTGACATGACAGATGGTGATATTGCACTTTCTACATTCATAGATATTCGTATCATGATGGTAATTTCTACACACTGTGACGGCATGGTAGTATCGAGGTTGCAGGTGAGTATGCTGGCAGTGGGTTGAAGCGGTGCTGCCTCAACAGGGGTGCCTTGTGCCTGCAGGCCTTCTTCCTGCCTGCTGTGGGTGGCACTGGCAAGCAGGCGCGCGCCACCTCCTTTGTCGGCACTGCGGAGTTTGTGTCCCCGGAGGTTAGTGAAGCCGGCCAGCCAGCCA
>JASKMD010000212.1:0-22500 GCA_030144725.1 Haematococcus lacustris | reverse complement strand
AACCGTCATGCCTGCCTGTGGCGCGAATGAGTGTCGGCAATGCAGCGGAGCATGCGTCCGCTGCACTGGAACCAGAGGTGAAGTTGCGGGCACGTCGGACCAAGTTTACGTACGGGAGGCGGGCGGCAGGATGTGATGAGTAAAGCTGCGTCCATTGGGTTTCCAAGCCTGGGCCTATGAGCTGACGCTAGTACGGAGCGTAGCCTGGCGAGGCCGTGGAAACAGGGAGCGTGTCGCAGTGTCACGTGGGCCCCTCACTTCCCTCACCCTCAAGCCGCCATTTCGCGCTCTAATTGCAACACTCGGTGTCTCCAGCCCTGTGTTCTTGTCTGCAAGGTTACAAAGCTGCGACATGTTGCGACTCTGTGAGATGCGCCATTCGGCAGTACTGGCGATGATTGTAGTCGCGGCTCTAGCGCTGGTCAGGTAAGCTGTAGGACGAGGCAGCGAAAGAGGCCGGTCGCATCTATTGATCCCTCCCATTGTCCAATGTCTGAAGCTCTAGTTCTGCTATCACAACGGTGTTGAGCTCGTAGCTCCATCGCTGCCTGAATCCCCATCGATGCATCGCCCCCATGGCCCCACGCCCATCTCACGTGCAATCTGGACCTCACGATTGCTCGCAGGGCCCAGATGCCGCCTCAGTGCTACGCGCCCAGGCCGGCGAGGGAGCAAATCCTGAGGGCAAACTCGTCCACTGTGGCGGTGAGATGCCCGTCGGGCATAGATGCAAGCCATGTTGCACGTGGGATTTTGCGTTCAATCACATTTTGCCGCTTGCGCGAACCGCTGCTGCTGCCTGCCTCCGTGCGCAGTGGGGCTACTTCTGGAAGCACCGTCAGCCTCAACTGTATGTGAGTGTCCACAGCAGCGTCACATGTAGGGCAGTTGTACAGCCGGTCCATAAGCACTTAAAAGTGGCAAGTGGCCAAGCAGCCAAGGTCCTGTTGACGAAACCGGGCATAACGCAGCACAATGATATGGTTCTAGTAACTAAGGGCGGTGAGGGGTTGCAAAGTAAACTTTAGGTAGCTAAGATAGGAGAGGCTGCTGGTGGGCCTTGAAGCAGCATGGCGTGGTATGAGGTGGGGGGCCCTGCCTGACCTGGCTGTGGATATTAGGTTGGGGCTAGGCCTGACCTGACTGCAACATGCTGTGTCACGAGTGCAGGTGCAAAGCGGCGAGACCTTCTCCATTGAGATGGTCAGCCACCACAATGGTGACATGTGAGTGGCGGAACCTGCTCTCACCACCTGCTCCCCCACGTGCTCCCCCACCTGCTCCACCCACCTACTTCCCCCACCTACTTCCCACCACCTGCGGTGTCCCCATCGTTGCGTCCTACAGGACTTGTCGGCACATGCACCTGCACATGCTCCTGCACATGCTGCATCTTGTGTCCCTGCTTTGGTCAAGTGTTGTGAGCAGTGCCAGCTGGCCACTCCACCCCACATTGCAACCCCGGCTCTGATGCAGGCAGCACCAGAGCAACAGCATGTCACTCCTGCCTTGCTCAACTCCATGTGTATTACATTTCTAGCCTTCCTTATCCAACCGCCCTCCTCTAACCTTCCTCAGCTCTCTTCCTCCAAGTAAACTGCCTCCACCACTCTATTAGGTGCAACCCCTGCTGCCCGGTATGGCTGCAGGTATGACTGGATCATCAAGGGTGATGCTGCCCTGGAGGACATCTACAACTTCAACAGCACAAGCCAGACCATCTCAATGAGGGGCCGCAGCGGGCGTGCTGACGGCAAGCACGTCATGACTGGTGAGGAGCTGCATTAGGGCTCAGCTAGTTTTGAAGATGTGCTGCTGCCCCTGCTGCTGCCCCTGCTGCTGTCCCTGCTGCTGCTGCTCCCACTGCCGCCACCACCCGTTATGTTCTTGTAATCGAGTAGACTCCTCCTGCAGCAGTTACCTGGACCTGTAGGCAAGTTGGCTGCCGATGCCACTGCTGCCGCTACTGCTGCTGCTGCTGCTGCCGCCACTGCCGCCGTAGCCGCATCCGGCCGCCTTGACCTGGTGACGCTGCTGAATGGCCCGCAGGTCCAGTGTACATCTGCGGTGCTGAGCCTGGTGACACCCTGAAGATTGAGATCCTGGACCTGAAGCCGCGCAGGAACCCAATCACTGGTGTGTGACCGGAGGGTGACTTGCCCACCCACCTGTCCGCTCAACCACCATAGCCTTAAGTCCTCCCCTGACCCAACCTTGCACGCATTGATCCCACCGCTATGTCACCAACCTGCTTGATGTCCCTGGGCCATGCCCTTGCTATACTTCCACCAGCTGGGGCGTTAGTCGATCATGGGGCAGGACATGCTTCCTCACTACAGCCGTGGTTGGGTCCTACTGCATGCCAGGGCACCATGGAAGCCCACCCCTGCCCCACCCCTGCCCACCCCTGCCCACTGCCTCACTCCAACTTCTGCCGTGTCCACCACACGCTGGCTTCACCCCCGTAGCCCTTTAAATCACCCTTGGCCCAACCCTTTCACGCATTGCTCCCACCGCTGTGTCACCAGTCTGAATGATGGTCTACGACTTGCTCCAGCGCAATGCAGGACATGCTTCCCACCAAAGCTGTGGCTGGCCCCACTGGCCACTCCATGGCTCCATGCAAGGCCATGGCCCCAGCACTGCCCCTGCCCACCCCTGCCCACTGTCTTCCTCGCGCCAGCTCCGCCGCCTTGCTGCCACGCAGGCAAGGCCTTCTCCTCCAACGGCGTGACTGACTGGGGCTGGCAGCGCCGCATTGAGGGCAGCCGCCGCACCGACTCCACCTTCATCTACGAGCTCATCATGGACACGGACGGGTACGCCATGTACGCTGAGCCCCGGCTGAGCTTCACCTGGAAGGATGCAGCAGGCAACCCGCTGGTCAGGGTGCCTTGCTGGCCATTCAATGGTAGGTGGGAGGGGGACAGGGTAGGTGGGAGGAGGAGGAGGGTTGGTGGGAAGAGGAGGAGGAGGAGGGGGGTAGGTGGGAGGAGGAGGAGGAGGGGGGTAGGTGGGAGGTAGGTTGGGGGGTTGGGAGGCAGCTGGACATGCCATTGGCACGGATGGGATGCGCAGGGCTAGGGGCCTCTAAGATCATGAGGGTATGTGCATGCATGTTTGGGTTTAGTCAGCACCAGTGTCAGGTCTTATGTTGTTGTCAATGCCTGCGCAGGCACCCTGACAGGCATGAACAACCAGACCCTGAACTGGTCAAACCCCTTCCAGAGCCTGGGCATCTACACCATCAGCGGCTTCAACTACACATGCGTGGACGGCTACGTCATGCTGGGCGGCTACCACTGTAAGTGGTGCCATTGGACCTGAGTATGGCTTGGGTCGGTATTGAGAAGGGGATGGAAGAGGACCCTGACCATGACCATGACGTCAACCCTGGTCCTGGCCCTGGCCCTGGCCCTGGCCCTGGCCCTGGCCCTGAGCACACCTGATCTTCACAGGATCACCCGGTAGCCATACTGCTTGTTGCACAGTGCAGCCAGTGCACCGAGACTGGGATTGAGCGTGGCTTAGACTGAAGCTGCCACAGGGCTTGCATCAGCCAGTCAAGCCCTAATCCTAACCCTAACCCAGCCCTAACCCTTGAGCTGAATAGGATCATGTAGAAGACTTGCGAGGCTGAGATGGAGCTGAGTTGAACCCCTGCGCCTTGTGTGCAGATGCCGGCGCCATCGTGCCGCACCCCCTGCCGACAGATGACTACAGCGTGTCAGGTGGGACATTGAGCTGTGGTGGCCCTGCCCCTCCTACCCCCTACCCCCTAACTACCCTCCTTTCATCCCCCACCTCTTCCCACTGCCCAACCCTAGTCACTAACCCCCTCCTCCTGTATGGTGGGGCATACAGCACTGAGTTGGCCATGCTCAGTACTCAGTTACACCCCTCCTCCTCATCATTTCTCCCCCCCCCCCTCATTGCAATACCCACCGCTTTCCCCCACTACCCCACCCCAGTCAATAAACCCCTCACCAGAATCCAGGACATGCTTGCTTGCACAGCAAGCCTGCTCCAGCATGACTGTGCTTGTCTTGTGACACCCACCCTCTCACCCTCTCACCCTCTCACCCAGTGTTGCTGCTGCCACACTGTTGCTGCACTGATGTTGCTGCAGGCAAGTGGCGGTTGCCGGTCTCGCCCCACATCGGCAACATTGGCCTGGCATCTGATGTGGAGGACACCGTTAACTCAGCCTGGCCCATGAGGACAGGTAGGCTGAGGCTGCTGCCTACCCTAACCCTAACCCCTCTCACCCACCCCTCAAATGTGAGTAGGATGGTAGGATAGGGGGCACAAACAGCAAACAACATGGCAATGCCCAGCACATGAGTGGTGCGCATGCCCATCATGTCCTGCATGGCCAGTAATGGCGACTCGACTTTGGACTCCCAGCACTTCATCCACGTTAGCATCAGCTCTTCTGACATGACAGGGCAGGCAGCTGGAATGTGTGGGCATGTGGTTTGCAGCAGCGGCTCGGGCAATCAGTGCCAAGTCGTCAGTACAACGCAAATGCCTACAATACTACAGGCAAATGAGTGCTACACGCTGTGTTGTGTTGTGTTGTGCGTTGATGTGTGCAGCCGGCAACATTGACCACAAGCGGCTGGGCATGTGAGTGGCCCTTGAGCACTCAAACTGCTAGTGCCCTGCCCTGCCCTGCCCTGCCCTGCCCTGCCCTGCCCTGCCCTGCCCTGCCCTGCCCTGCCCTGCCCTGCCCTGCCCTGCCCTGCCCTGCCCTGCCCTGCCCTGCCCTGCCCTGCCCTGCCCTGCCCTGCCCTGCCCTGCCCTGCCCTGCCCTGCCCTGCCCTGCCCTGCCCTGCCCTGCCCTGCCCTGCCCTGCCCTGCCCTGCCCTGCCCTGCCCTGCCCTGCCCTGCCCTGCCCTGCCCTGCCCTGCCCTGCCCTGCCCTGCCCTGCCCTGCCCTGCCCTGCCCTGCCCTGCCCTGCCCTGCCCTGCCCTGCCCTGCCCTGCCCTGCCCTGCCCTGCCCTAAGGGGTGCATGCTGGTGTATGCGGGCATGCAGGGGGTCGGAGCTGTACGTGCCTGTCGAGGTGGCTGGCGGTCTTCTCAGCGCTGGTAAGGGGTAAAGAAGCTGATGGAAAGACCAGGGTCATACTGAGCCATAAAGCTCCCTTGCTCCAAGCTCGCACCCACTCAGTCAAATCTGTCCACCCTAACCCACGAACCCACCCTAACTCACGAACCCACGAACTCACCCTCAACCCACGAACCCACGAACCCACCCTGAACCCACAACCCACGAACTGTCATTATGCATATCACCACCTGTGCTTTGTGTGTGTTACTGTGCCAGTTTACTGATGCTGATGCTGTGAGCCCTGACACATGGCATGGCATGGCATGGCATGCACCCTGCCCATGAAGCCCTAGGCTGCAACTCATCTAGTTGCGGGCTGGTTGTGCACGAGGTACACATTCACTTGTTGCTTAGTACCAAGCCAGGTGAGAGGGTGGCGTGGCGTTGCCTGGCTGCAGGGGACTGCCATGCGGGCCAGACCAACTCGGAGTACTCTGGCACCGCCCTGGAGACAAACTTCAATGGCCGGCTGCGCGTCACGGTCATCAAGGCTGACGACCCCACCATCTCGCCACTGGTCAGTGGCTCCGCAGTGTTAGGGTCAGCCCTGCCCTCCCACGCATCAGCAGCAGCTTACACGGAAGCAGCTAGGGCCAGCAGCTAGTGTTGGGGTCAGCCCCGCCCTCCCACGCTAACGTAGCTGCAAAACTCAAGTCTCAGCCTGTCTAGAGTGAAGGGGAAGGGCTCAACGGTCTAAGTCAGCCCATGTACCATTCCAGCAGCCAAAGCCATCAGCCTTCTGTCTGCCTGGCCCTGATAAGCCTCTCCCAGCTGCAGCCTGCTCACACCATTACACCTTGTGTGCCACACAGTACAAGAACCTGCCCACCCCACTGCTGGAGAACGCCAACGAGTGGTGCTTCCACGGCTACACCGTCAACGACTTCCTGCACGACCCCCAGGTAAGCAGCTTGCTCAGCTGCTGCGCACCTCTGCCTTGGTGGCAGACTAAGAGATCAGGAGCAGCGTTTGTTTATGCTGATGTCCATGCCTTTCGGTGCTTATGCGTCTGTAAAAGTGCACTCTAGCAGCGCGTGCCCTGGATAGCTACAGCTCCCATCTCCTCTAAACAGGGAGTGCAGCCTGACCACAGAGGCATCAGAGACTCTAGAACCTCTAAAGCCTGATAGCAGTGCCCCAGGCAGCGAGGTTTACATCCCTGTGGTCCTACCATTGGCAGTGGGCAGGGGCAGAGGTAGGGGCGAGCCAAGCTGAGGGCAGGGGCAGGGGCAGAGGTAGGGGCGAGCCAAGCTGAGGGCAGGGGCAGGGGCAGGGGCAGGGGCAGGGGCAGGGGCAGGGGCAGGGGCAGGGGCAGGGGCAGGGGCAGGGGCAGGGGCAGGGGCAGGGGCAGGGGCAGGGGCGAGCCTGGTTGTTTGTTGATCTGCCTGCAGACTGCCACGGGCCGTGTGGGTTCGTGGAACAGCCTCCTCCCACCTCTGGCCGTCAATACTTACCAGGTGATCCCCTGGGGCAGGCACTAGCCAGTGCAGCAGGCAACTGATGCGTTGTACCTAGAGGGGCCTCTGCCAGAGGGCACACTGCTAATGCGCCCTGGGTGAGGCCCTGGGTGAAGCTCATGCAGGCTAGTCATACCAGGATGTGCCCTGTATCTAGAGTGCCCACTGCCAATGAGCAAGCACTGACGCTAGAACCTCAACAACCCCCTGCCACTGCATGCACGCTAGGGCTCAGCCAGCTTTACCTGAAGCGGTGTGCTGGGGCGACCTGTCTGGGAAGACCTGCCTGAGGGTGAAGGCCGCAACCTGCCTGCCACTATCCTCGGTCCTTGTCCCTGGCCACTTGTCGGGGTCAAGCCGTTAGGGGTTGTGCTGGCAGGGGCACTGCCAACGCTCACATGTTGGGCTGTCGTCATCTGGCTGCCATGTGTCATCATCCACAGTTTTCGGAATTCACCTTGATGCTCCATGTACCATGCAAGACACATGCAAGGCATGCAGTCATGCAAGACATGCAGTCATGCAAGATTAGCACAGTGAGCTGTGAGGTACCGGGTGCTGCCTGCAGCTGATGAACAACACCGGTGGTGACCACCAACGGACTCATGAAGCTGGGCTTCACACGCGACCAGGCCAGCAGCATCATGACCTTTGCATGTGACTGGGAGGTGACCCAGGTGGTGGTGAGTGGGCTAGGTAGCTGTGATGGTGCCATGTGCGCAGGCGATCTGCCACCAATTAGGCTGATGTTGCTGGTGTCGCTAGGATGGTGGGAGAGGGGTGGAAGGCGGGCAGCTGGTGGTGGTAATGAGATGGTGAGCAGTTAGGGGCAACCTAGGTGGTGGTGGTGAGCAAGGCTGTGGTCAGCACTGTTGTATGGTTGTTCAATTGAGGTTGTTGGGTAGTGCAAGTGACAGGTATGGTTGTGCATTGGTTATGCCTAGGTGGTGGTGAGAATGGCTGTTGGTGTTGTCGTTGTCGTCGTCCAAAAGCATCTACAGACGCAGGGCAGTGTTTCCTTTGGGTTAAGGGTAGGTGGTGGGAGCAGGAGTTATGCAGGCCAGAGTATTGTCTTCTTTGTCTCCCAGTGTGCTAAGTTGAGGCGAGGCTTTGTTTGTTTGGGGGCTTGCCAGCTTGTGGCATGCACTTGTGCCTGTGCGCCTGCACCTGTGATGTTTGTCAGGTAGCATGGACTTGAACTTGTTACCAAGACCCATGATGTGTGGATGTGCATGCAGAACACCAACATGGGCAACCACATGTGCTGCCTAAAGTACATCATGCCAGTGGTCTTGGACAAGGGCGCGTACGTGCCCACCACCTTCCCGGGCAGCAGCCGCCCGCTCAGGATCAGCAACAACCGCATCTCCAGGTCCTGGCGTTAGGGAGCTAGCCAGAGTCGGGAGGGACCATGCAATGGACCATGCAAGCACACAGCGGGTCATACCTCTGGCCGACCTACATGCCATCCACCCTGAAGAACCTGTATGCAGCTGTGATCAGGCCTGCCACACATGGAGCATGATGCGAGCTTCCCAGGCCAATGCCGGGCATCACAATTTATGTTCCACACATTGCACTTCTGAGAAGGTCAAAGAGTAGAGCTCCACATGGGCCAGGCTGCAAAGTCTGACGCTTGATGTCGACATAGTGGCACAATGATCGTCTGGTATGAGATATTGAATGATTTCATCTTGGTGGGAGTGCTAGCACGAACACAATCTGGTTTTCAAATAGATATGTTACGATGATGGTGTATCACTGACGTGATTGACAGTTGATTATTAGACGAGTGGAAGAAGGTGAGGTGAGCGTCAGCCGTAGCATCCGCTGCTTGCATACACCATTAACACTGAACTACTAGTCATTTGACTACTAGCCAACTTGAAACGAGAGGTATAGACTAGCCAACAGCTCAAACATGACACACGTTACTGTGCTGCTGCTGCTGAGCCGTGTGTGCCTGGTCGCACAGCCGCTTGTAGCTCCAGCTAGGGTAATACTATCTGCATTTGGCAGGCAGCTACAGCTGCCTTGGCCACCAGCACAGCTCCAGGGACAACTGCTTACCCCACGCGACCTGGGAACTGGGGTACTTTGTCGGAACAGCGGTACTCTGCCACTGCCTCGCCTTGGGTTGTCTTTGATCAACTTGCAGCCCTGCTGGTACCCCTTGCCAGGGGCAGGTAGAGCCCCCAGGCCCTTCCAGCCGCACATCTCCAGGGGGCGCCGCACACTCCCCCATGCATTGGAAGTTAAGGCATGACATCAATGTGCAGGCAGTGGCAACAGGATGCTTGACCAAGGTGACGCCAGCCTTATGTCAGTCGCTTTTCCACTCGCAGCACATGGCAGCGTGAAGCAGCTGTTGCTTGCCTTATGCCCCAGAGTAGCTGGGCAGGGTGGACAGGCTGGCAGGGAGCCACGTGGGCCTGTGGATGACCTGGGACAGCATGGTTCTCCCCTATAAGTAGGGGCTGCGTCAGCTTCTGCCGGGTTTGCTGTCCGAGCCACTTCCTGATTCCCTTCCCCCACTAGAGCGCGACTGGTTAGTTTAACATCCTGATGTTTTGGGTTTAACCACATCTTTAACCAATCTTTAACATACCCGTTTTGCTACCCTGGGACTGCTTCTCACTGGCTACTTCTGCCGGCATAGTGTCGCTGGGTGCATTGCCGTGTCGCGACCAGAACGGCAGCAAAAAAGGACTCGTATCGCGACCAAACGGTCAACTTTAACAATCGGTTTAACACTAACCTTTAACCAGTCCGGTCGCGCTCTATCCCCCACCCCCTTTTGAACATGGGGCGATAGACATTGGCAAATACCACATGCTCGAGGTACAGTTGTAGCAGTGTTTCTTTTCGCGCTATATACAGCGTTCGCTATGAAATGCCATGTTTTGGTCGTTTTGCGGAACTCGGCGAAGGAAAAAACACTGAGCTGTACCAGTGCCTAGAGCACAACTCTACGCTACAGGCTACCAGGCCTGGGCCTTGGGTGCGCGGTCACGAAGCTTCGTGAAACTCACGCCAGGGTACTCCTCGCCTAGGGTCCCACCCCCCCTGCCATTGGCACACCCACCTTCCTGAAGCAGTGCTCCAGGGCCCTCTGCTCTGCCCACTTGGGGTGCGTGTAATCCTCCCACACTACATCCCAGGTGGCCAGGCTGACGGCCACATGCCGCTGGATGGCCACCAGGGAGGTGCCTGCTAGCCTGGCTGCTGCAAGGTGATGCAGCTGGAGCTTGATGGTGTCGTTCCACCGCTGAGTGATGCGGCAGGCCACTTTCATGCCACGGCTACGCCGCTAGCGCGTGTAGAAGCTGTCCAGTATGCCATCCTCATCCCAGCCCCCCGAGGCTGCGGTGACTGCCTGGATGGCGCCGGGTCCAACCCCATGCCCATCTTAATGGCTAGGTCAAACCTTGATGCCCGCTTGTCAGCCAGGCCCTTCCCTATGTCAGCTGGTGGGCTCTCATTGCTGCTGCCAGAGGAGCAAGAGGGGCGTGAAGGCTCAAGGGCCTGCAGCTCCCTGGGATGGTGTGAGGTCACCGCTATCAGTGAGAGTTTGCCTACCAAATACTGACCAGTGTCTGTCATTGACCTGGAACAGCGCAACTGAGTCAATACTTTGAGCTGTAGATCATGGTGGCTAACAGAGGGTGACCATGAGGCATGACTGTCAGGCATGGCGTGTCTAAAAAGTCTGCTACATGGCATATGGAGTGTATCAAAGCCGACGTAATGGCCATGTGACGACGATGATGATGGTGATGCACAGTGCATATGGCGGGCTCTATGCCAGCTACATGTCTGCTGGCTTCAGGCTGGGCGTTGCAGTCAAAGGCCGACCTATCAGCTAGGCACGGCACAGCGATGGAAGGACAGACAGCGCTACGGCGGCCATCAAACCGCGACCTGAAAAGGCCATCCCTAAGTGTGACAACTTCGAGTTCGAGTTTGATTTCTTGGTCAGCGATATGAGCTGTCGGTGTTTCCCAGGCATAGGTAAAAACGCACAGGCTCTCGTCACGCAGCTACAACATCTCAGCGGGCTGCCGGTTAAGCTTCGCGCGAGATGGCTGGCGTGCCGCTTGAGCTTGTGAAGTACGAAACCAGCACTGGCAAGTTTGTCGTTGGCGAGAAAGCCTTGGAGGTGCTTCGCAAAGTCAAAGCCCCGCTGGGCGTCGTCGCGGTGTGCGGGCGAGCTCGCCAAGGGAAATCTTTCATCCTGAACCAGCTCCTACAGCAAACAAGCGGGCACGGTTTCACCGTTGGGCCAACTCACCGGCCATGCACCAAAGGATTGTGGATGTGGTCGTCACCTCAGCGCCGCGTGACAGCCGACGGCAGCGAGAGCTACCTGGTACACCCACTGACAGCCCCCTGCAGTGCTTCCTTGTAACCCCACCTCTGTTGGTGTGAAACACGATGCACTCAGTGACCCTGCTGGCCCTGTTGAATGGCCCTGCTGCAGGTGCTACTGGACACAGAGGGCATTGATGCATACGACCAGGTAAGATAAGGGCGCTAGAGTGTTCAAGAGGGAGCACCTATCAACACCTGAGCCTGTGCACTGCGAGGACCCCTGTGGGCTACTCCCCACCCCTGACCCCTAACCCTAACCCTAACCCTCACTATCAACCCCAACCCTAACCCTTTGGCTGGTGCATGTGCTCTGTGCTGTGCAGACAGCGCAATACAGCACCCAGATCTTCTCGCTGGCGGTGCTGCTGTCCTGCCTGTTTGTGTACAACCACATGGGTGGCATTGATGAGTCAGCGCTAGACCGGCTCTCCCTGGTGACGGAGATGACTAAGCACATCCGGGTCAAGGCAGGCAAAGGTACACAGCAGCGCCAGGAGCGCCAGCAGCAGCCAGCACTGTATCAAAAGAAGCAGCAATCAGCTCTTGATTCATAGTGGCAGTGGCAGCAGCGGGAGCAGCAGCTAGCTTCCACTCCAATAGAAGCAGGGGCAGCAGCAGGGGCACCAGCTAGCTCTGGCAGCTTCTGAGGTACATCTGTTTGTCTCCCAGCAGGGCTCTTCCCCTAGCATTGCACCCAGCCACCCCTAGGTGTTGGGGTCCAGGTCAAGCCTAGTCAAGGTGGACCCTGGCATCTGCAGGCCAAGGGCTGCTGCGTTGTCTCTGACCTGTCACCGGAGCAGGGCTTGACACAGAGACCTGCCAGCCTGTGCTGGGATAAGCTACCAGGCTGCAAACGCAGGGCTGCAAGCTGCTGATAGATCCACACGCATGTGCCAGCCAGCCAGTAGGTCAGGGCTGCTAGGGTGTGCTGCGCTGATGGGGATCTGTTGTGAAGGGGCCTGGGCAGGAGGACTTTAAAGAGCCCTGCCAGCCTGTGCTGGGACCCTAACCCTAACCCACCCCTTCCAGCCACCCCTATCTTCTCAACATCAGCCTGACCGCAGCCAGCTGCACTGTTGATGTCCTAATGGCGCCAGCTGAGCCCCTGTTTGGCCAGGCAAGCTGCTGGCAAGTTGAGCTACATAAGAATTCAGCTCTTCTTGAGCATGACCCAAGGTTGAAGAGAGAGACCCCAGATGCAGACCAGCTAGTCTGGCCGCTGTGTTCCTGGCTGTGCCCACTGCTGCCACCTCCCAGTGTATTGCTGTCCTGCCTGGTCAGGCAAGGTTAGGCGGCCAGGCCTGTCTGTTAGTGCTCAGCCTGCTCATGTGCCAAAGCAATAGCAGCTGCCCAGTCAGGATGAGTCAGGGCTGGGCAGCGCCTGACAGGGTCAAGCCTGGTGCATAGCTTGAGACGGGCTCAGCAGCAGCTTGCCAGTCTAGTCAGGTATCAGGGCTAGGTGCGGCGCATGAGGGAGCTATGAGGGAAGCAGAGTAGGGAGCATGGTGGAGGTGGGTAAAGTCCTGCAGCCTGCTGGTGTCGCTGCCAGTTGAGCCGCAGGTCTGGCACTGACCCGTGACAGCGGTCAGGGCAGCCAGGGCAGCAACGCATGCACTGGGTGACCCTCATGGCTGACAGTCTTCCCAGTGCGGCACAATGCCTGGTTCACCTGGCAGGGAAATGCTTTCTGAGGCCCAGTCAGTACGGCTGGCCACAGGCTTGGCAGGACTTGTAGTACTGTATTACCTGCAAGGGCACAGCCAGCAGCTTCAGCTCCAGCTGCTCTGTGACCCTCCTTGGGCCCAGCCAGCGGGCCCCTGGAGCATAGCCTGACGAAGGGCGTGTGGGATTGCTGCCACCCGGCCTGCCCCAGCCTGATGTCAGGCCAGCAGCTGAGCAGCCGCACTGCAGCCCTGACCCCTATGGCAGAGCTGATGCTCCTGGCAGAGCTGATGCCCCTGGCGGCCTTTAGCCTCCCACCACCACCACCACCACCACCATCATCATAACTACCACTGCCTAACATCCAGCTCTGATTGTGACGTGCTGTCGCTTGCCCCTAACCCCAGGCGATGACGCATCCTTAGGGGAGTTCACGCCCAGCTTCCTGTGGCTGCTGCGCGATTTCTACCTCAAGCTGGAGGAGGACGGCCACAAGGTGAGAAGCAGGGGGGTGTACCAACATGCTGAGTGCATGCATGCTGGACACGTCGCCTTGTGGCCTGTTTGCTATTGAACCCAGACCTGCAGCCTTCAGCCATGCGGCTTACCCTGCAGCCCATCACATGTGACCCATCATGGTGGCATGGGCTCAGGCATGTAGTCTGTTAAGCATGTCAACCATAGAGCTTACCATAGCATACATAGCATACCAAAGTGCTGCTGGTCCTGCTACAGGTGGTGCCCAGTGTGCCGGGAGAGTGCTGATGCTAATGTTACCAGCGTGCTGCCTGCTACACCTGCTGCGCCGTGTTGATGTGATGCATGGCGTGCCCGCATTTGACGAGTATAAAAGCTGACATATTGGATGTTCGAGGTTGTGTGGGTTGCAGCAGCGCCGTCAGGCTAAAGCCATACTACTGGTGCTGGTGACTGCAAGCGTGGCATGAGCCACATCAGTGATGGCGGCATGTGTTCAGCCGTGTGCTGTAGAGTTAGGGTTTGAATGCATACCCAGTGTGACCCAGTGTGGGATACGAGCGCTTGCAGGAGCAGGGACCTGCTGGGGCTGGCACCCTGCAGACATCACACCTGCTACACTGTGTTGGTGACATGGGTGCTGAATGTGGTTGCTTGCAGATCTCAGCAAAGGAGTACTTGGAGACAGCACTGCATCCGGTGGATGGGGAGGGGGCCAGCGTCAAGGCCAAGAACGAGATTCGATCCTCCATCAAGTGAGGGCCAGGGGTGGATGAGGGGAGGGGCCTCAATGCAGGACATTACCATTTGCATCAGAGGGGTCAGCACGCTGGCAACAGGCTTGGCCAGGCCGAATCGCAGGACACCCACCAGTTAAAACCAGGCAGTCAGCTAGCACCTGTTGACAGGGGCACCTGCTGACAAGGTCACAGCCGCTCCTTACAAGGGCACAGCAGGCCGCAGAAGCAGGGGGCAAGAGCACTAGCACCAGGCCACCATGAGCAGCGGCAAGGTTCTCAGCTGCCCACTGTGCTCTATGGTACAGCATGGCTCCGCCTCGAGCACATACCTCTGCGGCTCAAATTGCAATCGTGTTGCCAAAACACACTGCTGCTGCTGCTGCCCCTGCTGCTGCCCCTGCTGCTGCTGCTGCACTCCATTCAGGTCTCTGTTCCCTGACCGTGACTGCTTTGCCCTGGTGCGCCCTATGAACGACGAGAAGGCGCTGGCTGACCTGGACAACGTGCCCCGCACCCAGCTCAGGCCCGAGTTCACCGCAGTGAGTGCCTCCTACCTCTGCCACTGCTCTTTGAGAGCCCAGCTGTGAGGCTGATGAGCTCATGGCTGGAGGTGTGTCCTGCAGGGCGTGGCTAACCTGGTCAAGTACATCTTTGCAAAGGCACAGCCCAAGCGCTTCGCTAGTGGCTTCATGACAGGGCCAGTGCTGGCAGGCCTGGTGGAGGCGTACGTCAAGGCCATCAACAATGGCGCAGTGCCCACCATCGCCACTGCCTGGCAGGTCAGGGCAATGGTCAGGGGAGCAGGGGTCAGGGTAGCATGGGGGTCAGGGTGTGACAGGGTTATTGCCACAACCTGGCAGGTCAGGGTGGCCAGTGTCCATTCCATGTCCATGCCACAGTAGCAGCACCCACTCATCTTGGCTGTTCATGCCACAGTTGCTGGCGTCATTTAGCCATGCCACAGCCGGTGGCATCATGTGAGAAGTGTTGTAGGCTGGGAGCTCACCCTCCCCACGACCAGCACCCTCCCCACAGCCACAACTGTTTTGTCGCAGTACCATGCAGCCTCTCAAATTCTGACTGTACACTGACCTTCGAGTAGGCTTGGGCCGTAAAGGCAATCCCTTGCTTGGCTGCTAGATGGCCAGCCCTTGCTGCAGCCCCCTCTCGCAGCTTGTTTGTCAACTGACATAACAGCAGGCCCTGTTCTGATCCTTGCCTGCCTGCAGGGGGTGGCTGAGTCAGAGTGCCGGCGGGCAGGGGATGCGGCGGAGGGCAGCTACAAGACGTCCTTCAACACCGGCATCGCTGCTGAGGAGAAGGAGTTGCTGGCTGAGCATCAGGTGAGGCAGGCAGGCATGCATGCATGCAACATGGTGTGCATGCATGAGAGTGGGCAGGTGGGCGACAGTGGGCAGTGGGCGGCATGTGGGCCGCAGGGAAGTGGGAAGGCAGGCAGTCTCTTGTGGGCGGCAGGAAAGTGGTAAGGCAGGCAGTTGCTTTGGGCAGTAGACATTGCGCAGCAGAGCCCGCACACAAGAGGATGGCATAGAAATTGCATGTTAAGCGGGCCATGAGGTTACATTATGACCAGCATGTGACCAAGGAATGTGTTGCGTCTGTGAGTATGATGTGTGACCTCCTTCCCGCAGCGCTGCCTGGAGCTGGCCAGGGCTACGTTCGCGGACATTGCAGTGGGCGAGGAGGCAATCCGCAAAGCACATGAATCCAAGTGAGTACGCAGTCAGGGGCTGTGGTGCGATCAGGAACAAGCTATGCAGCAGCACTAGTGGCAGCAGCATTAGCAGGAGATGGAAGGGAAGGCATAGGGAGGTGCATAGGCTGGTTCAATGGCGTGGGGTGATTGAAGATATGTTGCTGCTGTTGGATGGCGGATGAATGAATAAAAAACAAAGACCGCCTGGCCAAACCCTGCTCAGACACTGGTGGGCCATGTCTTGCTGATGACTCTACCTACCTCCTCTGCACCCCTGCAGGTACCTCACCTCCATCGACCGGTTCTACAAAGACCTAACCGGTCGCAAGCTGGCTGAAGCCGCATCATATGTGAGTTGCGGCCTCAGCCACTCCCTTGCCTCCTTGCTCACTCAGCTCCACTTGCCCCTCAGGCCCCTGCTGCATTGCCCCCAAGGCTCCTGCCGCATTGCCCCTAAGGCCCCCCATACAAAGACACATGCCTAGCGCAACCCTACATGGTCCACCAGGGTGGCTGTATTCACTATCTTCCTGTCTTATCTACCTGTGTCAGCTGTCGGTTGCAGGTCAACGAGATGCTATACAAGGCCAACGTGGCCATCTCCAAAGCTGCTCAGGGTGCTGGCAGCATGGCCGAGGTGCAGCAACAGGTAAGGGAGGCATGGACTGCAGCAGGTTAGGGAGCCGCAGCAGCAGGTGGGGAGTGTCCAGATGCAGCAGCAGGTGTGGGGTCCAGGTGCAGCAGCAGGTACATTGGAGCAGCAGGTGGCGGAGGCGCCCAGCGCTGTCAGGTGTTCCTCTTCGCTGCCAGCAGTGTGATACTTCATGCTGGGTCTGCCCGTGCTGCTGTCCCTGCCCCTGCTGCTGCTCCTGCTGCAGCTGACCTCCTTCATTGAGCAGTACGCAGCCAGTGCTACAGGACCCACGAAGTGGGAAAAGCTGGCTGAGTTTCTGAAGGACACCTACCCGGCTATTGCCAACCAGGCAAGCCCAAAAAGTGGTCGTGCTGAACTTACAGCACCGCTGACCAGCACCACCAGCACCACCAGCCACTTGCCGAGAGACAAACACTGGCAGCAATGCCCACCTCGCATGTGCACCTGGCAAGATCGTAGCCTCCAGGAGCAGGTCTCTAGCATGCAGTGGTGTGCATGCATCATCTGCATGGTCACCAGCATATCCACCACCTGCACCACTAACCTTTACCAACTGCACCACCAACTGCATTACCAACCACCTGTTCTCCCATTGCGGTAGCAGGCAGCAGCAGCGGCTTGGACCCAACATGCTAGCACCGCTTTGTTTCAATGTCCCAGCACCAGTTTAGCACCACAAACAAGTTTTGTTCACAGCACCAAGCACCAGCACCAGTGGGCACGGTAGCAATACTGCCAGCACCAGTACCACTACTGCACCTCGCATGCAAGCCGTGTTGCAGGTTAGCATGCTGCCTGCCTGCCCCTCCCCTGCCCTTGCATCTGCCCAGGCCATCGCCCGGGCTGAGGCGCAGGCCAAGCAGCAGATTGAGGCCATGCAGGATCAACTGAGGCAGGCCAGCAGCCAAGTCAGGAGCCTACAAGAGCGAGTGGTCAAGGTGAGGGGTGATAGATGGTGTTGAGGGGTTCCAGCTGCTGCACAGCAAGCAAGCCGTCCCCTGCTGTTGTTGGTGTGTTGGCGAGGAGTGGGTGGTAGTTAGTTACTGGTGCATGGGTGCGCATGAGGATAACCAGGTCAACATGCCTATGGTGTTTCTTGAGTGAGGATGCTACGGATGGCTTGTGGAGGTTGCACTGTTCATCATGGGTGACTCCTACAACTGATAGGATGCTCTCATGGGAGTGTGTCTGCACCACATGCGTGAGTCCTCCCCTCATGCACGCTACCTCATACACTCATGGAGGCCACCGGAGTGGGGAGTAAATGTGTCTGATGGCTGGTGAATGATGCACCACAAGCAAGTCTTCATCTGTGGATGGGTTCACAGAGAGGTGAGGGCGCCATTGTGGGGAGGGTTGGGGTTGGTGTAACGATGCCAGGTACATGTGAAAGCCGCACGCTCATGGATGGTGAGCAGGGGAAATTGCCTGCTGTTCTGGCAATGAGCCTGGGATCAATTGCTGCCGCTGGCTCTGCTGTGTGTCTGCTGCAGGCTGAGCAGCAAAACGTTTCCGTCAGCAGCAACGCCAGCGCCCTGCAGGCTGCCCTGGCTGAGGCCCAGCAGCAGGTGGCGCAGCTGCAAGCAGAGCTGGACGTGCGTGTGGCTCGCTGCGGAGCCCTGGAGGCACAGCTGAAAGACATGGCAGCGGTGGGTCAGGCGTGAGGGGCAGAGGGCGACGTGATGAGTGTGACTTGCAAGATGTGTATCGGGCTGGCGATTAAATATTAGCTTCCTGATTTCTGGAGGGGCGTCAGTGGACGGTGGCTTTGTGCATGGGGCACGGAACAGCAATGCTGCCAAAGTGCGTTTGCCAAAGCAGGCTGCATGATGCAAGCCGCTCACTGGTGCTGCACAGTTTGGGAGTGGCGATGATGATGGTGATGGTAGCAGCATGCGGTGGTGGTGGCTGTGTATGAGGTCCATGGGGCTATGCTGCTGTGGGTGTTTGAGAGCGCAGTGGGTGATGGTGTGCAGGGAGGGGAGCGGCGGGTCGCTGCTGCAGAGGCAGAAGCTGAGGCGCGGGTGCGAGCTCTGCAGGACCAGATCAACCGCAGGGCCACCGACATGCAGGTGAGGCAGTGGCCTGGTGGCGATCAGGAGTGACCAGGAGTGGTAAGGGGTGACAAGGGGTGACCAGGTACTTGCTGTGGTCATGCTGCATAATCCGCTTGAAAACGTATGTTTTGTGTAACAGCTGCTTTGTCACACCATGTGCGCATGCCAGCTGCTGGTGTACATCATGGGCTGGGCTGCTGCTCCTCCATGTTGCGCCTGGCTGCTGTTAATGATGCCGTGTGCCTAACCCTGCCCAATGCCACCACCACCGCTGCTTCTGTGCATGCCTCAGGCGGCAGTGAGTTCTGAACAAGCGCGCAGCAGCAGCCTGCAGGGCGAGATCTCCACCCTGACCAGCAAGCTTCACACTCTGGACAGCCAGCTGGTCAGCCTGACAAAAGAAGTCACGGAGTGGCGCAACAGGTGCGGCGGACGCAGGGCAGGGCCATGACCCTCCCAGGCCTCCCAAGCCACTGTGCGCTGCTTTCACGAACAAATGTATCTGTGCCTGGAAGGGGAAGGGTGGAAGGTGGAAGGTGAAGGGTTGTGAGCATCACATTGGTTGCCCCATGTCGCCTATGTCAGCTGCTTCTCCCTGCACGTGGTGCTGGTTTAGAGCTTGCGAGCTGCGCGGCTCATAGGCAAACCAACTTTTCTTGGCACCGCCTGCTTGTCGCTGTGCTTGCGGAGCCGCAGGTGCAACCGGGAGGTGGAGGAGAAAGTGCGCGCCCTACGTGAGCGCGACGAGGCAAGGGATGCGGTTGCGCAGCTGCACGGCGAGCGGGACGCGGTGCATCGAGACAAGACGTCTGTGAGTCAGCTCTGATGACAGTCCTAGGATGTGTTGTGGAACTCGCGGGCTTGACTGATGCAGGCTTACCCAACCACCTCCCTGGTCCTGAATAATAGCTGGCAGCATATGCTGATGGAATGACTGCTGCACTGAACTGTTCAGGTGCAAATGAGGCTTCAAGAGCTGCAGGCGCGCCAGGAGGTAGAGGAGCGGCATAAGGCTGAGATGCAGGTGCGGTGTGTGCGGTGCCTCTCACGCGCTAATACCTTTGTCGTTCACATCTGAGAAACGTCGCGGTCACACAACGGCGGCCGTTGTCGCCCTGACACGACCGCAGGCTCGCTTGGATGCAATGATAGCCGAAGCCCAGCAGGCCCGGGCGGAGGCACTCGCTCTGCGGTCACAAGGTCGGCGGGGGCCGCGCTCTGGCGTCGAAGACACCAACGGGCACGACGGGAGTGACCTAGGCCCGGCCGAAGGCTTCAACAGGCTCAGCATCCAGGAACTGAGAGACACGTTGACGGAGGCGGGCCACGAAACCGCAGTTTGGCAGCTTGCAAACCGCAAGCCGGCTCCGAAGAAGGCTGACTGGGTGCAGCTTGCGGTCAGCTTGTCTTGACCTGGCATGAGTCATCTAGATAATAAAAGCTAGCAGGATGATCTGCTAAACCGTCGCACGCTAGTCCTTGAGCATATGTTGCCGCACTGGTCACTATGCATTTGTACTCAAACTTCAGCGTTTGGCATGCCAGACACATTGAATGTCCAGAAAGGTCCCATTGGTACAACACGTAAAATCAAGAATCCAAGAGAAAGCAGCATGCTAGAAACGAAGAGTGTCGTAGAACTCCGCCGGACCCTATGCGCTGCTTTTTGTTTGCTGTTACAATTTCGTTGTGACCCTGCTGCCTGCCTGCCTGCCTGCTACCTGCACGTCTCAGAGTGTGGGTGGTGCGCCCGCACGTTTCACACGGCAGCCACTGCTGCGCTTGGCCGTCTGTTCTCGCCGGCTCCAGGCAAGCCGCGGCACAGCTGCAGGCACAGGTTTCCGAGACTAGCGCTAGAGCTTTGGAAGCTTTGAAATCAAACCAATTGTATTCACAACGCACTGGGCTTAAACATGCCGCTATCCCACAGTCAGTGTAACACAGTCAGTTCACAGTCCAATCAACCCTCCCGGTTACTCTATGCCGGGGTCGAAGAGTACCATTGCCATTGGACAACTTTAAGAGATAAAGAGCTCCTTCCTGTATGCAAACTGTAGTTACGTGTTTAGTATATATCAGTTGTATCAATACATCAGTTTAGGAAGTTTAGGAATACACAAGTTAAAACTCGTTAAAACCGAAGCTTTTCACGGCCATCACGATCTTCACGGATGCTGAATTGTTGCAATGGCACAAACCATTCACACTGCGCCGGGAGGAGCCCACGCCGATGTTGCGGGGCGCGCAATCCATCCTCTGCGGAACTGCAAAGCACCGGACTTGCTGCATCTTGACCCCTGGATGCCGGACACAAGTGCGTGACAGCGGTGTCCCAAGCTACGGCAGAGCCCGCCATGTGGCGACGAGGCACCCGAGTTCACGTGAGTAGTTGGCTGTCGCAAAGGCGCAGCGCTCGGCCTCCGCAGCACTGCACGCGAAGGCTGATGTGCACCCAGAAGGCAAGGTCGCTCACACACCTCCGTTGACTTGCCACCCAGGGAACCCGAGTTCGACGTCGTCGGACAGGACCTCACCGTCGCCGCGTGCGCGCCACCTACACGAGGCGCAGGATCGCTTGAACTGGACCTCCCGGTGGTGGCCTGTGGAGGCCGTCGATATGTTGGACGCCACCATGCCGCAACAAGAAAGTGTTTACCGCTGCTGCTTCTGCTTCTGCCGCAGCCGCTGCTGCTGCTGAATCTACTGCCGCAGCCGCTGCCGTTGCTGCTGAATCTGCTACTGATGTTGCTGCTGCCGCTGCTGCAACGGCCGGGCTATCCCTTCGATCCCTACGATCAGTCTATGCATGGCCACCAACAAGGTTACTGCTGTGCTGGCACAGCTTTTGCTTGCTTTGTGTTGTTTTCTTGTTTTCTTTGTCTCCATGTCACTGCTGATTGTCATGGCCTTCCTGACAACGCCCAGTCTGTCACGGAGAACTCTATCACCGTCACCGGACGTCTCGTAACACCTGGCATGCAGGTGCAACTCCTGGGCCTGGCCCTGGTGGTATGGGCTGACAGTCAGCAGCGCTGGCATGTGTGGCAGGACCGCTGCCCACACCGCCTTGCCCCCCTGAGCGAGGGCAGGGTGCTGGCTGGCAGCCTGCACTGCTCATACCATGGGTGGGTGCGCCTGGAGCCCTACAGCCAGCACAGCACTCACTATCCAGCACCCAGGGGGGCGCTGCTGCCAATTGGCCTAGTGGCCTAGTGGCCATCTTGGCTTGCTCGGTGCTACCAGACGTGGGTATGCACCAGTGTTTTTTGTCATCTGCCCTGATACATGATGTATACAAAAAAACGGACTACAATGGCTATGGCTACGGGGCTATCGTACTTCCAGGTGGTCTTTTGGAGCTGATGGGCGGTGCCAACACATCCCGCAGCTGCAAGGCCCAGCGCACGACAATGCGGTCGCCATGCCCCAGGCCTGCGCGGCCGCGTACCCAGTGCGCACGGCGCATGGCATTGTTTGGATCTGGCCGGAGCTGGGCGCCGCTGCCGCGATACGCGCTGTCGAAACGCCGCTGCCGGACGTGATGTCCGGTCTGGGTCACTCGCCTTGGTATGTCCGGCTCCAACCCATCAGGTGCGTGGCGTGTCACTCTCTCCGACCTTTCAATAGCTACTCATGTCCCCCCCGTCAGTTGCTGTATATTCATTCCACTGATCTCATGCCATTGATCCTTTTCAACTGCCCCAAGCCAGGCGGGTGCTGAGTGCACACACACCAAGCTCACATTGTGTCAACATGTTTCCCTCCCCCCTCCCCCCTCCCCCCTCCCCCCTCCCCCCTCCCCCCTCCCCCCCTCCCCCCTCCCCCCTCCCCCCTCCCCCCTCCCCCCTCCCCCCTCCCCCCTCCCCCCTCCCCCCTCCCCCCTCCCCCCTCCCCCCTCCCCCCTCCCCCCTCCCCCCTCCCCCCTCCCCCCTCCCCCCTCCCCCCTCCCCCCTCCCCCCTCCCCCCTCCACCCTCCACCCTCCACCCTCCACCCTCCCCCCTCCCCCCTCCCCCCGCTGACCGGCTGGTGAGGTGCAGGGTTGACCTGATGCTGGAGAACCTGCTGGACCCCTCCCACTTTCCCTTTGCCCACCATCGGCCCACCAGCCAGAGTGACTCACGCTCCAGCCGGTGGATGGTGAGCGGCCACCAGGGCCATGCCTGCACCCAGACCATCACATTAGCAGTGGCCAGCCCTGTGAGAGCACGTGGCAACAGTAGCCAGCCTTGTGAGAGCATGTGTGCAACCA
>JASKMD010000211.1:0-25291 GCA_030144725.1 Haematococcus lacustris | reverse complement strand
TGCATCGCCACTTGCGATCCCCCTGGCTCCTCGCAATTATGTTGCGGTATTTGCTGGTGGTCCTTTCCTTTACTCGCTTCCTGACGCCTGTCGTCATGATGGTTGCCTCTGTATTGTTGTGGGTACAAGCGACATTTCCGGGGTGGTCGTTAATACGGTTGTACAGGCTAGCGTGCAGCTGCGCTGCTTGCATCGCTACATTGCAACGCTTTATTCCCTCTACCTAACTCATAATGCCCCCTAAGCCAACCGGGTCATGCAAGAAATCTGGCACGAAGCACGCGAAGCCTTTGTCCGATAGTGACACAGGCTCTACCCCTGCGTTTAAGAGCCGTGAGGTTCCGGTGCGTTGCATGGCTATTGTGTGCCGCCAGCGTGCTTCTCATCTGGCATGCTACTGTTCGTGCAGGAATCCAGGCGCTTGGTTGCGCCGGCTACTTGCACTTCTCCTGGCGCCAATGGCAGTGTTGTGAGTTTTCTTAACATGCACCCACAGGGCATATAGTGCGGATGTACAATAGGTGCATCAGGTTATGTTTGATGTGCAGGCCACGGTCCTACCCACTGACAGGGAAGGGGTTGAAGAGTGGCATGCCCCCGCAGTGCCCATCACCACCCATGACGTCACTGATCACGTGGTAACAGTGATGGTGGCACACTACGTGATGCTACTGGCAGGACGAAAGACCGACGGGGTTAGTGTCACACCTTTGTCCGGCCAGGTTATCATCTCTCCAATTACCTGGTGTGTGCGTTGATTGTCATGGTGCCCAGGTGACGGGGTGCAAATAAGACAAGACATGGGATAATGCCACCAACGCCATCGTTGGCGCTGTCCTTATGGGGCTGTTGGAGAACCTGGGGCATGTGTCTAAGGATCTCAAGTACGATGACATCGTGTCTAAAATCCGCAAGTAAGTTGACCGCTTCCTTGAAACACGATGAGTTGTTGTATATTTGTGTACATGATGCTCGCTTGTTGTTAGGTGTGGTCATAACACTGTGAGCAAGAAGACTCGCAGCCCCAATGAAGCAGCCCCATCCTCTGTGAAGAAGGAAAATGAAGACAAATACTCACAGTGGGAGCGCATTTGGGGCAACTTCTACACTGCTCAGAGGCGGCCAAGCAGCTGGGAGAAGCTCATTGCCCTGACCAATAAGTTCAAGGAGGGTAAGCATGTGCCTCTTAGCTTTCACTGATTGTTGCACATAAAGTTGAACCGCTGCAGCAACTAGTTAATGACTGTTTTACGGTGTCTTTGCCTGTAGGCATCCTACCTGACCCACAGTACTTCACAGTTAAGTCTCTGTTTGTGACCGATGCCATGGCCAAGCACATTGACGATGGGTTCAAACAGCTTGTGGCGGACAAGGCGATCACCCTGAAGGTGTGCCAATGTGTTGCACGTGCAACATGATGGTCATTGTACCTTGTATTGCCAAGCTCCTTGAATGAAGTGTGCATGTCTTCTACACTGTTGCATTTGCAGCCGGCCCAATTGCGAGATACCATTGATGCTGACCTACTCGCCAACCGGGTGAGTCCTACGCACCCGGATTATGGCAACACCGCTTGTATGATTCATGCTTTCTTGGCCGTGCCCTCTCTATCACACTAACATGGTTAACCATGTGTTCACATGAGGTGCCTTACGGTGGTGCATCGCAGTTCTCTGATACAGCATCTGAGCCCTGTATCACCGCACAGGTGAGGGACACTGTGCATTTTTCGTTCCAATCAGCCATGACGTGATGTAAGACGTGAGCCATTACTCTGTGTGCTTGAGTTATTTACCATTAGCCCATTTCCAACATCATGGCGTTGGTCGCCTGCAATCGACTGTAGGCTGCCATACTGGAGATCACCAAGACCTTCAACTTGTCATTTGAGGAAGCCCAGAGTGCTCATGACTTTGCTGAGCTTGAACGACAGCTGGCAGCAGCCGCAGCCGCAGCTGCTGAGGAGGCGAGGATTGTTGCATAGGCAGCAGCGGCAGCAGCAGCCCCAGTACCTGAGACACCTAAGGCCAAACGCGCTAAGATAGCTGCTGAGATGGCTAAAGCAAAAGCAGTGTTTGAGGCACAGATGAAGGCATTGCAAGAAGAAGAGGCTGAGGTTGCCGGTGATGCCACTGGTCAGGCTGGTGGGTTCAACCCTCCTATTGATTAGGTGATTCGGTGGCTGTTTGTCATGAACGTTTGGGCGATGAAGGGCTTCATCAATCATGAATGCCTTGGTGCAGTTTTGCTTTGTGTTTTGTAACATCATCCATCATTTGCTGCCTCTTGCTCCATGTGTAGTATGGGGTCGACATCCCGACCTTCGCGTCTTAGTGTTACATGGTTCAATGGCCAATCAAGTGTCAATGAAACTGATTATGCCTATGATACAACTGATTGTTGTGTTGAGTTCTCTGATGCCTCATTAGACGTGCCGGCCAATGTAGGCACTGTCGCCCCGGGGGCAACATTTGCCCCCCTCGATTCATTTATCGTCACGCCACTCATAGCCCAATCCCATTCGCCGCTCTTCAACAAGTGCATCAATGTCCGGCGATGTTGTCCCGGCCTCCACATTATGTGCTTGTTACTTTCGTAAGCCTCGCGCGCTACACGTGAGTTCAGCTCCTCTGGCAATGTTGGCTCGCTCTGAATTTTATTTTATCAGATTATCGCTACGGCAGAGGAGCCCACCTATGAGCAGCTGCCAGTGGGGGCCTGGTTGGCGGATAGGCTCATGGCCAACTTCCCCAAGTGCCAGGTGTTGGGTGTCAAGCCTTTCCTGACGCGGCATTCAGAGCTGGAGGAACTCCTTAGCCACCACCTGGTTGTGGGGCGCATCAAGCATCTGGACATCCAAACTGGCATCCTGACTGACAGGGAAAGGGATGTTCCTTATGAGTGGGTGGAGCCAGCTTTGGGGCTGACAACCTTGATAGCCACCTACCTGGGCCCCCTCTCCATCTCCCTACGTGACCGCACCTGCAACCTTGTGAAGCTAAGCGTCACAGAGATGTACCTAACAGACGTGGGCAACCTACCACAGTCCGTCACAACCCTACTGATATCTGACCTCAACGTCGTCCTGCCAGAGCCGGATATGGCGGCCTTGAACAGAGGTGTGGCAGACCTCAGCTCCGGCCGGTTTGAGCGTCAGCATATTGGATTGCTGGCCATGGCCATCACAAGGAAGGAAGGATGTGCATCAGTAGCAGCCCTGAAGCCCCTGGTGGGACGGTTTAGGGAGGCCCTGGTGCAGGTGGGGGAGCCCGGCCAGCTAGTGCAGTGTGATGTGATTGAAGCACAAACCAATGTTGAAAGGGTGTGCTAGGGTCCAGTTCAGGAATGCCATGTGCTCGCTGTATTCATGGCACGAGTGGGCAGTGAAGAATGCCATGGCTCCGGGTGCGTCGTTCAGCCTACGTTATGACTGTCATGCTGCCACCATACTGCTTAGTCCTGGGTTTCAGTGACAAGGTGTGGGCTTGCATGGACAGCACGGACTCCAAGGATGAATGGTTTTGGGTGCCAACGTTAATGTCTCATCTTAAGCACCATTGCCTTCAAGGCTCCATACACCGTTTGTAGTTGTAGCCAATGCATGTAACTGGCCTCAAAGTGTCTCGCCGGTGCACAAGGCCTCTCTACTGCTGGTCAGAGAACCACTTCAAGCGCAGCTTGGCACCCGGTGGCAGGGTGAGCTATCACGCAGAGTGACATGATGACCCCCAGCAATAGTTATGCCTCGCACGGTGACACATGGAACAACACTAATGGGGTGCAACGTTGTTATGTTGAGCTGATGTTACATGTCATAGTTGTACCAGTCTCATGTCCAGCAGATAACTACAAACTCCTTAACATGTATTCATATGCAGCATGAATGTGGCCACCTTCATGCGTATGGTACTGTATGAGTGACTAGTGCATCTGCACCAACATACAAGTTACCAAGTGAGCACGTCCCTGAGGATGAACGTCACATGCTTCATTAAGTCATGAACAGGGATGTCAGCATCACAAGAGACATGCCATGCAACAAGGTTGAACATGTAAGCTCACACCTCGTTTGATCTGGGAGTGGGCTATGTACGTTCACTCAACGATTTAGCCCAGCCAATGCACACGCAAAGCATGCTGACCCGTCGGCCTCACGAGGAAATCAATATCATCAGCATCCATGTCACTACACTCAATGTAGATGTCCATGGCCCTGCACCCCTCACGGCTGCCCACCTCCCGCAGATCATCAGCCACTAGCACCCAGCCATGATTGCACTGGATAATATGCACCTCAGTGATGGACGGCATGTCATCCACGATGAACTGCCACAGCTGAGGGGATGATTCCAGCACTGCATACTTGACACTCAATGTGTGGATCCCTCCACACAAGGGTGCCACTGCTGCCACGGCCACCGCATCAAAGGGCTTGTGGTTCCATACATCACCCCAGCAGGCCTGCAGTTGATCAAAGAACCCGTTTAGAGGCTGCAGGGAGGCAATGTACGCATCCACATTTCGTGTGGCCACAAACACACTGAGGTTGAGCACATCAACCTGTGGCCGCAAAGGCACACCATCAGCAAAGCTGGTGGCCATGGCTGTGACAGCTGACAAGGGGTGGTACACCGTTGACACAGTTAGGCACCCAATGTGCACAGCCTTAGCGACGGCATGGAGAGGCAGCTTGCTGACGGTGGTGCACTCCATGTTGTCCACATGAAGCGTGCGCCAGTTGCATGGTGCGTCACGCAGAGAGACCTGCAGCTGGTCTAGGCTGCTGACGTGAAGAGAGTGGAGGGGGAGAGTGGATTGGACGAAGGCAGCTACTTGGGTTGGGCTTGCTGGTAGCACCTGCACTGAGCTGATGTCCACATGTGTGAGCTGGCTGCTGAGAGCAGGTCTGGTGAGCACACTGACAGCCTGGTCAAGGCGAAGGCCCATCCCATGGATGGTTAAGCCATGGAGGTTGGGGAAGCACGCCACCATGCTGTCAGCCAGCCACGGCCCCAGCTGCAGCTGCAACCCACTGACTCCTTCCAGCTGCATGGCATGGACGGCTGTGCAGGCCCCTAGCTCGTTTAGCACGTCCCTCAGCAGGCCTGTGACGGAAGTAGTGTCCGCGTTGTCATGTTGACGGAATATCAGCTTCAGCGGCGCAGTCCTTGTGCGCAGCACCGCCACGGCTAGCAGCTTCACGAATTGCTTTACTTCTTCACGGTCCAAGTAGAGGGTGAGGGTAGGGCAGGTCGCTAGGCGTGCTGTCAGGGTTGCGCCACAGGTGCGGTTGAATGCCATTACATCAGCCTTCGACAATAAGCGCGACGCAATGTTGGACAGGACTTCAGTGGGAAGGTGGCAGAGCTGGGTGGTGGCGGCCATAGTTGGAGAATTGGAATTGCGACGATTGCACGGCACAACACTTGCACCAATCAATGCAAGTCTTGATTTAAAGTACAGCCGAAAGAGACATGTGCATCACCCGGTACATCGCACACAACAACAACAGCGTCTCACGATGTCACAACCCACGGACCGGCCTAAGCGCCTAAGCGACATGCCGTATGAGATACTAACTAAAATTGTCAAGTTGGTGACGGCGCTTCCCATAGCTCGTCTTTTCAGCCGCTGCAACAGGGAAACCCTCACCGCCTGCTTGGCCAATTGCAAGACTTTGGTGTTGTACATCGACGCATACTCCACTCACCTTAAACAAGGACCGGTCGCGATTGGATCGACCATAGCTCATTGGAAAGAGGAGTAGAAGGCCGTTCGAACGGTACAAGTCTTATGTAACTCCGTGCATCCGTTGCGACGTAATTTGGCCGCGATTTTCTTCGCTTTTGAATCTGCACAGATGTCGGTTATCCTTAATCTGCACAGCTGCTGATAGTCGACATCTGTGCAGATGTAAGCGATGTCGACATCTGTGCAGCTGCAAAAAGTCGACATCTGCACAGATGTCGTATACCGCGACCAACATCTGTGCAGCTGCTGACGACGACATCTGCACAGATGTTGACTATTACATTCAATGCTTGGTTGTGCAGATGTCGTGACCAACATCTGTGCAGCTGCTGACAACGACATCTGCACAGATGTCGACTATTACATTCGAGCCTTGGCTGTGCAGATGTTGTCTTTAGCATCTGCACAGATGTCGACTTTTACATTCGCGGCTTGGCTGTGCAGATGTCGTGGCTTCATCTGCACAGATGTCGACTATTTCATCGACTCTTACATCCGCAAAACACATGTATTGACACCCAAACATCCCGCAACATCCCCGCAAAACACATGTATTGACCACCAAACACCCCGCAACACCTCGCTACACCCCCGCAAAACACATGCATTGACACCCAAACACCCCGCAACACCTCGCTACACCCCCGCAAAACACATGCATTGACGCTCAAACACCTCGCAACACCCCCGCAAAACACATGTGTGGACAGCCAAACATCCCGCAACACCTCGCTACGGGACTTGCAAGCACAAGTCTTGATGCACCATCACTCCACAACACCTGAATATGGAAATGCTAAGCACATGCATTGATGCACCCAATGACCGCAACACCCCCTTACGATGTGACAAGGTAGCAACGACACAACACAACAACAAGGTGACACCACACACCATCACCATCACCATCACCATCACCACACCACACCACACCACACCACACCACACCACACCACACCACACCACACCACACCACACCACACCACACCACACCACACCACACCACACCACACCACACCACACCACACCACACCACACCACACCACACCACACCACACCACACCACACCACACCACACCACACCACACCACACCACACCACACCACACCACACCACACCACACCACACCACACCACACCACACCACACCACACCACACCACACCACACCACACCACACCACACCACACCACACCACACCACACCACACCACACCACACCACACCACACCACACCACACCACACCACACCACACCACACCACACCACACCCCACCACACTACACCACACCACACCACACCCCACCACACCACACCACACCACACCACAACCCAACAAGGTGACAACACAACAACATCGCAGCAAGGCGGCAAGATGACGAGGACAACAAGCACAGGCTGACAACCACCCAAGCGCTCAGCTATCCCTTTTGAGAGGGATGGGTAGGGTCATTGTGGTGTGTGGGCATGGCATGGCCAGGGTGGGCTGGGTGGGCTGCTACTCCAAGCTGCCCGCTCCAGGTTGCCCGCTCCAGGTTGCTACGCCAAGGGTAGGGTAGGGAGAGGGCTGCTACGCCAAGGGTAGGGTAGGGAGAGGGCTGCTACGCCAAGGGTAGGGTAGGGAGAGGGCTGCTACGCCAAGGGTAGGGTAGGGAGAGGGCTGCTACGCCAAGGGTAGGGTAGGGAGAGGGCTGCAGCGTGTGTCGTGGGGCGGGGGGTGGGAAAGGCGGGAGGTAGGTGGGGTGCCAGGCTTGGAGGTGGTGGGACAGGGGAGGGGAGGGGGAAGGGGGAAGGAGGAAGGGGGGAAGAGGGAAGGGCTGACCGTGGGACCTGCAGTAAACAATGGGCATCTTTGCGGTTAGGCTGGGCATCGGACCACCCATGTGCAAGGGCTGGCCACTCACTCTTTGCTAGCGCCACTTCTATACCTACCTGGCAGCGCCTCCATGGCTGCAGCTCCTGGCTGCTCTTGCGCTCCATGCACCTGCTTCTTGTGGTAGGGTGATGAAGGAGGTGGTGGTGGGGGAGGGAGGGGAGGGCTGGGCTGGGCTGGGCTGGGCTGGGCTGGGCTGGGCTGGGCTGGGCTGGGCTGGGCTGGGCTGGGCTGGGCTGGGCTGGGCTGGGCTGGGCTGGGCTGGGCTGGGCTGGGCTGGGCTGGGCTGGGCTGGGCTGGGCTGGGCTGGGCTGGGCTGGGCTGGGCTGGGCTGGGCTGGGCTGGGCTGGGCTGGGCTGGGCTGGGCTGGGCTGGGCTGGGCTGGGCTGGGCTGGGCTGGGCTGGGCTGGGCTGGGCTGGGCTGGGCTGGGCTGGGCTGGGCTGGGCTGGGCTGGGCTGGGCTGGGCTGGGCTGGGCTGGGCTGGGCTGGGCTGGGCTGGGCTGGGCTGGGCTGGGCTGGGCTGGGCTGGGCTGGGCTGGGCTGGGCTGGGCTGGGCTGGGTGT
Organism: Haematococcus lacustris; assembly: GCA_030144725.1. Classification (NCBI taxonomy): domain Eukaryota; kingdom Viridiplantae; phylum Chlorophyta; class Chlorophyceae; order Chlamydomonadales; family Haematococcaceae; genus Haematococcus; species Haematococcus lacustris. Next base: position 17,106 of record JASKMD010000211.1, on the reverse strand, counting down.
AGGGAAGGGGAGGTTGGGACCATTGAACCTGCAACAATTCAGTGGTTGGCAAATAGTCAGGCAAGGTACTTGGAGCCACATGACTGCAAGATAAAATACTCACCATTCGCTAGGGTGGGGTTTGTGTGGGTGCACCCAACTTTGTTTCAAGTGCACCAGCCTCGTCTCATGCATGGCTCCTGACCGCCTCCGGGCTCCTCCACTCCTCTTCCGCTCCGTCTCACAGGCTTCGGGCTACGTGTCCTAGTTGCACCTCATGCATTTGCCGCATCTTGGCATCGCTCTGTCGCTGCATCGCTGCACCTCCTTCCGTTTTCTGTCGCTATATCTTGATCCTATCGCTTAACCTGATGGCATCTGGTCGCCTAAGCGGCTGGCTGGCTCGTAGCTAGCCTTTTGGCGACGATTTTTGTTGGCTGCTCCTGGCTGCTCATTGCTGCTATGTGGGGCAATCTAGGCTCCTTCGCGGTTCCTTGGCTTCCTTCGCGCCACCTTTGCGAAAACTTCATGCAGATATCACACAGATTGTTGAATAATGGAAGAGTCTTGATTCCTTCGCGGTGACTTTGCTTCCTTCGCGGTGCCTTTGCGTAACCTTGATGCAAGCCTTATCTTCATGTGCACAGCTGCACTACTTGGCATCTGTGCAGATGTCGAGGTATTCATCTGTGCAGATGTCGACATTGTCGGCATCTGCACAGATGTCGTCCTTAAATTATAACCGGCATCTGCGCAGATGTCGCCCTTATTAGCATCTGCACAGATTTTATTACCGGCATCTGCACAGATGTTGCCTTTATCAGCATCTGCACAGATTTAATAACCGGCATCTGCACAGATGTCGCCCTTAATAGTATCTGCACAGATGTCGCCCTTCAAATATAACCAACATCTGCACAGATGTTGCTTTTTTATGCATCTGCACAGATTTAATTACCGGCATCTGCACAGATGTTGCCTTTATTAGCATCTGCACAGATTTAATAACCGGCATCTGCACAGATGTCGCTTTTCGTAATGGCATCGACATGCAGCTGCACAGATGACATGCTCATTAAACCAACATCTGCACAGATTCCCAAAAAGGGGGGGGTACCTCGCGCGCGGATCGTTGTATCTCCGCAACCGCTGCGAGTTAGGACTTCATTCAAGAGCGAGGTCCCCCTTAAACTCAACGATCTATCGTTCTATCGGAGCGGAATGTCCATCCGATGCAAAAAAGGCCCTCGCGTCGGCCTTATTTATCGTGAGTGTCTGGCTTCCTGGGACTGCCGACCGCGGAGGCATTCAGGACAAGGGCGGAACCTGTCGTGTTGGTCTTGAAGCGGCGGGGTCTCTGGCCCAAGAGCGATTTCACAGAAGGCTTGGCCAAGATGGTCGGAGACTTGGGCACCTGTCCAGCTGTCCACACAGTGCATCTCAAGGGAGAGCTTGATGTCCTACGCAACACGGACCTTGAGTGCTGGCAGAACTTGCTGTCCACCAGCCTACCCAACTGCACAGCCTTGAAGGTCAGCTCGGTTGCAATTAACATCCAAGATGTGACCAGGCTCCTGTCCCACCCAGCCATAGCTCAGCGGCTGACCCATCTGGACCTCACCACATCCAGCTTGACGGGCGACAATAACAGCGGCCTGTCGGACTTTGTCAAGTCCACCCTCGACCTTCATTCCCTCCATGTCCCAACGCTGGACGACCTGGAGGACTCCCTTGCTGAGCAGGTCAGCATGTGGGACTCGTTACATGTGGACAAGATGCACTGGGCCACATTCAGCAAGCTGCCAGCCCAGAATGGTTTGGTGGCAATACACATTAAGCGTTTGGATGGGTCCTGGGGTGGTGAGGGCTCTTCCATGGAGGGCTTTCATGCTGCCCATGTCTGTCACAATCTGGTGGTCGATGAGTTGCGCATGAGTGTGGGAAGCTACCCTCCCGAGGTAGTGGCTGCCTTGCATCCCTTGCAAGGTTGCTTCAAGGAGGTGAAAGTGGAGTGTGGCAGCAGCGTCTACCGATCTCCCGTGGCTGCCAGTGATTTGAAAGCCTTGGCAGGTTTTGGTGGCATGTGCACTACGTTGCATATTGAGAATGCCCACATCCTCTCATCCGTTGAGCTGTGGAAGGCCGTCATAGTAGGCCTTCCCAAACTCAGCAGCGTGTGGTTGGCTAAATGCACGGGGTGCCATTATGATGATGTTGTTTTGCACATAAAGCAAATGGTGGAAGAAAGGGTATGCAATTGGGTGTCCATCTTCATTGACACTACGCACATAGGGGGGGAGGAGCGCCTCATGGAGGATGTGTTTCCATTGCGTGTGAAGTGGCGGGCCTAGACTGCATCACCTGGCTGCAACATTCATGATGACATATGCAACAACGTAGTGTGACCCTGCATAAATGAGACAATGAATGAACAAGCAGTTGGTTTGTCAGTCATATGAATGTCATGGTTCAACGAGTAACATGACACTGGTTTCCACAATCATAGCTAATTTCAAGGCTATTTGACTACTGTTCTTACGAATTGGCATACATCCAAGCTAACCCTGGCCCTAACCCTAACCCTAACCCTAACCCTGGCCCTGACCTTAGCCAGGAACGTACATAGATTTGCATGTGGTACAGTACACGCTACATCAGCAAGACACCTATGACACCCAAGCATTAGTTATAAGCATCTCTTACATCAAGGACAATGGAGCACTCGCAGCAAAAGGTGCAGTGTTCATATCTCAGCACATCCAATGCATTCAATGAGCACCATCTTCCTGTACCATGCTGTACAATGTCTCATGTCTCCTCATGAGCCTAATGCCGGGACTTCTTGGTAGGTGAGTCATGTTGCAGTACCTGGACATCATCATGGCATCCTTGCTCCTGAGAATCCATAATCATCACAGGCCAATCACCTAGCAAAGGAGGAGTGGACAGGTCATCCAAACCAACCGCTTCATCATTGTGCGGTGCTGCTGTGCTGCGCTGTGGACGTTGAGCCCCTATACGGGGTGCCAGTCAACAGGGCTCCTCGCATGGTTTTGTTGATGTACGTCGTGTTGTTAAGGATGGCCCTCAGTCTTGCTTCCCCTGCGTGTGATGCACCAGGGGCAGCACGGCATGTGGGGGTGTGTTTGTCAGCACCGGGCCAGGGTCTTGGGTCTCCACTGCCATGGACAGGACAGGTGCATGGTTGCAGGATGTGGATTTTCGTCAGAGTGGGAGGCGGGGCTATATGCGGCTGTTCACCTAGGAACGACGGGTGGTGCAAGGGTGTGTGCCACTGTCCGCTTAGTAAGAGCAGATTATGAGGCGGTGTTGGTGCATCTGGCGGCTGCAATTTATAAAACCGGGGTGAGTACACCAGTTTGCCAGGGGAAAGCCAAGTTAAGATCGGGGCTGGGTACTCCAGTTTGTCCGAGGAAAGCAAGGTCCGAAGCGGGGCTGGGTGCACCAGTTTGCCCGAAAAGAGCAGAACAAGAAGCGGGGCTGGGTACTCCAGTTTGCCCGAGGAGAGCCAATCGAGAAGCGGGGCTGGGTGCACCAGTTTGCCCGGGGAAAGCAGAACAAGAGGCGGGGCTGGGTACACCAGTTTGCCCGAGGAAAGCAAGGCCAGAATCGGGGCTGGGTACACCAGTTTGCCCGAGGACAGCAAGACAGGGAGCGGAGTTGGGTGCGTCAACTTGCGCTGGGGAGCTCTACACGATCCTGCAGACGAATCTACCTCGACATTTCGTAACCGCAGCAAGCAGCTCTGCCTAGCCTCGATGCTACGATCTGTAGGCCATAGCTGCTGTATTGATGCTGTCGGTTCGCTCTTGCGATTTGTCTGCAACAGAGCTGTCAGCAAGATGGCCACAATGAGAATATGTCTAGTGGTGTTGTGCTTACCACGGAGGTTGATGCAGTGGCTGATAAGGGCGAGGGTGCCCGCGGTATTGGTCGTCGCACTCCACATATCTCTTGGGCTCTTTTCTCGTGCTGGTTCCGATGGGTCGGGTGTAGGGGTCTGGAGCGTCGTGTTAAGGCCGCAAAACTCTTTTGATTTATTGAACCAAAAGTTATTATACAGCGCAGGGTGGACGCCAGGTTTGCAGACATACCAGCCACAGCCCTGTCTGGCTGCACTGAGGGCCAGCTGGTAGAAGCAGCTCTCCTGGGGCACATTGTCAAGACTGTGCTAAACTGCCCAGGTGGCCAGCTGCCAAACCTTATGTACAGCACCAGCCCGGAAGCAACAGCCGTCAGAATCCAGCTCTGGCTAGAGGAGAAGAACATAGAAGGGGCCAGCACAGTCACCCACTGCCCTATGCGTCATTTCAGCCTAGGACAGACAGGGTACACCTGCCACCCCTACCAGTACAACGTCAAACTCCCCCCTGCTAGCATCAGCCGCTTCCTGGAGGCATATGAGACAGACCCCCCCCTTACAGACATCGCCACAGAGAAAGGCGTGGTGCAGGGCAGAATGCAGTGCACCTTGCTGGAAGAGCACCCTAGGAACAGCTCTCACACAATGAGGGTGCAAGCACACCTGCAGCTCCTGCCGGGTGCAGACTGCCTGGGCATCTGGCCACCTGAGCACATGCAGGGCGCTCATACACCGCAAGCCATCAGACAGGTCATGCACATCCTGGGCTGCGTCCTGGCTCTGTCAGATATGGGAGCCCCCCCTGGCAGCCTGGAGGCCTGGCGAGCATACGCAGCGCGAGTGCCCCTTTCTAGCCTTAGGCTGATGCAAGCCCTCAGCGTCAACGCCGTCACCCAGGAAAGGGGCCAACAAGCAGGCGCATACACAGCGCACAGCACCACGCCAGCTCTCAGGGAGATGCTCACCGCCTGCCACAGCCTGGTGTTTGAGCTAGAGGGAATCCTCACCCTCCGGCTCAGTGCGGCGAACCCCCCCCCGCTGCCCCCCCATTGCATCGCCATCGGCAAGCCCACAGGCGGTCCTGTCAGCCCATCAGAACTCTGTGACGTGCTATGGGCCCTGCACGATGCTCACCACCCCCCTGATGCGGTGGCTCCCTTGGTCAGTGCGCAGAGCGCTGAGGGGCAACGCTTGCGAGATATGCTGGCCCAGGGAGCCACCCTGCCTCTCTCCTTTGCCAACTTCGCTGGGGACATGCTGACCATGAAGCAACATGGATCCAGCAAGATGCTCCTGACTACCATCAAGGACCCCCTGACAGACCAGGCAAGCATTAGCACATACATTGCCACACCCTGCTCTAACATACAATACGCACAAGAAGTCGCAACCCTGAAAATGGCCCACACAATGGACACAAGCGTGCGACCGACTAGAACACATCAACACCATACATATGCTACACCCAAAACACTGTTTGCTTGTGCTATACAGGTGATTGCCAACGAGCATCCATTGGGCACTGTGGCCAGAGCTATCACAGCGTGCTGCATGCCAAATGGCCTGCCCCTCAGCAGCCACGGGGTAAGGGAGGCCCCCATCCTCTACCTCACGCCGGCCAGCAAGCAAGCCATGGTCAGCGCCCTGGCAGCCGCCCAGGACTTGGGAGGGGTAGTAGAGACGCAGCGGGGGCAAGTATGGATAGGAGTACCACGCAGCCTGGCAGGTGTCAGCGGCGGCATCAACCTCCCCATCTGGTTGAAGGAGGTGGGGACCCCCGTGGATGCGGCAGACCCGGCCACCCGAGCTAGGATTGCGAGCAGAAACACACGCTACACCGGCCTCCAGCATGTGCCGGACCAGGCGGCCCTCACCTTCAGGGCTATCGCAGCCGTCACAGACGGCATCACCATGCAACAGGTGGTGGGGGCCAACGCGGCCTATGAGCTACAGGGCAGGGCCACCACCTACCTGGTTGAGGCACGCGTCGTGGATCACAGCGATGCCAAATACACCCCAGCTGTGCTACGGGCCCTTACCCATGAGGGCAGCACACAGCCCACTCCCCAGCCGGCGGCAACCAGCAGGGGATGGGGAACCAGGGCTGTTGCAGTAGCGACTCAGCTCCAGGCCGCCCCGCCCCGCAACACCACCGCGACCACAGCCCCCATCCCACCCACCGGAGGCTCAGCGGCAAGGGCCCCTGGCAGGGGAGGGGCGGGAGGCCGGGGCCGGGGACCCAACTCCGTCCCAGACCCATCAGGCAGAGGCACCAGCAGGGGTCCCTCCCCCAACCTGGTGAGGGGCGCCTCGCCAGGGGCGTGGGCTGGCAGAGGCACCAGCAGCAGAGCCAGCAGCGACAGCAGTATCGCGGCTTTTGACGAACTCGCCATCGAGGCGGGCTTCCTCTACACTGCACAGGTGACACACTGCACACAACCCGCAGAGCAGAACCACCAAGTGCGCAGCAAAGAGTACACGCACACACACTACGGAAGAACACACACTATTGACAATCAACAACCTACCAGCCTGCCGGAAGGGCCACATCAACCCCACAATCCTCACACATTGCCATGCAGGCCCCTACCAATGAGACCGGAGGCAACGACGGGGCAACCCTTGAGAACAACGCAACGCTGGTGGACCCCCTGCCCCACACAGCAGGTGACAGCAGCACCCACGGAAACACGCTCCCCCACTGCGCTAGGCTGCATGCCCTCAAGGTCACACCACCCAGACAGACTCATCGCCTGGCTAACACCGCCCCACCAGGAGCACACCACAAAACATTCCAATAATGGTAGGACACTCTACCACACACAGATGGCACTGCCCACAAGCGCAGGTGACAATGACCCATCAGGCGGAGCTGACACCACCCAGGAGGGGGCAACCCAGCGAGACCTAGCGGGGTCCAGCGGCATCCAACGGGCTGGAGGACGGACCCAGGTCAGCACCACCACACATCACCATAGCATGCAACCTAGTAACACTATACTCAATGTTATACACCACACCCATATGCCACGACAGGTACACGCACCTGCCGCTAAACTCACGCATACCCGCAGGTACACTCACCGGCCCTTACCCCAGGAGCAGAGAGGGCTGCCCGCCGACAGCGCCATGGGAGCTCAGGCGGGGGCAGAGGACTCAACCTCTCATATATCTCCAAGATGGACTCCGTATCAGCTGAGGATCATAACCCAGGTGTGCAATCATAAGCCGCACCATGGACACACCTGGAAGTGGCCCATAGACCTCACCACTACCACACAGCACATACTCACACCCACACCGTGTAACTGCACAGGCGGCTCACCCATGGAGGAGGAGCAAGAGGAGATGCCTAAGGATGGCACCAAGACGGCGGTGAGCAGACCAGCCACACAAGCCCACCGTGTAACACATTGCACCACCCCCAACCACACCGACAGGAACGAGAAGTCAATGGGCCTTGCAGAGCAGACCCTGTTGTCCCAACATGGCCCCCCACCACCGCACACCAACCACATACCTATCACCAATCAGGACAGCTTGCACCATGCTGCCCACATGACTGCAGGAGGCTGGACCCAGCAACTAAGAAATGGGTGCAGCAAACCTGGACCTCGTAGCAAGCAGCAACCTGGACAGGCAGCTGCTGGAGCTAGCTGGGCCCGGGAGCCCAGCGGGGTTGGAGAGGTACCAGGGTGGATAAGTACTTATGAGCTTGCAGAACATGAACGCCACACAGTGTTTGAAGTAGAAATGGGTATGCTAGATGGCGACTTGGGCTGGAATTCAGACCCTAGCACTGCAGAACCCCAAGCCTCACAAGCTGAGATAGGACACCACATAGGGCACCGTGCACATCCTACAGCGGACAGCAGCCACCTACCCTTGTGCATTGGTCATCTGAATGTAAGAACTATGGGCACTACCGCTACTGAGACGAGCACATACATGAACCTAGACTATACCACCCACCCATGCCCCTCCAACGCAACTCAACTTGGACGAACCTATCACCTAGACACACCTATCCTCATCGCCATCCTCATAGGATGGTGTGCGACACAACGACACCAACCACAGATACCCACCCCGAAAGACTCCAAACGTTGCCTGGCACGACAAAGAAGGAAGATCACGCGCCTCAGGGCCATAGTACATATCACGACATACAACACATTGCGAGACCTCACCGGTATAGTGCCTGTCACTACGGCCATCTGTAGGATCTCAAATAGATTCTACCTGCACCTGAAGGGAGGGCACAAGAGCTACTCCCGGACAGTCAGCCAATACAACACAACCATACAGGCCTACTGTACCTATCAGATCAGGGGAACTGAGAGAACCACGGCAACGGCACGACACCAGGACCCCACATGGAAACCCTCGTTCACCGTTGACTACTTCATATCATGGCTACTACTCGCAGCCGGGGACGTTGAAGTCAACCCTGGCCCATGCTCCAGTGGGAAACAACATCCACATGACATCCACAGGACAACACATACCCCACACCCCAACCCCAACCCCTTGTTTTTTGAAGCACAGGTGAACCGCAACTGCCAGGCCCACTCCCTCAACAATGCAGCCGGAAAGGAATGGGTGAAGCCTGAGGACCTACATAACTTTTGGACAGCCTGGGATACAACACTACACGACGAAGGCGACAAAAAGGCGTGGCGTACCGCGCACGGGCAAGGGGGTGCTTTCAGTGACGAGGTCATTCACCTCTACCTTAGGACCAAATACGGCCTCACTATTACGAGGGTCGCTCACCTACGCAACACAGACGACTGGAACGACGACAACCTCGACACCATAGCGATAGAGTATGCCACACTCAACTTCTTGTGCAAAACGAACGGCCACAGCATGGCGCTCAGGAAGTTGGGCGGGCAGTGGAAGCTCCTAGACTCCGACAGCCCCAGTAAATCAGCTATAGCCATCTGCGAGCTGTCGCGCTCCTACACGACACACTTCCACGAGGTGTTCGTCATCGCACCTGACCCGGCAGCTACACCAGCCCAAACCATGGCCGCCACCCGACAGGGTATTAGCCACATTATCAGCCACAAGGAAGACAAGCAGAACCCGTCCCAATGCTACATGGAAAGGCAATACAAACAATGTTGTCTTGTGCACGCCATCAACATGGCCATAGGGAAACCCATGATCTGGCCCGAAGACGTCATCACCCACTGCAAATCACTCGACACACACATCCAAGGCCTAGCCACCCAGGCAAGGCAGGAGCACAGGGTGATACCACTACGTAGCAGCCTCCCACACATCTACGAGGAATCTGGCAACTTCACCATCTCCACCATAAACCACTACCTATATCACCACCACAAGGACCTCCACCTATGCCCTTCAACCACAACCACCACCAACAACAACATCACACCCGAGCTCCTCACCACGCTCACGGGCAGAACGGATAGCTACACTAACATCGCCGCCATCCTCATTACTCACAATCACGCTACCACCATCCGCCACATTAACAACGCATGGCAATGGTTGGACTCGGAAAAAGGCCACCCATGCCGACAAGACACCCTGGAAGACTGGCTTCAGCTGAAGGGTACGCTCGTTCAAATCAAAAAGGGCGACGCGGCTGATACTAACCTCATCCATCCACTATGCTGGCTAGCTGACCCTACAAGGCGCGCCACAACGGAGCAGCTGGAACAACACCTATGTACCACCCACATCGACCTTACTACCCAAGACCTGGGCACACAACCCGCGCACGACCCCCGAACAGACCGGCCGCTACCCACTGCACAACCAGCGAGTTACAAGCGCATGCCAACAGCCACAGCAGACACCCACTCGACAGACAAGCAGGCCCGGCCGCGACTGCGCCAGGTCGCCCCCACAGTCACTCTTCCCACTCTACAAGACCGGTCAAGCAGCAGTAAACGGCCCACGACACCGGGCACCATCGTAGATAAAAGACGGACCAAGCCAAGAGCGCAAACCAAGGACCCGCACACGCAGACCCTGATATACAGATACCTAAACACAGCCCCCACCCCACCCCCCGCCGCCATCCCCACAATACCGCCACCCCCCACCGCTAACCTACCTGAGCACCCAGGACCACACCCACAACACAGCACCTTGCCAACCCGGCAGCCACAACCAACACACAATCGACAGCATATCACACTAACGACCCTGAACGTCAGAAGCCTCCATAGGTCCAGGAACGACGTCCTGAACCTTGTGCATCAACACAGCCCGGACATCCTGATCCTAACTGAAACCATGACCCAACCCAAGAGCAACAATCCAGGCTCTGGCTGGCTGAGGAGAGTCATGCCAGACTATACGACACACCGACACAGAGGCCACAGTGAAGTAGTAATAGGCATCAAACACCACTTAGCCATCCAAATGAAAACCACTATGCTTCCACCGAGCATCGACGCTGAGGTGAACGCACGATGCGTCATCCTGACCCTCAACCAACACCAGTGCGAACAGCTCACCATCATCGCCACGTATTGGCCGTCGGGAAACAACGGGGACGCGCTATCACTGCGAGGGAAAATGCAAGAACACATACGAACAGCCACGGGCCACCTGCCCGGCTCACTCATCTTGGCGGGAGATATCAACGCCACGATGAAAACAGAGGATCGTTCCAAGCACACCGAATACACACAAGACAGTATGATGAGGGGGTTCGCCGCAGAAATGCACCCGAAGGAAGCTGACCCCGGCGACCGGGCCTGGACCTACCAGCAACCGCACTGCAACAGCCGCATCGATGCTATTCTAACACGCGACGCAAGACACGGCCCTGAGCACCGCACGCACGTCGATACCAACGTCTATTTGAGCGACCACAGGCCGCTCAGCGCCACATTGAATACAGCCCGCCTGGGCATAGACCTGGCAGCCCCACACAAACCACCGAAGCACAGCCACACCATCCTCATCACCCCCATTACCAACAAGGACAGGGAAGCCTACCGCCTGGCAGTGCAACAACCCAGCTCAGGCGTCCCACAATTGCATGCAGAACTGACAGCCTTCTTAGCCCCCATCTACACAGAGGCTACCCACCACCTGGCTACACTTGGCAAGACCAACCCTCAGCAACCACAGCGTCTAACATCAGTGGCAGGACGCCCGGCCAGGGAAGCCGTAGACACCGCAGCCACCATGCTCACAAACCTCCTACAAACCTGCAGGACGACAGCTATTAAGGCATGCAACACTAAGACCCTCACAAGGGGAGGCCAACACTACCAACGCAAGACCATGTGCAGGATTAGACTGGCACTGGGCAGAAAGCTTAAGACCGCTAGAGACCTCAGCCGGAAGGCTAACTCCCTCTTTAAGCAAACCAACGTGCATCCGACAATCGACGAACTCATTCTAGGGACAGATGCGATAAACGAAGAGATCAGGGACGAGGTGCAAGCGCGACAAGGTGAAGACCCAACCGAAAATCACGTGCAGGCCGCGCTAGCCCAACTGACCAATACGTACCGCGACCAAATCCACCAACTAGACGACGATGACTCCGCACTCGCCATCGCACAAGCTCGCGTCAGAATGCAACAACTGATCAGCACCCAGCCCAAGAAGGCTAACAAACGTATCTTGCGCCCGTCCCGCACCGACCACAAAGGCCTACAGGCGCTAGCTGACCCCATCACCAACAAGATATGCACGGCCCCGGCCGACCTGAACCGGATAATTACCGATGCCTATGGTACGAAGCTGGCGCCGCCGACCCCCAAAACTGGCAACTACACAAACACGCAGACTCGAAACTACCCGTGGGCTCGCGCCAAAGCCGACGACGCCTTCGCATTACACGCATGCCAAAACATACACTGGCTGCACACAGCCATCATGGACAAGGCAGGCTTCCAGGAATGCATCAGCAGGCTGTCAGGAGGCAAGGCCCCGGGACCAGACGGGGTGGAGAACGAGATCATCAAGATGCTGCCATGGGAGATGCGGGAAACCATCCACCAGCTCTTCATCATCATGTGGGCAACAGGCTGCACACCCACAGCATGGAAAACTAGTGACACATGCCTCCTCTACAAGGACAAGGGGCAAGAAACGGACCTCAACTCCTACAGACCTGTGGGCCTAGCCAACACCGTTTACAAGCTGTGGACCAGCCTCATTACCAAGACGCTGGCTGAGTATGCTGAAGCTAATGGGATGCTCAGCAAGAACCAGGCTGGGTTCCGCTCCCACAGGAACACCACACAACAGCTGCAGATGCTTGTCATGGCCCTTGAGGATGCTAAACTGGCTAAAGCAGATATCTACGCACTCCTGGTCGACTTCACCAGTGCGTTCAACACCACGTGCCAAGACAAACTACTCTGGATCATGCATGACCCAGGCTTCCCCACGGACGCGACTGACGCTGTAAAGGACCTATACACGGGCGCTACAACGCGCTTTAAAACCCCGTACGGCCATACTGACCCGGTACCCGTCAACCGGGGCACCATACAAGGCGACTCTCTCTCGCCCTTCCTATTCCTCATTTACATTGAACCCCTCCTGCGATGGCTGCAAGTGGGCGCGAGGGGCTATAAAATCAAATCAGCAACGCCCGACAGCGGGGAACGCGCCACCGTCAGCAGCATCGACTATGCTGACGACATAGCCATACTCTGCAACACCCTTCGCAACCTCCGATGCCAAGCGGACAAACTCTCAGCCTTCTCGGACTGGGGTCACCTCATCATCTCACACAGTAAAACCCTCGCAACCGCGGCGCTTCACCACTCGGTCGAAACTGGCATGTGCAGCAACGCGGCCGAAGCGGACAAGCGGGCCCGCCAACAACTCCGAACCGTTAGCCTACAAGGGAAACCCGTCACCTACCACCGCCCGACCTCACCCTTCACCTACCTGGGTGTGCTCATCACCATGACGCTGGACTGGAAACCACAACACACCGCTATGATCACCCAGCTCCGCCAAAAACTCGAGAGACTCAGACGCTCCTTTGCCAGTGCCAGACAGGCCATACACATCATCCGCACGGCCATCATCCCCAGCCTAGCCTATAGCTTCTGCGCCGTGCCCTGCACCCCAGGGGACCTTGAGCTGTACGACAGGTCCATCAATCAATGCGTGAAGCTCAAACTCAGACTCCCCCTGGGAACGCCCAATGCCATCATCAGAGAAGACGCTGACAAACTAGGCATAGGCATTAGCTCCACAGCCCAAGAATATCACGCCCGCAACACAACAGCCCTCACACACAGCCTCCAGTCCACAGATGTGGCACACGCCCACATCTCGAGGAGCATGCTGCACAAACAAATCACATGGCTCAATACCCAGGCTAGCACACAAGGACACCGCATGCTCACCCTCCTTCATCACACCCTTAGAGCACGGCAGCTAGTCTATGCCTCTATATCCGGGCTATCGGCCACGGAAGAGGGGCTACCTCTCTATCATGAAGAATGCCAAACACTCGGCCGCCTCATCACACAGGCCAGCAGCTCTCAAGCACACGATGTCGTTAGTGCCAGCATCACCTGCCTCAAAAGCCTAGGCATCACGCACGCTTCTGAACTCAGCTGCAAGGGCAACACACACATCATCACCGGTAGCATGCTCACATCGAAGTACGGAAAAAAGGTCAAGCAGAAGCACATCATCGCCCTCAACAAACTTGCAGCTATGGCGGCCCAACCCTCATGCCCAGACGCGACCGCAACGCGTGCCATCCGAGACAGCCGCAACACATCACTCGACCTCCCGCCCGACCAACGCAAAATCACAACATGGGCCGCGGGCCTCACGGAACTTGCGCCCACACCCGCAGTGCCAGACACCAGAACTCGCTATATGGATATGAAAGCGTATGTGGCCATGCACGCAACGCAACCAGCAACGGCGGACCGGGCCGCAGCGGCACCCGCAGTCCATGATGCCACTAGGACGAGCTCACGACTACTGAAACGAGAGCAACGAGCAACACAATCGGCCCCAACGAAGCCCACGCCTCCCAAGGCGGGCACGAAACGGAACAATGAGGGCAGACAGACCCAAACTATCCCGCAGGATATAGTGCGCATAGTAGGCCTTGACCTCCCAGGGCTTTCCAGCTGGAAGGTGGATAAAGCCTGTCGATGTAAACCCAAGAACCTAGGCTGCATACTAGGAGCCATGTACGGCCACCAAGAGGCCATTACCAGCATAGATGGCTGGCAATGGGACGGCATCAACAAGGAAAACTACTACAAGGTGCATTGGAAGCCCACAGTCATAGATAGATGGGCATTACCACTGTGTGCAGAAGAAGGCTATACACCCACACACATAGAGACCATCAGCAGGGAAGAGGCTAAGGACGTATGCACTTGTGAGCTGTGCTGGCTACCAAGAGGAGACAGCCCAACGTGCCACAACTGCAAGAGGGCCTACCACCCAGCCTGCCTAGAGGAAGCCCACCTGTCAGGACACAAGGAACCAGGACACTGGCTGTGCCCTATATGCAAGTTCGGCAGCAATGACTGTAAGACAACCATGCGCCAGTCAGCGCACTCGGACCTCATACGAGTACACTGGCACCCCACTTTCGAACCGGCGCCGCTCATCACGGCACACCTGGACTACATGGCAAAGCGCAACGACTACGACGAGGAAAACAGGCAGATACAAGAGGCCAGACATGCCAGGCCCGACGCGCACCTGCCGGCCCACACCCGACAGGGACTACCGGACCCGCACACCTGGCTACCCCGGTGCACCAACCTGCACTCGAAGGCCACCTTCCACACGTACCCCATCAACCCGCAGACGGACATCGTCGGGACGGGCAATTGCGAAACATTCCTCCAACTTCACCCTCACATGACCGCCCCCGCGATGAGCCTCAGCACGGGGGAGCCCATTATGCCACGGCACGACTTAGTGCAACACGTAACGGTCCACGACGAGTCGGGCCGCACAGTTGGCCTCCTGACAAAAGACCAACACCAACATCTACACGCTTGGTTACAACACACACCACACACACGCAACCTGGCCACAGAGGTAGTGGCCCTACTAAGGAGACAAGACGCACAGAGCAGCCACCACCCCATGAGAGGGGCACAAGACAAAGCCCTTAACACCCTACACGCCACACGAAGCTTTCCGAGTACCGTCCAAAGATGGGCTGATCCACTCACAGTTAGACCAGAAACCACCACCTATTGGAGCCCTGACATCAACGACACGGCCTTTGGGGCACACCACAACTGCCTACTGGTACGCCACACTGGCTTATCCACATGGAATGTACCGGCAGACGATGCAGTGGCACTAAAATGGGTCAACCATGCTATACATTCAGCTACTCAAGAGGAGGCCATGGCAACCATCATGCTGATCCCTGGGAAAAAGGGCATCTCCTACCCTAAACACATTGACACCCTGCGGCGGTACCCTGAGTACTGCCAGCACCTGGCTAGCATACCCCCCACCAAGACCAGATGCCCCAAGCCAGGCAAGCACGCCAAACTCCACATCTACGTCATTTGGAATGCAGCAGGACAACAACTCGTCACCAAAGGCAACCCCCAAGGTTGGCTGGCTAGCACTGCCACTGCCCTCCACCCTCAACGAGACACACACCCAATCCGCAACAGACCAACGAATCAAAGCCAGCCAGCCACACCCCCTAGCGGTCACAAACAACATATGCGCTTGCCGCTGGACAGGGACCTCCCCACCTCGGGGCACCAACGCAGCCACGAACAACTCACGCACCATTCCACGACGCAGCCACGGATGGCCATCACCGAATGGGCCACGATCGCGTACACGGACGGCAGCTGCATTAAGACCTCGGGGGCAGCCCCGGCGAGCGTCGGGGCGGGGGTCTATATCCCGGAGAACAACGTCCTCATCACAGCCGCCCTGAACGACCCAGAAAGCAACACCATCAACAAGGCAGAACTCACAGCGATACACGCGGCACTCAAAGCAGGGGCCAAACGCATCGCCACCGATAGCCTTTGCTCCCTCTACCAGATCCGCAGAGCCCTCGCTAACCCGATGTCGCTCATCACCCACAGACACAACGACATCCTGACAGCCATCGCTACCCTTATCATCGACAGCCCCGTAACAATCCAATTCCTCAAAGTCAGGGCCCACTCGGGCATCATCGGCAACGAAGGCGCCGATGTCCTCGCCAAGCACGCGGCGCTACACCCAGAGCTCGCCAACACCCCGGCCTACAGCCCAATCACACGGAAAGAGACGAAGAACTGGCTCAGCAACGCAACCGACGGCGAATCCCCCGCCCCATTGCCGGATTGCCGCCAAAGCGTGCGAGCACACATACACCGCAAACACAAGCTTGGCCTTGCAAACCAGGACAGCATCTACTACCAGATGTCCCAAGAAATTACGAAGGTCGCAGCAACAGGTGCGGGCGAAAGAGTGATGATCGACACGAACATCTCCACCCACGCGCAACGCACTGCCCTACTCTACCGCACCGGGGGGCTATACAACCAAAAACTAGCTATGCGCTGGAAACGGGCGACGGATGACCGATGCCCACTCTGCGGGGAAGCGGATAGTGCCACTCACCTCCTCTCGGGCTGCAGCGAGACACTACCGATGGTGCAGGAAAGGCACAACGGGGCGGGCCGCCTCATCGTTAAAGCTATAAGCAAGGGAACCCTAGGCGGGTACATCAGCTTTGCGGACACCGGCAGCTGGGAGAAGGGCGCAAAGGAAAGCCTGGACCTCCCGAGCGACACGCTACACACAACACTCCAAACACTCGGACTGAGACCAGAAGATACTAAACACACCACCAGGCCGGATATCCTCATGGTGCTCCCTCATAAGAAGGCAAGCAAGGACGGCAAAGACACCAAGCGGGTCTGTATCATAGAAATCAAATACTGCTCGGACTCACGGTGGACGGACCATTTAAACAAGGCACTCACTCAACACACCCACTTAGCCGAGACCATACGCAAGGAAGACCATATGGTCGCTATCATACCAATCCTACTAGGCATAGGGGGCATAACCTACGAAGCGCACACACGGCAACACCTCTTGACCCTCGAGATCACACAAGCCAACACTACCAAGCTGCTCAACAAGTTAACTAGACACGCTATGGAGGCAGCCCACTCTATTGCAAAGACAAGCTACAGACTCAGGGCTACCAAAGGGGGGGGAGGGTAGGGGGGACGCCTCTTCTTTGGCTGGTTGGTGGGAGCAGG
>JASKMD010000028.1:6565417-6605496 GCA_030144725.1 Haematococcus lacustris | reverse complement strand
AGGCCAAAGGGTTTTGTGGTGCTAGACTTGTTCCGTTGGCAGTGGGTGCAAGTGCGAATGTAGTCATGCACTGCAGCTGCCATGCGTGGCCAGTAGACAAGGCGGGACAGCCGGAGGTAGGTTTTGTCCCGACCAAGATGGCCAGCCGTGGGGACGTCATGTGCCTCACACAACAGGTCCGTGCGCAAAGGGCCCGTAGGAATGTACAGTAAAGGGGTCCCTCGGCCTGTGTGATACAGCAGATTGTCCTGAACCGTAAACTGTCGTGCGCGTCCCTTGAGGGCGGCAGCTAGATGACGCTGATACTGGGGATCGGTAGCCGCAGCATCGCATATGTTCCGTAGCCGTGATTGGTCGACAGAGATGGTTGTCTCAGTGACCTGGGCGGGGTTGCGCTGTGTCCGTCGCCCAACCGACAGTAGTTGATAATCTGACCGACGTGACAGGGCGTCTGCCACTATGTTTTGTTTGCCCGGGATATGATCTATGATGCAGTCATACTCTTGAAGGACCTCCATCCACCGCGCTTGGCGACGGCAATCGAGGCGAGGCTGTGTTTGAATGTGCTTTGTAGCCCAATTGTCCGTGAGTAGGTTGAATGACGCACCAAGGAGGTAGTGACGCCATACCTTGAGGGCCTCCACCAGAGACAGGAGCTCCTGCTCATGGGTGGGATAGTTCCGTTCTGCTGGCAGTAGTTTACGGGAGTGGTAGGCCACGACCCGCTCGGCTGAACCGGTACCCTGAGAGAGCACGGCACCAATGCCGATGGAAGATGCATCACATCGTAGTGTATACGGTTGCGAAGGATCTGGAGCAATGAGAATAGGTGCAGAGACGAGTGCCTGCTTCAGAGCGTCAAAGGCTGACTGCTGGGCCTGACCCCATGCCACGACACCCTGCTTGTCATGCCCGTCTGCTCTGGTCAGAGTGGTGAGAGGTGCTGCAATGGTAGAGAAGTCTTTCACAAAGCGGCGGTAGTAGTTAGCAAGGCCCAGAAAGCTGCGCACGTCATGCACAGTTGTGGGAATGGGCCAGGATTGAACCGCAGCTACCTTGGCTGGATCGCATGCAATGCCCGAGGCAGAGACAATGTGACTAAGGAAGGATGTTTGGTCCATGCCGAACTCACACTTGGAAAGCTTGGCATAGAGCTTATGTTTGCGGAGTAGGTCGAGCACGCGCCGAAGGTGGGCTATGTGCTCTTGTGGGGTGCGGGAGAAGATCAGAATGTCATCTAGGTAGACCAGGACGCAATCATCTAAGAGATCATGTAGCACGTCATTCATGAGACGCTGGGACGTGGCTGGTGCATTGCACAACCCGAAGGGCAGCACCGTGAATTCAAAATGACCGTAGCGTGTGCGGAAAGCTGTTTTGTGGATGTCCTCGGGGGCAACCCGGATTTGATGGTAACCTTGGCGCAGGTCTAGCTTGCTGAACACCTTGGCACCATGGAGCCGATCTAGTAGTGTGTCTAGGCGTGGAAGAGGGTACTTGTTCTTGATGGTCAGACGGTTGAGAGGGCGGTAATCGATGCACATGCGGAATGAGCCATCCTTTTTGCGCACAAGCAACACACCGGAGGCATAGGGAGAGGTGCTGGGGCGAATGAAGCCTTTGTCCAAGAGCTCCCCTATTTGCTGTTTCAACTCTGCTAGCTCACCGCTGGACACATTGTAGATGGGCCGCGCCGGGGGTGGCTTGGCTTGTTGGAGCTCAATACGGTGGTCCACGGAGCGCTCTGGTGGCAGTCCATGCGGAAGGTCTGATGGGAATACGTCGGCATACTCCTGTACAATGGGAGAACCATCCAGAACCTGATGACAGGTCTCGGCATTGCTGTCAGCCGGGGTGATGGAGACTAAGAAGACTGGACACTTATCGTTGATGGCTGTACGTCTGTCAGCTTGACTAAACCCTGTGCAACCCGTGGCTCGCCTTGAGAGGCGTGCTGCTGCTCCTGCTGCCGCACTATCCTGTCCATAGTGGCGCCAAGTGCATTGAAAGCAGCTATGATGGTCTCCATGCTGTCAGGCTGTGCCATGGGCTGTGGCTAGAGACGACGACGCTGGCGCGACTGGTAACCGTCCCTGTTGTGTTGGGCGGAGTGGGTGGGGGTAGGTGGCGGTGCTTGTCCCTGGTAGGCTGGGTGTGCCTGTGGTGCTGGCTGGCGTCTAGGTGGGGGCGGTGGGGGTGGCGGTGGTGCCACGTAGCGTGTGGATACGCCTACAGGTGCACTGGGTGCTACAACAAGGCTGCGCACAATGCCTAGGAGCTGCTCTATGTACTCCCGTTGCTGAGCGAGCTGCTCACCTCGTGCCCTTGCTAGCCCGGAGTAGTAGTCCGCTGCCGCCTTGAAAGATTGGCAGTGCTGACACCCTTGCAGCGCCTGGTGCGCCTCACGGTTACCCGTGGAAACTAAAGCAAACGCTGGGCTGCGAAATTGCTCAGGCTGTTCAGGCTGTGCGAGCTGAGCTGGGGGCGCGTTCGGAAGTGTACCCGAAACAATAGGCTGATATTCTCCGCTTGGCGAAGGGCTAAGAGAAGGGCTGGACGGGCTGTAAGATGAGGCTGAATTCCGCGGGGTGCTAGCCCCGGACGGAAGGTCTACGTCCAACGCCTCGTCGAAGGTCAGTGGCACTGCGATGAACGTGAAAGGGGAAACCAGATGCAACAATTGTAATGCGTGGGCCCGGAAAAACCGTAAATGCAAGCGCTAATGGTCTAAGGACTTCTTTCAGCCTAAGGACGGCCTCTAGAAGTCTCGTAGTAGGGAACTACGGCTAGGTCTCAGCTTAACGCTGGAGCTAAGGATCGCTATGGCTGGCTTACTATTGCTTGTTAAGCAACAGCGACCGAAACTATCGAGACCCGTAGGAGAACCGTGAACTCGTATGTGCGAAAGCACTACGACCGTTATAGAGAGACAAGTGTCTTACAGTGTTCCGTGTACAAAGGACTATTGTGGTTCAGTTCTCTTCTCTCCTCCGTAAACACTACAACAACTCGCTTAAAACCTACCGACATCATTCAGTGAGAAACAACGTCATTAGGCAACGTGGCACTTCATGTAAAAGAAAAACAGCATTTGTTCATGCATCCTACCGTGCAATCGTGTACTCTTACACTCTCCCCCACTTGGAGAGAGCTTCGTCCCGAAGCGTGCAGTTGAAAGTGCTATGTGTGTGCCATGCAAACAACAGTGTGACAACAACAGACAGGCAAGCATGTGTTCAAACAACCCTATCTAACCCTAACCTACGCTGGCTGCATCCATCCTTTGGGCTGCTTGGTGCGGAAAGCATATGCTCGTAACAACTTCTTGAGGACGTTCTGGGTCAAGTCTTCTTGTAGTTGTGCCAGAGGCACCCAACTGTTCTCGTGTTCAGGGTGGCCAAGCCACTTCACTTGCAGCTGGAGTTTACCGCGCTGGAAGCGGTGGTTGCGGAAGGCTTCTACGTGGTAATGAGCTTCACCGTCGATGATGTCTGGCTCGGGCGGAGGTACGGGGTTGCGAGTGGGGAACCACGCACTGCCGTCGTGGTGCAACTTGACGTGCGACACGTGTACAACTGGGTGGACTGATTTCCACTCAGCAGGTAGTTGAAGCCGCAGGGCGACAGGGGTGACGACCTCCAGGACCTTGAAGGGGCCGTGCTGCCTTGGGGTAAACTTGCGGGCGGCGCCGGCAGCTTGCGTGGCCGGTCTGATGTGGGTAAAGAAGCTGTCACAAAGGTAAACCATGTCACCAGTGGAGAATTTATGATCCTGACGGTGGGCATTGGCATACTTGACCTGCCGCTCTTGAGCTTTGATGAGGTGTTGTGTAGCGGCGGCGATGTTGGTAGCCATGCGTTGCAGGAAGGCTGGGGCACTCTCGCTGGTATTCGGTGTGACCCGTGCTGGAGCAGCTGATGACACTGCTAGAGACAAAGGAGTGTGAGGTTCCTGTCCGGAGTTGAGCATGAAAGGGGAATAGCCAGTACTGGCTTGGACAGATGCGTTGTAGGCAAACTCAACGGCGGTGAGGTGGTTGTCCCAGTCTGTGTGGTGCGGCGAGACGTAGTTGCG
Organism: Haematococcus lacustris; assembly: GCA_030144725.1. Lineage (NCBI taxonomy): Eukaryota > Viridiplantae > Chlorophyta > Chlorophyceae > Chlamydomonadales > Haematococcaceae > Haematococcus > Haematococcus lacustris. Next base: position 6,601,422 of record JASKMD010000028.1, on the reverse strand, counting down.
CAACATGTCTTCAATGGTGCGGTTAGCGCGCTCAGTCTGGCCGTCAGTCTGGGGATGGTTGGCTGTGGAGATATTTAAGTGGGTCCCGGTCTTGGCAAAGAGTTGTTGCCAGAAGTTGGAAGTGAACCTGGGGTCCCGATCAGAGATGATGACCTTGGGGAGGCCGTGGTATTTGAAGACAGAGTCGAAGAAGAGTTGGGCCAGCTCAGGGGCTGACACCGTGGTGGTGGTGGGGACAGTATGGATTGTAATGCTCCTCCATCAAAAAAAAAAAAGTGCCGACCCCCTCTACCCACCCAGTGGGGGCCTGTGGCCTGCGCTGTGGGGTGTGCGCCTCCCCCGGGCAGCAGGCGAACCGGAGGTGGCAGCGGTGGCTGATGGCTGAGAGAGCTGGAGCTCAAATGGGAGGCCAGCGCGCAGCAGGTGGCAGACCAGGGGGCAGCGGGGGAGCGGGAACAGCAGGGCTGGGATGTGGAGGAGCGGCTTCCCGAGGAGGTGCAGGGCAGCCAACCGCCTCGCTGGCTTGACACCTCCGCCAGGGAGCACCAGCGTCCCTCGCCGCGGGAGAGGGCAGCCGAGCAGGCTGAGCGGCAGCTGGAGGCCCAGCAGCGGCGTGGGGGCAGGCAGCCAGTTGCCCAGCCCGGCCCCCGGGCCGACACCGTGGACCAGCTGGTTGTGGGTGCTCAGGCGGGCCAGCCGTGTGCGAAGGTGTGGAAGGAGCTGCTAGACCCCACCCTCCGCCGGGAGCATGTCATCGTGGCCTGGCGGGTGCTTCACGCCAGCCTCATGGTGGGGGCCTTGTGGGGCCACATCCTCAAGGGTACGGCTGCCCCGGGCTCTTCCGCCTGCCGCTTCTGCCAGCCGGGGCACTTGGAGACCCTCACCCACGCCTTCCTGACCTGCCCCGCCGTGGTCCCAGCCTGGGAGTGGGTGTTGGACGTGTGCGGCCGCCTCACAGGCACCCGCCCCCCCTCAGGCGACGCCATGCTGCTCCTCAGTGGGCGCCCCACCTGCGGCGAGGCCCTCCCCTTTCAGCCCCCTGACAGCCTGCTGTGGCTGCGGCTGCGCGTTGCCTACCTGGGCGCAGTGTGGCGCCTCCGCAGCTCAGGAGCCGCTACAGCCCTGCAGCCACAACAGGTGGCGAGGCGGGTCGTGGAGGAGGTCATCTCCACCCTCACCACGGCCGTCAAGCGGGACTGGCATCGGGTGGGGAGGGACATCCGCGTGGGCCTCTGCGCGCTGTGCCCTCCACCTGGTTCAAGGGAAAGGACCCGGAGCTGGACGCTGCCCACTTCGACCAGCTGTGGCCCGAGGCGTCGGGGGGCTGGTTTGCCAAGCAGCCCAGGAGGGAGCGGAGGGGAGGGCAGGAGGGGGTAGAGGGGAGGGTTGGGGCAGGAGGAGTGGAGGAGGAGAGGGCAGCAGGGAGGCCTAGGCATGGGGAGGGCAGGGCGCAGGGGTTCGCCTCTCCTTGCAGTGGCCCGTCCCCTTCCCCGTCGAGCCAGCCTGAGCTGCAGGGTTGCTGGTGGGGGCTTAGGGCGTTCGGTGGGTGGGGTGGGCCAGGCTTCGGGGGGCTGTTTGGGTGTCAGGGGACCGGGGGCTTAGGTGGTCTTGGTTTGAGCGTTGGGGGTAGGGTTCTCGATTTCAGGTCGAGGGGCGGAACCTAGGCTCGTGTGGGTAGTTTTGTGGGGAGGGTATGGGGTGGGTCTGGGGAGGTGAGCTAGGGTGGAGGGCGTTGGTGTGGGGGAGTGTCTTGACGTTGTCCTAGGGAGGGGGTTGCTTGGGTTGTGTGGACCTTTGCATGTGGGGTGTGGACCTTTACTTGGGGTGTGTGGACCGCTGTGTTTGGGTGGGGTGCTTGGGGCTCGTGTATGGGGGAAACTTGTTTTGTGGTAGTCTTCCCTTATCATCTTTTCTTTAGTGTCACTCTCTCTCTTGTAATGCTCCTCCATCAAAAAAAAAAAAGTGCCGACCCCCTCTACCCACCCAGTGGGGGCCTGTGGCCTGCGCTGTGGGGTGTGCGCCTCCCCCGGGCAGCAGGCGAACCGGAGGTGGCAGCGGTGGCTGATGGCTGAGAGAGCTGGAGCTCAAATGGGAGGCCAGCGCGCAGCAGGTGGCAGACCAGGGGGCAGCGGGGGAGCGGGAGCAGCAGGGCAGGGATGTGGAGGAGCGGCTCCCCGAGGAGGTGCAGGGCGGCCAACCGCCTCGCTGGCTTGACACCTCCGCCAGGGCGCACCAGCGACCCTCGCCGCAGATGAGGGCGGCCCAACAGGCTGAGCGGCAGCTGGAGGCCCAGCAGCGGCGTGGGGGCAGGTAGCCAGTTGCTCAGCCCGCCCCCCGGGCCGACACCGCGGACCAGCTGGCTGTGGGTGTTCAGGCGGGCCGGCCGTGTGCGAAGGTGTGGAAGGAGCTGCTAGACCCCACCCTCCGTCGGGAGCATGTCATTGTGGCCTGGCGGGTGCTTCACGCCAGCCTCATGGTGGGGGCCTTGTGGGGCCACATCCTCAAGGGTACGGCTGCCCCGGGCTCTTCCGCCTGCCGCTTCTGCCAGCCGGGGCACTTGGAGACCCTCACCCACGCCTTCCTGACCTGCCCCGCCGTGGTCCCAGCCTGGGAGTGGGTGTTGGACGTGTGCGGCCGCCTCACAGGCACCCGCCCCCCCTCAGGCGACGCCATGCTGCTCCTCAGTGGGCGCCCCACCTGCGGCGAGGCCCTCCCCTTTCAGCCCCCTGACAGCCTGCTGTGGCTGCGGCTGCGCGTTGCCTACCTGGGCGCAGTGTGGCGCCTCCGCAGCTCAGGAGCCGCTACAGCCCTGCAGCCACAACAGGTGGCGAGGCGGGTTGTGGAGGAGGTCATCTCCACCCTCACCACGGCCGTCAAGCGGGACTGGCATCGGGTGGGGAGGGACATCCGCGTGGGCCTCTGCGCGCTGTGCCCTCCACCTGGTTCAAGGGAAAGGACCCGGAGCTGGACGCTGCCCACTTCGACCAGCTGTGGCCCGAGGCGTCGGGGGGCTGGTTTGCCAAGCAGCCCAGGAGGGAGCGGAGGGGAGGGCAGGAGGGGGTAGAGGGGAGGGTTGGGGCAGGAGGAGTGGAGGAGGAGAGGGCAGCAGGGAGGCCTAGGCATGGGGAGGGCAGGGCGCAGGGGTTCGCCTCTCCTTGCAGTGGCCCGTCCCCTTCCCCGTCGAGCCAGCCTGAGCTGCAGGGTTGCTGGTGGGGGCTTAGGGCGTTCGGTGGGTGGGGTGGGCTAGGCTTCGGGGGGCTGTTTGGGTGTCAGGGGACCGGGGGCTTAGGTGGTCTTGGTTTGAGCGTTGGGGGTAGGGTTCTCGATTTCAGGTCGAGGGGCGGAACCTAGGCTCGTGTGGGTAGTTTTGTGGGGAGGGTATGGGGTGGGTCTGGGGAGGTGAGCTAGGGTGGAGGGCGTTGGTTTGGGGGAGTGTCTTGACGTTGTCCTAGGGAGGGGGTTGCTTGGGTTGTGTGGACCTTTGCATGTGGGGTGTGGACCTTTACTTGGGGTGTGTGGACCGCTGTGTTTGGGTGGGGTGCTTGGGGCTCGTGTATGGGGGAAACTTGTTTTGTGGTAGTCTTCCCTTATCATCTTTTCCTTAGTGTCACTCTCTCTCTTGTAATGCTCCTCCATCAAAAAAAAAAAAGTGCCGACCCCCTCTACCCACCCAGTGGGGGCCTGTGGCCTGCGCTGTGGGGTGTGCGCCTCCCCCGGGCAGCAGGCGAACCGGAGGTGGCAGCGGTGGCTGATGGCTGAGAGAGCTGGAGCTCAAATGGGAGGCCAGCGCGCAGCAGGTGGCAGACCAGGGGGCAGCGGGGGAGCGGGAACAGCAGGGCTGGGATGTGGAGGAGCGGCTTCCCGAGGAGGTGCAGGGCAGCCAACCGCCTCGCTGGCTTGACACCTCCGCCAGGGAGCACCAGCGTCCCTCGCCGCGGGAGAGGGCAGCCGAGCAGGCTGAGCGGCAGCTGGAGGCCCAGCAGCGGCGTGGGGGCAGGCAGCCAGTTGCTCAGCCCGGCCCCCGGGCCGACACCGTGGACCAGCTGGTTGTGGGTGCTCAGGCGGGCCAGCCGTGTGCGAAGGTGTGGAAGGAGCTGCTAGACCCCACCCTCCGCCGGGAGCATGTCATCGTGGCCTGGCGGGTGCTTCACGCCAGCCTCATGGTGGGGGCCTTGTGGGGCCACATCCTCAAGGGTACGGCTGCCCCGGGCCCGTCCGCCTGCCGCTTCTGCCCGCCGGGGCACCTGGAGACTCTAACCCACGCCCTCCTGACCTGCCCCGCCGTGGCTTCTTTGATGGTTTTGGATCGCCCACGCCTTACCCGACCCTTGCTCTCTACCCTCTTCCCAACGCCCACCACCTTCCAGCCCAGCGCCCAGGGGGCTTTTGTGTCCCGAGCGCATGCGCCTTGCTCTGTCCCGCCCCGCGGCGTGCATCTCCCCCACATCCCTTTTCCCCCCCAGCAGCTCTCTGCCCCTCTAAACCCCCCTTGGGCCGCCCCTCCCCCCCTTGTTATTCCTCCCGCTGTCCATCCCGTGCCTCTTGAGGGGTCTGTTGCCACTGGCTCCCTTGCCAGTTTTCCCCTATCAGCCTCTCCGCGCTCCCCGGGGCACTTGGGGTTGCTGGGTAAGGCCCCCTCTAAAACAAAAAAGGTAGCTCAACACATTGCATGCGGCTGCCCAATGCTGCTTGGTGGGTGATGACATGTGCCTAGCCAGAGCACCCACTGCAAAAGCAATGTCTGGGCGTGTGCAGCATGTGAGGTACAGCAGGATACCTACCAAGGCGCTGTAATGGTGCACTGAGGTGTCAAGTGGGTCTCCCTCCCTGACTAGCTTAATGGTTGGTGCCATGGGCACTGCCTTGCTGTGTGATGACGACATGCTATGTGTGGTGACCAGCTCATTGATGAATTGTCGCTGATCAAGCATGGTCGGTGGGCCCTGGCAGCACCCCCTGGATGGCGCTGTCCATCTGCCACTGCACCAGCTCCTCCGAGATGTACACTCACGATAAATAAGGCCGACGCGGGGGCCTTTTTTGCATCGGAAGGACTTTCTGCTCCGATAGAACGATAGATCGTTGAGTTTAAGGGGGACCTCGCTCTTGAATGAAGTCCTAACTCGCAGCGGTTGCGAAGATACATCGATCCGCGCGCGAGGTCCCCCCCCCTTTTTGGGAATCTGTACAGATGCCCGTATAATGGGCCTGCCATCTGTACAGATGCTTGTCGATGGCCACAAGGATATGCGGCATCTGTACAGATGCCTTCCTTGCATCTGTACGGATACCATTTATTGTCATCTGTACAGATTATTTTGGGATATCTGTACAGATACGTGCATCTGTACAGATATTTATAGGTAAATCTGTACAGATAGCATTAAGATGACATCTGTACAGATGTTGAGTGGTTGTCTGTACAGATGCCTGGGGTATTTATCTGTACAGATGGCGAGTTTTAGCATCTGTACAGATTATAAATTAGCATCTGTACAGATGCCGCCCAAAATAAATCTGTACAGATAGGAAGGGTAACATCTGTACAGATGTCGACAAGTGCTATCTGTACAGATATTTAAAGGTGCATCTGTACAGATGCCGGGGTATTTATCTGTACAGATTGTTAATTTTAGCATCTGTACAGATTATAAATTAGCATCTGTACAGATGCCGCAAAAAAAAAATCTGTACAGATAGCAAGGGTAGCATCTGTACAGATGTCGACAAGTGCTATCTGTACAGATATTTATAGGTGCATCTGTACAGATGCCGGGGTATTTATTTGTACAGATTGTTAATTTTAGCATCTGTACAGATTATAAATTAGCATCTGTACAGATGCCGCAAAAAACAAATCTGTACAGATAGCAAGGGTAGCATCTGTACAGATGTCGACAAGTGCTATCTGTACAGATATTTAAAGGTCCGTCTGTACAGATGGTAAAATAGTTATCTGTACAGATAGCGAAAGGAAGCATCTGTACAGATTGTTGGCGGAGTATCTGTACAGATGATGACGGTCGCTATCTGTACAGACGCACACCTCGCTATCTGTACAGATGCTCACTTACGCTATCTGTACAGACGCACACCTTGGCATTTGAAGTACCATGCAGCCAAACCGCATGCATACTACGACCATTCCTCAAAGGAGCCACGATCAGCTACGAGTAGCCTTACAACTAGGCTTAGAGTCGCGGTTTCGCGAAGTAGCCCCCCATCCTAGCCACCATAAGACTCAGCCTCGCAGCCATCCGCGACCAGTCACAAAGAGGAGGCGCGACTAGGAGGTAGAGGTACTCAGGATCAACGAGCATGAACAAGTCGTAGCCAGGAGGCGCGGCGATGTGCAGTGGGATCGGAGGAGCAAGGGAGGCGCGGATCGGTGGAGCAAGGGAAGCAAGAGAATGTACAAAGACTACAGGTGCGATCGCATAACATCAATGTGTCATGCGTTGCTTGTGCAAGTGCAGGTTGGAGGAGCAGCCATTATCAGACGCCAAGAGCAGCAGCTAGGAGTAGCAAACAGCTAGGAGGCGCAACCCAAGAGAAGCCCGGAGCCCGTACCCCAGAGCGGAGGAGCAAGGGAAGCAAGGAAAGCCCGGGAGTGCTATGTTGATTGCGTTCAGATGCTATATGGCATGACGCTAAGCAACAAGTGTGTGGCATCAGCACAGGCTGTTGCAACTATGCCTCTATGCTTGCTAGCAGTGTGGTTGCAGCCTTAACCATGAGCATCACATGTGTAGCATGCTTGGTGATTGCAGGCAAGGCGGCAGCGGCGTAGGCAAGGCGGCAGCAGCCAGGAGCCGCCCCGCCCCGCCCCGCCCCGCCCCGCCCCGCCCCGTCCAGCCCAGCCCAGCCCAGCCCAGCCCAGCCCAGCCCAGCCCAGCCCAGCCCAGCCCAGCCCAGCCCAGCCCAGCCCAGCCCAGCCCAGCCCAGCCCAGCCCAGCCCAGCCCAGCCCAGCCCAGCCCAGCCCAGCCCAGCCCAGCCCAGCCCAGCCCAGCCCAGCCCAGCCCAGCCCAGCCCAGCCCAGCCCAGCCCAGCCCAGCCCAGCCCAGCCCAGCCCAGCCCAGCCCAGCCCAGCCCAGCCCAGCCCAGCCCAGCCCAGCCCAGCCCAACCCAACCCAACCCAACCCAACCCAACCCAACCCAACCCAACCCAACCCAACCCAACCCAACCCAACCCAACCCCACCCAACCCAACCCAACCCAACCCAACCCAGCCCAGCCCAGCCCAGCCCAGCCCAGCCCAGCCCAACCCAACCCAACCCAACCCAACCCAACCCAGCCCAGCCCAGCCCAGCCCAGCCCAGCCCAGCCCAACCCAGCCCCTCTCCTCCCCTCCCCTCCCCTCCCCCACCCACCACCACCTCCTTCATCACCCTACCACAAGAAGCAGGTGCATGGAGCGCAGGAGCAGCCAGGAGCGGCAGCCATGGAGGCGATGCCAAGTAGGTATGGAAGAGGCGCTAGCAAACTGTGAGTGGCCAGCCCTTGCACATGAGTGGTCCGCCGCCCAGCGTTACCGCAAAGATGCCCCTTGTTTACTGCAGGTCCCACGGTCAGCCCTCCCCCCTTCCCCCCCCTTCCTCCTTTACCCTTCCCCCTTCCCCCTTCCCCCTACCCTACCCTGTCCCACCACCTCCAAGTCTACCACCCCACCTACCTCCCCCCTTTCCCACCCCCGCTTCACGACACGCTGCAGCCCTCTCCCTACCCTACCCTTGGCATAGTAGCCCTCTCCCTACCCTACCCTTGGCGTAGCAACTCGGAGCGGGCAACATGGAGTGGGCAGCTTGGAGTGGGATCCCGTAGTAGCAGCCCACCCAGCCCACCCATGCCATGCCATGCCCACACACCACAATGACCCTACCCATCCCTCTCCTAAGGGGACGATAGGTGGATGGTTGTCAGCCCGTGCTTGTTGTGCGACATGGCATAGGTGTGGTAGGTGGGCGTCAATGGTAGTGTGGTGGGTGAAGGATAGCGGGAGCACATAAGAGGAGGCTATGAAGTTGCACCCGGTGTAGTACATCACCAAGAAGAGTTGTAGCATCACGCTTGTTGTAGCGTCCATCCTTGTTGTCACGTTGTCACCTTGTACCCATCGTTGTGTTGTTGTGTTGTCACCATGGTGTGTGTGTGGTGTGGTGGTCTTGTTGTTGGTGTTGTTGGTGTTGGTGATGTCATTGTTGGTGTTGTATGGTGTTGTCACCTTGTCACCTTATGCGGAGTTGTTGCAAGTCGTTGATGCATTAACCCATATGCTTAGCATTCCCATAGGGAGGTGTCTCCGGGTGATGGTGGACTAAGACATGTGTATAGGAGTAGCGAAGTGAGGTGTTGCGGGGTGTTTGGGTGTTGAACATGTGTTTTGCGGGGGTGTTGCGGAATGTTTGGGTGTCAATACATGTGCTTGCGAGTCCCGTAGCGATGTGTTGCGGGGTGTTTGGGTGTCAATACATGTGTGTTGCGGGGGTGTTGCGGGGTGTTTGAGCGTCAACACATGTGTTTTGCGGGGGTGTAGCGAGGTGTTGCGAGGTGTTTGAGCGTCAATGCATGTGTTTTGCGGGGTTGTAGCGAGGTGTTGCGGGGTGTTTGGACAAGGAGATATGTAACAAGCGTCCGAACAGATACTCAAACAAGCGTCTGTACAGATAGCAAAACAAGCGTCTGTACAGATAGCAAAGCAAGCATCTGTACAGATAGCAAAGAAGCATCTGTACAGATAGCTCAGAGGCATCTGTACAGATAGCTCAGAGGCATCTGTACAGATAGCTGAAAGGGGCATCTGTACAGATAGCTAAGAAGGCATCTGTACAGATAACAATACACATCTGTACAGATAGCTTTGCAGACATCTGTACAGATAGCTACATAGCGTATCTGTACAGATAAGAAGCGAAGAAATTCGCGGCCCATTTACGTCGCAACGGATGCACGGAGTTACATAAGACTTGTACCGTTCGAACGGCCTTCTACTCTAGTTTTCATAGAGCTATGGTCGGTCCAATCGCGACCGGTCCTTGTTTATCGTGAGTGTACCACTGGTCGAGGCGCGCACCCGTCTGCCAACGCTCGCTGAAGTGGGTGAGGTCTCTCTTGAAGGGGTGCAGATTGCGCCACGGGTCCACCAACCCCCGCTCACCCACCAGCTGCCGCAGCTGCTCCGCTGCCCACCCAGGCCTCCCCATGCTCCCGGCTGCCCACCCAGGCCTCCCCATGCTGCGAGCCTTGCGGGATGCCCACTCTGTCCACGGGGGCTAGGATGCAGTTGAAGTCGCCCCCCATGAGGAGGAGGAGGCGGTCGGCGGCTGGCGGGAGGCAAGCGGGGAGGCACTCTGCGTAGAACGCTGGCCGCTCTGCCTGCTGCGCCGGGGCGTACACGCACACTAGGGACAGTGCGAGCCGGCGTACCTGAGAGCCAAGCCTAGCCCCCGGGTCAATGGGGGAAGGCTGAGTTAAGTGCTCAACCAGTGCGCTTGACCCTTAGTTTGTGCCCGTCTCAAGCTCGCGTGTTGCCTGCGCCTGTGGCCCTCCAGGTTGCTTCGGCTTATCGCGTCATGGAGGCCAGCTGCAGATCGCAGCAGCTTGTGCCTGTCTTTCGGCACTTTGCGTGGTCCCGGGCCCCTCTCTTGTCCCGGGACCCATGCCCTCCCCTTTTTGAGCCCCTGGTCGGCGGGCCCATGGCATGGCTCATGCCAATCGGGCGCGTCGCCAGCAAGGAGCTGCTGCGGCTCCAACAGCTTAACCCCCTGCTGCCTGCCCCTTATGAAGATGCCTGGGCTCTCGCAGAGACTTGCAGCACAGCCCTGCTGGCTCACAAACAGCGGCATGGCAGTGCTGTTGCCTCCCTCTCCACCCTCCACACTGCAGGCCACCCCCTCTACAGCTTGGTGGTCGTGCATGATGCAGCCAGCATGGAGGGAAGGGCCTTGGACTCCCAGTTCATCTCCCAGCCGTGGTTGGAGATGCCTCTCTTTGGCCGGAACGTGCGTGTGCCCGTGGAGCCCATGGACCATGGCCCCCCCCCAGGTGCAGTCAAGCTGGTCTTCCACCACCACTACCCCCTGGCGTCTAGGGAGGGTCTGGTAGAGGGGGTGCTCAAGGCAGTGGGGTACAAGGTCAGCCCGGCCCCAACAGCGGGCTTGCCGGAGGCCCTGGACCTGCACACAGCAGTCGTGCTTAGCGAGCGGCTGGGTGCCCATTCCCGCACAAGCAGTTTCTGGGGGTCGCCTGGGGGTAACGGGGCCGTAATGGAGTTTTACTGCTTTGTAACACTTAAAACCACCGGTATTACAGATGGGTAAAACGCTATTAATAGGCAAAGCGCACTGCTATTAACAAAAAGCGCATCTCTATTATGAAAAAGTGCACCTATTAATAGAGCTCACATGCAACCGTTTCCACTATTCGGCTAAACTGCTCACTACTATGATACTGCTACGCTCCCGCTCTTCGGTGCCTCCTTCACAACAGCAGCATCCAGAGGGGCCCCTGCTCAATCAGCAACCACAAGGACCACACCGAAGGCAACAACAAGTGCAATGCAAACAAGACGGGGACCAAGTGACAGGTGGTTATGCTACTCAAGCAACACGGGCACGTTATAATATGCTGCCCTATATGCGTTACGATGGTGTGGAGGCAGTGTCATACGGCAGCCTGCCCCGCCGTTTGCACAATGTCATCAACTCCCTCCCCTTCCTCATCACCCACCAAGGTCTGTTGTGGCGCCATGTCGATGTAGGTCCTGGGTTGCATGGTAAGACAAGGCAACAGAAGGCAGGACAAGGTGTGGCAAGGGTGCAACACTAAGGGTGAGGGAAGGCAGAATTGGGGGGCAGTAGCAACCTTATTCTAGAAATGGCGAGCCTATTGTGGGTGTCCCTTTGTAAGTCCCTAAGTGGCTACAGCTGGGCACTTCTTGCTTGCAACCCATCAAAGCCCCCCAATCTAGCCCAGGCAATAAGCATCATCCTCTCATTCCACATCCACAATCATCAGCTAGATTGACTCCGCTTGCCCCTACGCCTATCACAACTGTATCTAGGCTGGCTGCCCTCTGCTGCAGACAACCAACGTCTCAAGCATTGCCGAAGGCCTGCTGCCCCGATCGAAGCGAGCATGCAGCAACAGCTCATCGCAAGACAACCCGCAGCAATACAACGACAAGGCAGCAATACAGCGACACGATACGGAATCAATCCGACTACCTACCGCATTTGTTGGCGCAATACCAACAGCCTCTTGGCGCACCTCTTTGCGGGCTAAGACAGAACCTACGACAAGGAATCGGAAAACGATCAGAACGGTACTGAGTAGAAATGGTACTGAGTAGACAGCGACAACAAGGAGTTCCAATCTTCACCTTTACGACGATCGAAAAGAGGTTCCGAGCCCAGGCAACCTGCTGAAAGGCTGCGAAATGAAGCTGGCAGGCTACAGTGATGCTCCCACGCACCTATAGCGACCAGCTGCGAAGCGAACAAAGAATACGTGAACATCGAAGGTAATCCCGCTGAGAGGCTGCTGGAGGCCGACGGCCTGTCCCAATGCACAACGCCGAAGTAAAGTAGTTCTTCCATACTTGAAGTCTGCTGGTCGAGCACGGTTCGCAATACCAAACTCCGAAAATCATACGAAATGTGTGACATCCCGAAGACGCGGCTCCGCCGCGCCAAATGAAGCTTCGACGCTGTAAAACTCCATTACACTAGATAATGGGGTCGCCAGGGCCGTTTCAGGCGGCTGCAAACACTCGGCCTCGGCACTGGCGCGTAACAGCTCTCGACCTCAGCCAGCGGCCGCGTCGCTACGCTCCGCGGCCGCTGGCTTCGGTCTCGAGCTGTTACGCGCCAGTGCCTCGGCCTCGCGTTTTACAACCACCTAAAACGGCCCGCGACCCCATTATCTACTACATAGTGGAGGCTGTCGTGGTGCCCCCTCTAGGGGACCCAAAGCTAGCCCTGCTGCCTGAGGTGTTTGCCACTCCTACTGGCTGGGGCAAGCTGCAGATCCTGCAGCTGTGGGGGGACACCCAGCCTCTTCTCGACCAAGGACCCCCCCCTGCTCAGGCCCCTGCCCAGCCACCAGGTGACCCCCCTGCTCAACCTCCCCCGCCTCACCCTGCCCATCCTCCTCCCCAACCGCCTGCCCAGCATCCTGGTGGACCCCCCGTTCATCCTCCCCCGCCTCCCCCTGCTCAACCTCCCCCACCTCCCCCTGCTCAGCCCCCCCCACCACCCCCTGCCCAGCCACCAGGTGACCCACCTGCTCTATCTCCCCCTCCACCCCCTGCCCAGCCCCATACCCAACCATTAGGTGACACCCTTGCTCAACCTCCCCCCCCTCCCCCTTTCCATCCTCATCCTCAGCCCCCTGCCCAGCTCCCTTCCCAGCCACCTGATGACCCCCTTGCTCTACCTCCTCCACCCCCCCGTGCTCAACCTCCCCCACCACACCCAGCTCAGCCCCCTACCCAGTCACCAGGTGACCCCCCAGCTCTACCTCCCCCTCCCTCACCCTCACCCTCCCTGCCTCCCTCCCTCACCCTCCCTCACCCTTACTCACCCTCCCTCACCCTCCCTCACCCTCCCTCACCCTCCCTCAGCTGCTGCCGCCCCCCTCAAGCGCACCTCAGATGGGGGTGGCACAGCTGGGGATGAGGGGGCCCGGGTGGCGCAGGGCGCCCAGGTGGCCCAGCAGCGGCAGCAGCACAGCCCTACCTCCCGGGACCCTGACCCTGCCTCAGCTGCTGCCGCCCCCCTCAAACGCTCCTCAGATGGGGGTGGCACGGCTGGGGATGGGGGGGCCCGGGTGGCGCAGGGCGCCCAGGTGGCCCAGCAGCGGCAGCAGCACAGCCCTACCTCCCGGGACCCTGACCCTGCCTCAGCTGCTGCCGCCCCCCTCCAGAGCACCTCAGATGGGGGTGGCACAGCTGGGGATGAGGGGGTCCGGGTGGCGCAGGGCGCCCAGGGTGCTCAGCAGCAGCAGATGCTGCATAGCCCTACCTCCCGGGGCCCTCACCCTGCCTCAGCTGCTGCCGCCCCCCTCCAGCGCACCTCTGTTGGGGGTGGCACGGCTGGGGATGAGGGGGCCCGGGTGTCGCAGGGCGCCCAGGGTGCTCAGCAGCAGCAGACGCTGCATAGCCCTACCTCCCGGGGCCCTCACCTTGCCTCAGCTGCTGCCGCTCCCCTCCAGCGCACCTCAGTTGGGGGTGGCACGGCTGGGGATGGGGGGGCCCGGGTGGCGCAGGGCGCCCAGGTGGCCCAGCAGCGGCAGCAGCACAGCCCTACCTCCCGGGAACCTGACCCTGCCTCAGCTGCTGCCGCCCCCCTCCAGCGCACCTCAGATGGGGGTGGCACAGCTGGGGATGAGGGGGTCCGGGTGGCGCAGGGCGCCCAGGGTGCTCAGCAGCAGCAGATGCTGCATAGCCCTACCTCCCGGGGCCCTCACCCTGCCTCAGCTGCTGCCGCCCCCCTCCAGCGCACCTCTGTTGGGGGTGGCACGGCTGGGGATGAGGGGGCCCGGGTGGCGCAGGGCGCCCAGGTGGCCCAGCAGCGGCAGCAGCACAGCCCTACCTCCCGGGACCCTAACCCTGCCTCAGCTGCTGTCGCCCCCCTCAAGCTCTCCTCAGATGGGGGTGGCACAGCTGGGGATGAGGGGGCCCGGGTGGCGCAGGGCGCCCAGGTGGCCCAGCAGCAGCAGCAGCAGCAGCACAACCCTGGGGTGGGAGCGGGGGCGGGGAAAGAGGCTGTAGCGGTGGCAGGGGATGCTCCGCCCCGTGGAAGGCCTTCCCGGTTCGATAGCTCTTGGGGCCCAGCTACAGCAGAGCTTTCTGGGGGGACTCCGTGGCTGGGCCCAGCTACAGGCTGACTCCGGAGGAGCGAGCCACCCACCTCCGCCCTCTACCCGCCCAGCATCACGTGGCGCAGGAGCAGGCTCAAGGGCAGGAGCAAGGAGGAGTCGGGGCGGTTGGCATGGGAGGGGGGCGGTCAAGGGGGCGGGGCGGGGGCAGGGGGCGAGGGCGTGGAGGAGGTGGAGGGCGTAGGGGAGCAGGGGGCGGGGCGGGAGGGCAGGCTGCCGACCCAGCTGAGGAGGGGCCTGGCACCTGGCCTAAGGAGGAGTGGCTCTTGGGCCCCTGGGCTCACCTGCAGCTGGACCCTCAGGTGTGGGGCATGGGCACCACCACCCTCCTGGACTTCTCTGTCAAGCATGCCAGGGTGCGCCTCCACCAGCTCCAGCGCGTCAGTGCCGACCCCCTCTACCCACCAGGTGGGGGCCTGTGGCCAGCGCTGTGGGGTGTGCTCCCCCCCCGGGCAGCGGGCGAACCGGAGGTGGCAGCGGTGGCTGATGGGGCCCTGAGGGAGCTGGAGCTCAAGTGGGAGGCCAGCGTGCAGCAGGTGGCAGACCAGGGGGCAGCGGGGGAGCGGGAGCAGCAGGGCAGGGATGTGGAGGAGCGGCTCCCCGAGGAGGTGCAGGGCAGCCAACCGCCTCGCTGGCTTGACACCTCCGCCAGGGCGCACCAGCGACCCTCGCCGCAGATGAGGGCGGCCCAGCAGGCTGAGCGGCAGCTGGAGGCCCAGCAGCGGCGTGGGGGCAGGTAGCCAGTTGCTCAGCCCGCCCCCCGGGCCGACACCGCGGACCAGCTGGCTGTGGGTGTTCAGGCGGGCCGGCCGTGTGCGAAGGTGTGGAAGGAGCTGCTAGACCCCACCCTCCGTCGGGAGCATGTCATCGTGGCCTGGCGGGTGCTTCACGCCAGCCTCATGGTGGGGGCCTTGTGGGGCCACATCCTCAAGGGTACGGCTGCCCCGGGCTCTTCCGCCTGCCGCTTCTGCCAGCCGGGGCACTTGGAGACCCTCACCCACGCCTTCCTGACCTGCCCCGCCGTGGTCCCAGCCTGGGAGTGGGTGTTGGACGTGTGCGGCCGCCTCACAGGCACCCGCCCCCCCTCAGGCGACGCCATGCTGCTCCTCAGTGGGCGCCCCACCTGCGGCGAGGCCCTCCCCTTTCAGCCCCCTGACAGCCTGCTGTGGCTGCGGCTGCGCGTTGCCTACCTGGGCGCAGTGTGGCGCCTCCGCAGCTCAGGAGCCGCTACAGCCCTGCAGCCACAACAGGTGGCGAGGCGGGTCGTGGAGGAGGTCATCTCCACCCTCACCACGGCCGTCAAGCGGGACTGGCATCGGGTGGGGAGGGACATCCGCGTGGGCCTCTGCGCGCTGTGCCCTCCACCTGGTTCAAGGGAAAGGACCCGGAGCTGGACGCTGCCCACTTCGACCAGCTGTGGCCCGAGGCGTCGGGGGGCTGGTTTGCCAAGCAGCCCAGGAGGGAGCGGAGGGGAGGGCAGGAGGGGGCAGAGGGGAGCGTTGGGGCAGGAGGAGTGGAGGAGGAGAGGGCAGCAGGGAGGCCTAGGCATGGGGAGGGCAGGGCGCAGGGGTTCGCCTCTCCTTGCAGTGGCCCGTCCCCTTCCCCGTCGAGCCAGCCTGAGCTGCAGGGTTGCTGGTGGGGGCTTAGGGCGTTCGGTGGGTGGGGTGGGCTAGGCTTCGGGGGGCTGTTTGGGTGTCAGGGGACCGGGGGCTTAGGTGGTCTTGGTTTGAGCGTTGGGGGTAGGGTTCTCGATTTCAGGTCGAGGGGCGGAACCTAGGCTCGTGTGGGTAGTTTTGTGGGGAGGGTATGGGGTGGGTCTGGGGAGGTGAGCTAGGGTGGAGGGCGTTGGTGTGGGGGAGTGTCTTGACGTTGTCCTAGGGAGGGGGTTGCTTGGGTTGTGTGGACCTTTGCATGTGGGGTGTGGACCTTTACTTGGGGTGTGTGGACCGCTGTGTTTGGGTGGGGTGCTTGGGGCTCGTGTATGGGGGAAACTTGTTTTGTGGTAGTCTTCCCTTATCATCTTTTCTTTAGTGTCACTCTCTCTCTTGTAATGCTCCTCCATCAAAATAAAAAAAAGTGCCGACCCCCTCTACCCACCCAGTGGGGGCCTGTGGCCTGCGCTGTGGGGTGTGCGCCTCCCCCGGGCAGCAGGCGAACCGGAGGTGGCAGCGGTGGCTGATGGCTGAGAGAGCTGGAGCTCAAATGGGAGGCCAGCGCGCAGCAGGTGGCAGACCAGGGGGCAGCGGGGGAGCGGGAACAGCAGGGCTGGGATGTGGAGGAGCGGCTTCCCGAGGAGGTGCAGGGCAGCCAACCGCCTCGCTGGCTTGACACCTCCGCCAGGGAGCACCAGCGTCCCTCGCCGCGGGAGAGGGCAGCCGAGCAGGCTGAGCGGCAGCTGGAGGCCCAGCAGCGGCGTGGGGGCAGGCAGCCAGTTGCTCAGCCCGGCCCCCGGGCCGACACCGTGGACCAGCTGGTTGTGGGTGCTCAGGCGGGCCAGCCGTGTGCGAAGGTGTGGAAGGAGCTGCTAGACCCCACCCTCCGCCGGGAGCATGTCATCGTGGCCTGGCGGGTGCTTCACGCCAGCCTCATGGTGGGGGCCTTGTGGGGCCACATCCTCAAGGGTACGGCTGCCCCGGGCCCGTCCGCCTGCCGCTTCTGCCCGCCGGGGCACCTGGAGACTCTAACCCACGCCCTCCTGACCTGCCCCGCCGTGGCTTCTTTGATGGTTTTGGATCGCCCACGCCTTACCCGACCCTTGCTCTCTACCCTCTTCCCAACGCCCACCACCTTCCAGCCCAGCGCCCAGGGGGCTTTTGTGTCCCGAGCGCATGCGCCTTGCTCTGTCCCGCCCCGCGGCGTGCATCTCCCCCACATCCCTTTTCCCCCCCAGCAGCTCTCTGCCCCTCTAAACCCCCCTTGGGCCGCCCCTCCCCCCCTTGTTATTCCTCCCGCTGTCCATCCCGTGCCTCTTGAGGGGTCTGTTGCCACTGGCTCCCTTGCCAGTTTTCCCCTATCAGCCTCTCCGCGCTCCCCGGGGCACTTGGGGTTGCTGGGTAAGGCCCTCTCTAAAACAAAAAAGGTAGCTCAACACATTGCATGCGGCTGCCCAATGCTGCTTGGTGGGTGATGACATGTGCCTAGCCAGAGCACCCACTGCAAAAGCAATGTCTGGGCGTGTGCAGCATGTGAGGTACAGCAGGATACCTACCAAGGCGCTGTAATGGTGCACTGAGGTGTCAAGTGGGTCTCCCTCCCTGACTAGCTTAATGGTTGGTGCCATGGGCACTGCCTTGCTGTGTGATGACGACATGCTATGTGTGGTGACCAGCTCATTGATGAATTGTCGCTGATCAAGCATGGTCGGTGGGCCCTGGCAGCACCCCCTGGATGGCGCTGTCCATCTGCCACTGCACCAGCTCCTCCGAGATGTACCACTGGTCGAGGCGCGCACCCGTCTGCCAACGCTCGCTGAAGTGGGTGAGGTCTCTCTTGAAGGGGTGCAGATTGCGCCACGGGTCCACCAACCCCCGCTCACCCACCAGCTGCCGCAGCTGCTCCGCTGCCCACCCAGGCCTCCCCATGCTCCCGGCTGCCCACCCAGGCCTCCCCATGCTGCGAGCCTTGCGGGATGCCCACTCTGTCCACGGGGGCTAGGATGCAGTTGAAGTCGCCCCCCATCAGGAGGAGGAGGCGGTCGGCGGCTGGCGGGAGGCAAGCGGGGAGGCACTCTGCGTAGAACGCTGGCCGCTCTGCCTGCTGCGCCGGGGCGTACACGCACACTAGGGACAGTGCGAGCCGGCGTACCTGAGAGCCAAGCCTAGCCCCCGGGTCAATGGGGGAAGGCTGAGTTAAGTGCTCAACCAGTGCGCTTGACCCTTAGTTTGTGCCCGTCTCAAGCTTGCGTGTTGCCTGCGCCTGTGGCCCTCCAGGTTGCTTCGGCTTATCGCGTCATGGAGGCCAGCTGCAGATCGCAGCAGGTTGTGCCTGTCTTTCGGCACTTTGCGTGGTCCCGGGCCCCTCTCTTGTCCCGGGACCCATGCCCTCCCCTTTTTGAGCCCCTGGTCGGCGGGCCCATGGCATGGCTCATGCCAATCGGGCGCGTCGCCAGCAAGGAGCTGCTGCGGCTCCAACAGCTTAACCCCCTGCTGCCTGCCCCTTATGAAGATGCCTGGGCTCTCGCAGAGACTTGCAGCACAGCCCTGCTGGCTCACAAACAGCGGCATGGCAGTGTTGTTGCCTCCCTCTCCACCCTCCACACTGCAGGCCACCCCCTCTACAGCTTGGTGGTCGTGCATGATGCAGCCAGCATGGAGGGAAGGGCCTTGGACTCCCAGTTCATCTCCCAGCCGTGGTTGGAGATGCCTCTCTTTGGCCGGAACGTGCGTGTGCCCGTGGAGCCCATGGACCATGGCCCCCCCCCAGGTGCAGCCAAGCTGGTCTTCCACCACCACTACCCCCTGGCGTCTAGGGAGGGTCTGGTAGAGGGGGTGCTCAAGGCAGTGGGGTACAAGGTCAGCCCGGCCCCAACAGCGGGCTTGCCGGAGGCCCTGGACCTGCACACAGCAGTCGTGCTTAGCGAGCGGCTGGGTGCCCATTCCCGCACAAGCAGTTTCTGGGGGTCGCCTAGGGGTAACGGGGCCGTAATGGAGTTTTACTGCTTTGTAACACTTAAAACCACCGGTATTACAGATGGGTAAAACGCTATTAATAGGCAAAGCGCACTGCTATTAACAAAAAGTGCATCTCTATTATGAAAAAGTGCACCTATTAATAGAGCTCACATGCAACCGTTTCCACTATTCGGCTAAACTGCTCACTACTATGATACTGCTACGCTCCCGCTCTTCGGTGCCTCCTTCACAACAGCAGCATCCAGAGGGGCCCCTGCTCAATCAGCAACCTCAAGGACCACACCGAAGGCAACAACAAGTGCAATGCAAACAAGACGGGGACCAAGTGACAGGTGGTTATGCTACTCAAGCAACACGGGCACGTTATAATATGCTGCCCTATATGCGTTACGATGGTGTGGAGGCAGTGTCATACGGCAGCCTGCCCCGCCGTTTGCACAATGTCATCAACTCCCTCCCCTTCCTCATCACCCACCAAGGTCTGTTGTGGCGCCATGTCGATGTAGGTCCTGGGTTGCATGGTAAGACAAGGCAACAGAAGGTAGGACAAGGTGTGGCAAGGGTGCAACACTAAGGGTGAGGGAAGGCAGAATTGGGGGGCAGTAGCAACCTTATTCTAGAAATGGCGAGCCTATTGTGGGTGTCCCTTTGTAAGTCCCTAAGTGGCTACAGCTGGGCACTTCTTGCTTGCAACCCATCAAAGCCCCCCAATCTAGCCCAGGCAATAAGCATCATCCTCTCATTCCACATCCACAATCATCAGCTAAATTGACTCCGCTTGCCCCTACGCCTATCACAACTGTATCTAGGCTGGCTGCCCTCTGCTGCAGACAACCAGCGTCTCAAGCATTGCCGAAGGCCTGCTGCCCCGATCGAAGCGAGCATGCAGCAACAGCTCATCGCAAGACAACCCGCAGCAATACAACGACAAGGCAGCAATACAGCGACACGATACGGAATCAATCCGACTACCTACCGCATTTGTTGGCGCAATACCAACAGCCTCTTGGCGCACCTCTTTGCGGGCTAAGACAGAACCTACGACAAGGAATCGGAAAACGATCAGAACGGTACTGAGTAGAAATGGTACTGAGTAGACAGCGACAACAAGGAGTTCCAATCTTCACCTTTACGACGATCGAAAAGAGGTTCCGAGCCCAGGCAACCTGCTGAAAGGCTGCGAAATGAAGCTGGCAGGCTACAGTGATGCTCCCACGCACCTATAGCGACCAGCTGCGAAGCGAACAAAGAATACGTGAACATCGAAGGTAATCCCGCTGAGAGGCTGCTGGAGGCCGACGGCCTGTCCCAATGCACAACGCCGAAGTAAAGTAGTTCTTCCATACTTGAAGTCTGCTGGTCGAGCACGGTTCGCAATACCAAACTCCGAAAATCATACGAAATGTGTGACATCCCGAAGACGCGGCTCCGCCGCGCCAAATGAAGCTTCGACGCTGTAAAACTCCATTACACTAGATAATGGGGTCGCCAGGGCCGTTTCAGGCGGCTGCAAACACTCGGCCTCGGCACTGGCGCGTAACAGCTCTCGACCTCAGCCAGCGGCCGCGTCGCTACGCTCCGCGGCCGCTGGCTTCGGTCTCGAGCTGTTACGCGCCAGAGCCTCGGCCTCGCGTTTTACAACAACCTAAAACGGCCCGCGACCCCATTATCTACTACATAGTGGAGGCTGTCGTGGTGCCCCCTCTAGGGGACCCAAAGCTAGCCCTGCTGCCTGAGGTGTTTGCCACTCCTACTGGCTGGGGCAAGCTGCAGATCCTGCAGCTGTGGGGGGACACCCAGCCTCTTCTCGACCAAGGACCCCCCCCTGCTCAGGCCCTTGCCCAGCCACCAGGTGACCCCCCTGCTCAACCTCCCCCGCCTCACCCTGCCCATCCTCCTCCCCAACCGCCTGCCCAGCATCCTGGTGGACCCCCCGTTCATCCTCCCCCGCCTCCCCCTGCTCAACCTCCCCCACCTCCCCCTGCTCAGCCCCCCCCACCACCCCCTGCCCAGCCACCAGGTGACCCACCTGCTCTCTCTCCCCCTCCACCCCCTGCCCAGCCCCATACCCAACCATTAGGTGACACCCTTGCTCAACCTCCCCCCCCTCCCCCTTTCCATCCTCATCCTCAGCCCCCTGCCCAGCTCCCTTCCCAGCCACCTGATGACCCCCTTGCTCTACCTCCTCCACCCCCCCGTGCTCAACCTCCCCCACCACACCCAGCTCAGCCCCCTACCCAGTCACCAGGTGACCCCCCAGCTCTACCTCCCCCTCCCTCACCCTCACCCTCCCTCCCTCCCTCCCTCACCCTCCCTCACCCTTACTCACCCTCCCTCACCCTCCCTCACCCTCCCTCAGCTGCTGCCGCCCCCCTCCAGCGCACCTCAGATGGGGGTGGCACAGCTGGGGATGAGGGGGCCCGGGTGGCGCAGGGCGCCCAGGTGGCCCAGCAGCGGCAGCAGCACAGCCCTACCTCCCGGGACCCTGACCCTGCCTCAGCTGCTGCCGCCCCCCTCAAACG
The DNA here is from genome assembly GCA_030144725.1 of Haematococcus lacustris. Lineage (NCBI taxonomy): Eukaryota > Viridiplantae > Chlorophyta > Chlorophyceae > Chlamydomonadales > Haematococcaceae > Haematococcus > Haematococcus lacustris. The sequence continues at coordinate 6,580,393 of JASKMD010000028.1, read as the reverse complement.
CTCCTCAGATGGGGGTGGCACGGCTGGGGATGGGGGGGCCCGGGTGGCGCAGGGCGCCCAGGTGGCCCAGCAGCGGCAGCAGCACAGCCCTACCTCCCGGGACCCTGACCCTGCCTCAGCTGCTGCCGCCCCCCTCCAGAGCACCTCAGATGGGGGTGGCACAGCTGGGGATGAGGGGGTCCGGGTGGCGCAGGGCGCCCAGGGTGCTCAGCAGCAGCAGATGCGTTATAATAGTTAATAGCCTGCTGTTTAAGAGACTTAGTTCCCTTGCCGGAAGCCTATTAAGTTCTTAAAAACGTCGGGACGCGGACCATTTTAGAAAAGTGCAAGCAAAAAGTGATGTAAAAAATACCAACTCGATATCGCTCAACGTCCACAATGCACTTCCACATCTCGACAATCCTTCTTGAGCGTCCTTCTTCGTCAATCTTTCTTGGGCAGCATGCTTCGCTACATGACTTGGTCTTCCATCATCAAGCTAGTGACCTGCATCTAATTGCTACGATATAACCAACGAGAGAAGACTACATAGCCTCTCCGTATTCCACCCCGTGGTTAGGGTGTGGGGCAGCAACAGACAAGTGATGGGGCAACAATAGGGCGTGGGGCACCATCGGGCAGGATATGGGCAACAACGAACAGCGGATGGGGGCGTGGGACAACCAAGGGCTGGTGGTGGGGCAACAGGAGGCAGGGTGTGGGGTAGCAACAGACTTGGTGTGGGGCAACATCAAGAAACGAGTGGGGAAACAACAGGCAGGGGGTGGGGCAGCAGCGGGCAGGTGGTGAGGCAACATACAGCAGCGGATGGGGCAGCAGCAAGCAGATGGTGGGGCACAGTAGGCAAGTGGTGGGGCAGCAGAGGGTAGGGGGTGGAGCAGCAGCTAGAAGGGTGTAGTAGTGTAGGTACTTGCAAGGAATACATGAGGAGCATGGAACAACATTAGGGCCCTCCTTCATCACGACTGCTTACCACCATGACTAGCGTCCACAAGCACTGCGCCCAGAAATTTCGACGACACCTGAGAAACACGTTGTTGTAGGGAGTGGTACTAGCGCACGCATCTTCGAAATGCGTACCAAAGAGCAAAGCAAAACACAGCGGCTGCAGATTTTTAAGCTCGAGGTACTGCCCAGAACAACTGGTGCCCTACTGCATAGACGCGGCTATAGCAATGCATCCACGTGAGGTGAGATTAGGCTTATCAGAGCATTGGGCGTCGAGCAAAGAATCACGGCCGTACGTAAGCCGTACCTGAGATAGGGGTAGTGCGACGAGAGATGACATCAATGCTTAAGGCTTCACCTCCTAGCGTGTAAAGCTTTGTGCGTGCAAGGCTCACTCCTCGTCCGCGGCTTCTTCCTCGTAGGCCTCAGCTGGAAACAGCGCCAGTAATGACAGCTGCGGCAAGGCGATATAGAGCTAGAGCACCTCACCACGATTCATTTTCTACTTCTCACACTGGCAGAGTGACGTTTGCCCAGCGCGGCTCCGCCGCGCATCGTGCTACAAGAACGCACAAAAACGGAACTAAATTAGATAGTGGAAGCGCCCGGGGCGTTTTAGGCCCCCCAAAAACACTCGGCCTCGGCGCTGGAGCGTAACAGCTCTCGACCTCAGCCAGCAGTTTTTGAACCATCTATGCACTTTTCTAAAATGGTCCGCGTCCCGCGTTTTTAAGAGCATAATAGGGAACTAAGTCTCTTAAACAGCAGGCTATTAACTATTATATCGCATGAAAACGGAACTAAGAATCGTTAACTGCAGCGACCTGGTGTATTAACAAAAGTGGTTGCCAACGAACACGTAACAGCCGGCCAACACCATCGCAGGTGACAAGAAGCATCACATTGCGCGGCTTCGCCGCGCCTATAGAGCTTCGCCTACGTAAAACTCAATTACACTAGATAATGGAGTCGCCTGGGTCGTTTCAGGTGGTTGAAAAAGGCTCGGTCTCGGCCCTGGCGCGGGACAGCTCTCGACCTCAGCCAGCGGCCACGTCGCTACGCTCCGTGTTCGCTGGCTTCGGTCTCGAGCTGCCCCGCGCCCAGGCCTCGACCTCGCCTTTTTAAACCGCCTAAAACGACCCGCGACACCATTATCTACTATTTAGTTCCGTTTTCATGCGTTATAATAGTTAATAGCTTGCTGTTTAAGAGACTTAGTTCCAACGCCGCAGACCTATTATGCTCTTAAAAACCCCTATTACGCTCCTAAAAACGCCGGGACGCGGACCTTTTTTAGAAAAGCGCATGCAAAAGGACATGCAGCATGCAACTCCATAAGGTCCATGAAAACACCAACGCACACAATAACACATCTCATTTTAACAAATCAACCCCAAACGTGTCTCGTTAGTCCCTCTTGGGCAACATGCTTTGCTGCCACCACTTGGATCTTCATCTGGTGAGGAACATTTACACCTGCCATCAATTGGGCCATTGGATCGGCCATACGCAAGCCACGCTGGTGTGGGGCAGCAGCGAGCAAGGTGTGGGGCAGCGGTGTGAGGAGTGTTGGGCAACAAGGCTATGGGGCAGCAGCAGGCAGATGGTGGGGCAGCAATGGGCAGGATATGGAGCAACAACGAGCAGGGTGTGGGCTAGAGTGGGCATGGGCAGGGTGTGGGGCAGCAACGGGCAGTGTGTGAGGCATTAGCAGGTAGGGTGTGGGGCAGCAGCGGGCAGGGTGTGGGGCTGCAGCGGGTGGGGGCGTGGGGCAACAAAGGGCAGGTGGTGGGCAACAAGAGGCAGGGTGTGGGGCAACAACACGCATGGGGTGGGGCTAAACGGGCAGGGGGTGTGACAGCAACGGGCAGGTGGTCTGGCAACAGAGAGCAGGGGGTGGGGCAGCAACAAGTAGGCGGTGGAACACAACAAACAAGTGGTGGGGCAACAGAGGGTAGGGGGTGGGGCAGCAGCTGGAAGGGTGTAGTGGTGTGGGTACCTACAAGGAATACAAGTGAAGCATGTCTAATTACATTGGGGCCCTCCTTCATCACAACTGCTTACCACCATGACAAGCGTCCACCAAGCGTCCACCAGGCACCGCACCCAGAAATTTCGTCGACAATTGAGAAACACGATGTTACAAGAAGTGGAATTAGCGCACGTTCCTTCGGAATGCGTACCACGGAGCAAAGCAAAACACATACGCTCCAGTGTTTTTAACTCGAGGTAATTGAGTTTTACTCAGTTGTAATCGTTAATAGACCTCGTTTTAAGAATCGTTAACTGCAGCGACCTGGTGTATTAACAAAAAGTGCTCCCAACGAACACGTAACAGCCGGCCAACACGACAAGAAGCATCACATTGCGCGGCTTCGCCGCGCCAATAGAGCTTCGCCTACGTAAAACTCAATTACACTAGATAATGGAGTCGCCAGGGCCGTTTTAGGTGGTTGAAAAAGGCTCGGTCTCGGCGCTGGAGCGTAACAGCTCTCGACCTCAGCCAGCAGCCGCGTCGCTACGCTCCGCGGCTGCTGGCTTCGGTCTCGAGCTGTTACGCTCCAGCGCCTTGACCTCGCCTTTTTCAACCACTTAAAACGACCCGCGACACCATTATCTACTACGTACTGCCTACAATAACCGGTGCCCACGCATAGACGCGGCAACTGCATTGCATCAACGTGAGGAGGGAATAGGCTTATCAGAGCATTGGGCGTCGAGCGAAGAATCATGGCCGTACGTAAGACGTACCTTCTTTAGGGGTAGCGCGAAGAGCGGTGACAACAATGCCTAAGGCTTCACCTCCGTGTAAGGCTCATCTTCGTGGTCGGCTCCCTCCTCGTCCGCGTCTTTTTCCTCGTAGGCCTCAGCTAGAAACAACGCTAGTGATGACAGCTGCGGCAAGGCGATATAGAGCAGGAGCACCCCACCACGATTCATTTCCTACTTCTCACACTGACAGTGTGATGTTTGCTGAGCGCGGCTCCGCCGCGCATCGGGCTCTAAGAACGCACAAAAACGGAACTAAAGTAGATAGTGGAAGCGCCCGGGGCGTTTTAGTCCCCCAAAAACACTCGGCCTCGGCGCTGGAGCGTAACAGCTCTCGACCTCAGCCAGCAGCCGCGTCGCTACGCTCCGCGGCTGCTGGCTTCGGTCTCGAGCTGTTACGCTCCAGCGCCTCGGCCTCGCGTTTTTAGGGCGCCTAAAACTACCGGCGCTTCCACTATGTAGTAGATAATGGGGTCGCGGGCCGTTTTAGGTGGTTGTAAAACGCGAGGCCGAGGCACTGGCGCGTAACAGCTCGAGACCGAAGCCAGCGGCCGCGGAGCGTAGCGACGCGGCCGCTGGCTGAGGTCGAGAGCTGTTACGCGCCAGTGCCGAGGCCGAGTGTTTGCAGCCGCCTGAAACGGCCCTGGCGACCCCATTATCTAGTGTAATGGAGTTTTACAGCGTCGAAGCTTCATTTGGCGCGGCGGAGCCGCGTCTTCGGGATGTCACACATTTCGTATGATTTTCGGAGTTTGGTATTGCGAACCGTGCTCGACCAGCAGACTTCAAGTATGGAAGAACTACTTTACTTCGGCGTTGTGCATTGGGACAGGCCGTCGGCCTCCAGCAGCCTCTCAGCGGGATTACCTTCGATGTTCACGTATTCTTTGTTCGCTTCGCAGCTGGTCGCTATAGGTGCGTGGGAGCATCACTGTAGCCTGCCAGCTTCATTTCGCAGCCTTTCAGCAGGTTGCCTGGGCTCGGAACCTCTTTTCGATCGTCGTAAAGGTGAAGATTGGAACTCCTTGTTGTCGCTGTCTACTCAGTACCATTTCTACTCAGTACCGTTCTGATCGTTTTCCGATTCCTTGTCGTAGGTTCTGTCTTAGCCCGCAAAGAGGTGCGCCAAGAGGCTGTTGGTATTGCGCCAACAAATGTGGTAGGTAGTCGGATTGATTCCGTATCGTGTCGCTGTATTGCTGCCTTGTCGTTGTATTGCTGCGGGTTGTCTTGCGATGAGCTGTTGCTGCATGCTCGCTTCGATCGGGGCAGCAGGCCTTCGGCAATGCTTGAGACGCTGGTTGTCTGCAGCAGAGGGCAGCCAGCCTAGATACAGTTGTGATAGGCGTAGGGGCAAGCGGAGTCAATCTAGCTGATGATTGTGGATGTGGAATGAGAGGATGATGCTTATTGCCTGGGCTAGATTGGGGGGCTTTGATGGGTTGCAAGCAAGAAGTGCCCAGCTGTAGCCACTTAGGGACTTACAAAGGGACACCCACAATAGGCTCGCCATTTCTAGAATAAGGTTGCTACTGCCCCCCAATTCTGCCTTCCCTCACCCTTAGTGTTGCACCCTTGCCACACCTTGTCCTGCCTTCTGTTGCCTTGTCTTACCATGCAACCCAGGACCTACATCGACATGGCGCCACAACAGACCTTGGTGGGTGATGAGGAAGGGGAGGGAGTTGATGACATTGTGCAAACGGCGGGGCAGGCTGCCGTATGACACTGCCTCCACACCATCGTAACGCATATAGGGCAGCATATTATAACGTGCCCGTGTTGCTTGAGTAGCATAACCACCTGTCACTTGGTCCCCGTCTTGTTTGCATTGCACTTGTTGTTGCCTTCGGTGTGGTCCTTGTGGTTGCTGATTGAGCAGGGGCCCCTCTGGATGCTGCTGTTGTGAAGGAGGCACCGAAGAGCGGGAGCGTAGCAGTATCATAGTAGTGAGCAGTTTAGCCGAATAGTGGAAACGGTTGCATGTGAGCTCTATTAATAGGTGCACTTTTTCATAATAGAGATGCGCTTTTTGTTAATAGCAGTGCGCTTTGCCTATTAATAGCGTTTTACCCATCTGTAATACCGGTGGTTTTAAGTGTTACAAAGCAGTAAAACTCCATTACCTACTACTTAGTTCCGTTTTCAAGCGTTATAATAGTTAATAGCCTGCTGTTTAAGAGACTTAGTTCCCTTGCCGGAAGCCTATTAAGTAGTAGATAGTTGGCAAACATGGAGTGTTAAGCCCGCCTAAAGACGCGAGGCCGAGGTCCGAGCGCGTAACAGCCCGAGACCTCAGCCAGAGGCGGCGGAGCGTAGCGACGCGGCCGATGGCTGAGGTCGAGGGCTGTTACGCGCGAGGACCGAGGCCGAGCGTCTTTAGGCGCGCTTAACACGCACATGTTTGCCAACTATCTAATGTAGTTGGGTGTTACGCGCGTTTTAACGTTCGTCGACGCTATTTTGGTCGTTTTCCACCCCGCTCAAATCTCACATTTCAACAGTGAGGCGCAGATTTGGAAGCCTGGCCTCTCTTGCCGACTTGTGTTGGCGGTATGGAAGAGCCGTTGGAGAAGCCTTATAGTGGTTCAACACATCCCTTGGCGTTCTTCGGGATGGTAAGCCAACCGTACATCAGCGGCTGCTTTGTTATTCGCGTTGCTAAACCTGCATTGCTCCTCATTTGCAGCCGCACCCATCTCCAGCCCAGCCGAAAAATCAGCCGCTGGTTCAGCCGGAGCTGCAGGTGAGCTAGTTGCTTTAGCTCTAGTTGTGTTTTAGAGTCTCTACAGTAGCGTAGTAGAGTGTGTGCTCGTAGTCGCTTCTTTCGCTGCTCCACAATTTGCAGCGGGCCAGGCATGTGGGCCAGGCATGCCTAGCTGCAGCTAGTGGACGAGCAGGTGATGTGCTGGAGCTGGTTTGTCGGAATACGAACGGTGTACATATGTACTGTGCGTGTGCGCAGGACTAACCACGCTGTTACGGTCTGACCCGGCTATCAGCAAGGCTCAGCAAACAAGCACGGTGAACAAGAAGACCAAGGACACGGAGGTTTGCCCTTTGCAGCGTAGAACAGTGTTTATGTTGATGGCGCTCCAATGCCTCCTGGTTTTTAGCAGAGTGAGCTGTATGCACAGCCTAGGGACTGCTAGCTTGCAGAGCCTAGGAATAGTTGCCATGCTTGCCTTAGCTTGCCTTTTCTTGCTTTGCCTCTAGCCTTTATGTGGCGGTAAGAGTTGTATTTATGGTGTGCGTGTGTGTGTGTGTGTGCGTGTGCGTGAATGTGTGTGCGTGTGTGTGTGTTTGTGTGTGTGCATGTGTGTGCGTGTGTGTGTGTGTGCGTGTGTGTGTGTGTGCGTGTGTGTGTGCATGTGTGTGTGTGCTTGGTGTGTGCGTGTGCGGTGTGTGTGTGCGCATGTGTGTGAGTGCGTGTGCATGGTGAGGGGGTTGCGTGTGTGAGTGCGTGGCGGGCTGTGTGTGTGCGCGTGCGTGTGCGTGCGTGCGTGTGTGTGCTTGGTGTGTGCGTGTGTTTGTGTGTGTGCGTGTGTGTGTGCATGTGTGTGTGTGCTTGGTGTGTGCGTGTGCGGCGTGTGTGTGCGCGTGCGCATGTGTGTGAGTGTGTGTGCGTGTGTGGCGGGGCTGCGTGTGTGTGCGTGTGCGCATGTGTGCGAGTGCGTGTGCGTGTGTGGCGGGGCTGCTGTCAGGGCTGTCAGGGTTGTCATGGCATGTTTCCAGCATGCTAGCCCAGCTGTTGCAGCTGCAAGCGTAATAGCTGTTTGCGCAGATTCAGCTGGTGCAGGGTGCTTTGTTAATGCCGAACATGCGTAAGGATTAGATAGCTTTGGCTGGTGCGACGCCTCTTAAACACGCATGTTTAAAATTTCAAACGGTTCTTAAACAGCGAAAAGCGTATCTTAAACAGCGAAAAGCGTACCTTAAACAGCCCTCACCCCCCTATTATGGCCTCCTAAATGAGCCGTAAATGAGTCTTTAAACGCTAGTAACACCCAACTACGTTCTCAAAAACGTCGGGACGCGGACCATTTTAGAAAAGTGCAAGCAAAAAGTGATGAAAAAAATACCAACTCGATATCGCTCAACGTCCACAATGCACTTCCACATCTCGACAATCCTTCTTGAGCGTCCTTCTTCGTCAATCCTTCTTGGGCAGCATGCTTCGCTACATGACTTGGTCTTCCATCATCAAGCAAGTGACCTGCATCTAATTGCTACGATATAACCAACGAGAGAAGACTACATAGCCTCCGCGTATTCCACCCCATGGTTAGGGTGTGGGGCAGCAACAGACAAGTGATGGGGCAACAATAGGGCGTGGGGCACCATCGGGCAGGATATGGGCAACAACGAGCAGCGGATGGGGGCGTGGGACAACCAAGGGCTGGTGGTGGGGCAACAGGAGGCAGGGTGTGGGGTAGCAACAGACTTGGTGTCGCTACGCTCCGCGGCTGCTGGCTTCGGTCTCGAGCTGTTACGCTCCAGCGCCTCGGCCTCGCGTTTTTAGGGCGCCTAAAACTACCGGCGCTTCCACTATCTACTACATAGTGGAGGCTGTCGTGGTGCCCCCTCTAGGGGACCCAAAGCTAGCCCTGCTGCCTGAGGTGTTTGCCACTCCTACAGGCTGGGGCAAGCTGCAGATCCTGCAGCTGTGGGGGGACACCCAGCCTCTTCTCGACCAAGGACCCCCCCCTGCTCAGGCCCCTGCCCAGCCACCAGGTGACCCCCCTGCTCAACCTCCCCCGCCTCACCCTGCCCATCCTCCTCCCCAACCGCCTGCCCAGCATCCTGGTGGACCCCCCGTTCATCCTCCCCCGCCTCCCCCTGCTCAACCTCCCCCACCTCCCCCTGCTCAGCCCCCCCCACCACCCCCTGCCCAGCCACCAGGTGACCCACCTGCTCTATCTCCCCCTCCACCCCCTGCCCAGCCCCATACCCAACCATTAGGTGACACCCTTGCTCAACCTCCCCCCCCTCCCCCTTTCCATCCTCATCCTCAGCCCCCTGCCCAGCTCCCTTCCCAGCCACCTGATGACCCCCTTGCTCTACCTCCTCCACCCCCCCGTGCTCAACCTCCCCCACCACACCCAGCTCAGCCCCCTACCCAGTCACCAGGTGACCCCCCAGCTCTACCTCCCCCTCCCTCACCCTCACCCTCCCTGCCTCCCTCCCTCACCCTCCCTCACCCTTACTCACCCTCCCTCACCCTCCCTCACCCTCCCTCAGCTGCTGCCGCCCCCCTCCAGCGCACCTCAGATGGGGGTGGCACAGCTGGGGATGAGGGGGCCCGGGTGGCGCAGGGCGCCCAGGTGGCCCAGCAGCGGCAGCAGCACAGCCCTACCTCCCGGGACCCTGACCCTGCCTCAGCTGCTGCCGCCCCCCTCAAACGCTCCTCAGATGGGGGTGGCACGGCTGGGGATGGGGGGGCCCGGGTGGCGCAGGGCGCCCAGGTGGCCCAGCAGCGGCAGCAGCACAGCCCTACCTCCCGGGACCCTGACCCTGCCTCAGCTGCTGCCGCCCCCCTCCAGAGCACCTCAGATGGGGGTGGCACAGCTGGGGATGAGGGGGTCCGGGTGGCGCAGGGCGCCCAGGGTGCTCAGCAGCAGCAGATGCTGCATAGCCCTACCTCCCGGGGCCCTCACCCTGCCTCAGCTGCTGCCGCCCCCCTCCAGCGCACCTCTGTTGGGGGTGGCACGGCTGGGGATGAGGGGGCCCGGGTGGCGCAGGGCGCCCAGGTGGCCCAGCAGCGGCAGCAGCACAGCCCTACCTCCCGGGACCCTAACCCTGCCTCAGCTGCTGTCGCCCCCCTCAAGCTCTCCTCAGATGGGGGTGGCACAGCTGGGGATGAGGGGGCCCGGGTGGCGCAGGGCGCCCAGGTGGCCCAGCAGCAACAGCAGCAGCAGCACAACCCTGGGGTGGGAGCGGGGGCGGGGAAAGAGGCTGTAGCGGTGGCAGGGGATGCCTCAGGGGCTAGAGGGCCAGGGCTCAAGGGTCTCGGGATCCACCCGTCTGCTCCGCCCCGTGGAAGGCCTTCCCGGTTCGATAGCTCTTGGGGCCCAGCTACAGCAGAGCTTTCTGGGGGGACTCCGTGGCTGGGCCCGTCCTGGGCTGCCCGGGTGTGCTCAAGGGGTGAGTCATCGCAGCCGGGGGAGAAGGAGGCGCAGGGTCTGTCGCCGAGCAGCCCAGCCGCCCCCTCCACTGGTCAGGGGCCCGCGAGTCGGCCTTTCCAGCTTGGCGGTGCAGCAGCTCCTACACGAGGCAGGAGGTCCCTTCTTCCCCGCATGGACATGACCAACTCCACCGGAGGTAAGTCGGGGGATGTGGGGGGCAAGGCTCTAGCCGTCGTGTTCTCCGCCGCTAGCAGGGCCCTCCGAGCCGGTAGGAGCACCCTTGTCCCTCAGCCGGAGCTGCTATCAGCTCTCCTCCCCTCCCCCTCAGCCTCACCCGCTTCTACGCAAGACGAGGCCTCTCGGTCCGACTGCGGAGGGGCGCAGTCGCTGGACGGCAGGGCTATCACAGCTAGTCAGCCCCCGGCTGCCGCCACACCTCACCAGCGCACCTCAGCAGGGGGTGGCACTGCTGGCACAGAGGGGGCGAGGTTGGTGCCTGTAGCGCAGCAGCAACAGCAACAGCAGCAGCAGCAGCGGCAACACCACCGGCAACAGCTGCAGCAGCAGCAGCAGCAGCAGCAGCAGCTTCGGGCTGGGGCTGGGGCTGGGGCTGGGGCTGGGGCTGGGGCTGGGGCTGGGGCTGGGGCTGGGGCTGGGGCTGGGGCTGGGGCTGGGGCTGGGGCTGGGGCTGGGGCTGGGGCTGGGGCTGGGGCTGGGGCTGGGGCTGGGGCTGGGGCTGGGGCTGGGGCTGGGGCTGGGGCTGGGGCTGGGGCTGGGGCTGGGGCTGGGGCTGGGGCTGGGGCTGGGGCTGGGGGCTGGGGCTGGGGCTGGGGCTGGGGCTGGGGCTGGGGCTGGGGCTGGGGCTGGGGCTGGGGCTGGGGCTGGGGCTGGGGCTGGGGCTGGGGCTGGGGCTGGGGCTGGGGCTGGGGCTGGGGCTGGGGCTGGGGCTGGGGCTGGGGCTGGGGCTCGGGCTCGGGCTCGGGCTCGGGCTGGGGCTGGGGCTGGGGCTGGGGCTGGGGCTGGGGCTGGGGCTGGGGCTGGGGCTGGGGCTGGGGCTGGGGCTGGGGCTGGGGCTGGGGCTGGGGCTGGGGCTGGGGCCGTGCCTTCTCCGATGGTTTTGGATCGCCCACGCCTTACCCGACCCGTGCTCTCTACACTCTTTCCAACGCCCACCACCTTCCAGCCCAGCGCCCAGGGGGCTTTTGTGTCCCGAGCGCATGCGCCTTGCTCTGTCCCACCCCAAGGGGTGCATCTCCCCCACATCCCTCTTCCCCCCCAGCAGCTCTCCGCCCCCCTGAACCCCCCTTGGGCCGCCCCTCCCCCCCTTGTTATTCCTCCCGCTGTCCATCCCGTGCCTCTTGAGGGGTCTGTTGCCACTGGCTCCCTTGCCAGTTTTCCCCTATCAGCCTCTCCGCGCTCCCCGGGGCACTTGGGGTTGCTGGGCAAGGCCCACTTTAAGGGCGCGGTGCTGGCCTCCAAGGGCAAGCTCGCTGCCCGTAAGCTGAGAGATGCCACAGCTAGGGGCCTAGCCGCAGCCGGGCAGTGGGTGGGTGGGGAACCTTCCGCCAGCTCTCCCTCCCTTGACCCCATGGACGCTGAGGCAGCGGCCCCCACCGCCTCTTGCCGCACGGAGGTCACGGGGTCTGGCGCAGTTGCCCATCTCCCAGCCCAGGAGCTTGGTCCCTCCACCGGGCTGGGCACCCGGCTCGGCACGGCGCGGGTTGGGCCCGGTGAGCTGCAGGGTAGTCAGCCTCCCCGCTGGCTTGACACCGCCGCGAGGGCACCTCCGCGCCCCTCCCCGGATGACAGGAGGGCTAGGCGGGAGGAGCGGCAGCGGGTGGCTCAGTGTAGGTCGAGGCGAGGCAACACGCAGCCAGCTACCCAGCCAGCCAGAGGGGGGCCTAGCCGGCGCCGGTATGGCATTCCCTCTTCCGGTTCCAGCTCTGAGGAGTGGGAGGCACGGCCTGCAGGGCACCAGCAAGCTGGCAGGCAGCGTGCTGCGCAGCTTGGCCATGGGTCCCCACACGTGCGCCGCTACGGGTTGCTCAGCCCCTCTGCTAGCCTGGCCAGCTCGCTGGGGGCCTCCTATGATAGCCCTGTAGTTGAGTCAGCAGGGCCCCGGGAGGGGAGGTTAAGGGTGCCTAAGCGGCAGCAGCCCGAGCAGGCAGCTCAGCTTGGGGAGGAGGTCGAGCAGCTCGGTCCGCTGCCCCTGCGGCCCCCGCTGGCCATCTATTCCCGTGAGCCTCGGATCCGCCTGCGCCGCCCGGGGGCCAAGTTGGCCTGCATTGAGGCCACTCCAGCCCCTATCCCCGGCCCACCCCCTTTGCCCGGTCCGCCTCCCCTTCCTAGCCCACCCACCCTCCTCTACACACGCGTAGCCCGCGCGGGGGCAAGCCAGGACTAGCCATGCAGCGCCCAGGTGTGGCCGCCAGGTTCTTGGCAGTCACCCTCAACGTGCAGGGCCTTGCCCAGCCGCACAAACTGCAGGCCCTGCTTGACTGGGCCGCTGACAGCCCGGCGCAAGTGGTGTTCCTCCAAGAGTGCCATAGGGCGGAGAGCGTGTGGCAGTGGGCAGAAGCCCACTCGGGGGCCAAGCCTGCCTGGCGGGGGCAGTGGTTTTACACCCCTGGCACCGGCAGCTCCCAAGGCTGTCTGGTGTTGGTCAAGCCCTCCACCATCCTCCAGGGGTGCACCCAGGTGCAGCTGCAGGCAGAGGGGGCCCAGGGGCGGGTGCTGCGGGTAGACGGGGAGCTCGCAGGCAGGCCGGTGTCCCTAGTGTGCGTGTACGCCCCGGCGCAGCAGGCAGAGCGGCCAGCGTTCTACGCAGAGTGCCTCCCCGCTTGCCTCCCGCCAGCCGCCGACCGCCGCCTCCTCCTCATGGGGGGCGACTTCAACTGCATCTTAGCCCCCGTGGACAGAGTGGGCATCCCGCAGGGCTCGCAGCATGGGGAGGCCTGGGTGGGCAGCCGGGGCCAGGGGGCGGAGCAGCTGCGGCAGCTGGTGGGTGAGCGGGGTCTGGTGGACCCGTGGCGCCATCTGCACCCCTCCAAGAGAGACCTCACCCACTTCAGCGAGCGTTGGCAGACGGGTGCGCGCCTCGACCGGTGGTACGTCTCGGAGGAGCTGGTGCGGTGGCAGATGGACAGCGCCATCCAAGGGGTGCTGCCAGTGCCCACCGACCACCGGCCCGTGTCTGTGGCAGTGTGCCCCCCCGACCTGCCTCTCACCGTCCCCGCTCCTTGGCAGCTGCACCCCGCCCACCTTGACAACCCCGATCTGCTGGACTGCCTCAAGGACTTCCTACAGGCTGAGGCCCTTTACCACGAGGCTGCGAGTCAGCTGGGGCTGCCTAGGGATGGGCACAGGGCCAGGTGGGCCCGCATCAAGCAGGGCTTGGCCATGCGTGCCCAGCACTTCCTGCGGGCCCAACGCCGCGCGCAGCGTGACCTGCAGCAGCGCAGGGAGAAGGCGGCAGCAGTGGCCAGGGCTCACCTTGTGCGGCAGCTGGTGCGGGTGGAGCGAGAGGGGGAGGCTGAGGTGCAGGCGGCGCAGCACCTGGGAGAGGCCGCAGCCCTGGCGGGTGTGGGGGCGAGGGAGCAGGGGGCCCAGCAATCCCTGCTGGCCAGCGCTGTCCTCGACCAGTACTACGGCGACCGCTCCTCCTTCTACTTCTACCATCGCGACCAGCCCGCGCACACCCCCACCCTCATCTCCTCTCTCCAGCTCCCCGGCCAGCCAGGTCAGCCAGCAGACCTTACCACGCCGGCCGGGGTGAAGGCAGCGTGCAGGGCTTTCCAGCAGCACTACTCAGCTGCCGAGCCCACCGGTGTCTACGCAGCCAAGCCGGTGGACACAGCTGCGCGCGCCACGCTGCTGGGCAGCCTCACCTCCCACCTCACCCCCACCCAGGCCAGGGCTGCCGAGGGCCCCGATGGCATCCCTATGCTATCAGAGGAGGAGCTGGGCCGGGCTCTGCAGGGCTGCGCGCACAGCAAGGCCCCGGGGCTAGATGGACTGCCCATGGAGGTCTATGACCGGCTGTGGGTGGAGCTGGGGCGGCCGCTGCGGGCCATGTTGCGAGAGGCCCTGGCAGACACCGCTGACCCTGCCCCCCTGGCTGAGTTCCTGACAGGCATCATCACCCTCGTGCCCAAGGCTGGCAAGCCGAGGGACCAGGTGGCCGGCTACCGCCCCATCACGCTCCTCAACTGCGACGTGCGCCTGGTGGCTAGGGCAGTGGAGGACCGGCTGCAGCTGCCCTTGGACCTGCTGGTGTCCCACTCTCAGTCCGCCTTCATCCTGGGCAGGGACATCAGCGACAGCGTGCAGTTCCACCTAGGCCTGCTGGAGTACCTGCAGCAGCGGGGCAGCCCAGCCTGGCTGTTGTTGCTGGACCTGGCGGGGGCCTATGACAACGTGTCCTGGGGCTTGCTCCAGGACACGATGGAGGCCATGGGGTTCTGCCGGGAGGGGCATGTGCGCTGGGCTCAGCTGCTGCACCGGGGGGCCACGAGCCAGGTGCTGGTCAACGGCCACCTCACCGACAGCTTCCCCCTTGCGTCGGGGCTGCTGCAGGGCAGCGGGGCCTCCCCGCTCTACTGGTGCATCGTGCTTCAGCCGCTGGTCAGCTACCTCAGCTCGCTCCAGCTGGCAGGCCGCATCAGCACCCCCACCATCCCCTCCAGCCCTCTGGCCATGCACAGGGCCGCCCTGACCCCCGCGCTCCCCTCCAAGGAATATGCGGACGACCTCACCATCGTGGTGCTCGATCGGGTCAGAGACGGGAAGGTGGTTGTGGAGGCCCTGGGCCTGTTCCGCGCCGCTCGGGGCCCTGCGCTGAGCGTGAGCAAGAGCTCAGCCCTGCCGTGCGCCCAGCCAGAGCCTGGGCCGGGCAACCAGGAGGGCTCAGGCCCCGAGGGGGCGGGGAGGGGAGGAAGGGGGGGTGACGGGGGGGAAGGGGGCGGGCAGGGGCAGGTGGGCGAGCAGGGGCTAGGGGGTGGGCTGGGGAAAGGTGGCGGGCAAGGACAGCAACAGGGCTGGCGGGAGCAGGGTGGGGAGCAGGAGCCGGAGGTGGTCATCCCAGCTGTCCGAGCGGGGGTGCCAGTGCGCCACCTGGGGGTCCCTCTTGGGGCGG
>JASKMD010000028.1:6503831-6564917 GCA_030144725.1 Haematococcus lacustris | reverse complement strand
GGAGGACCGGCTGCAGCTGCCCTTGGACCTGCTGGTGTCCCCCTCTCAGTCCGCCTTCATCCTGGGCAGGGACATCAGCGACAGCGTGCAGTTCCACCTAGGCCTGCTGGAGTACCTGCAGCAGCGGGGCAGCCCAGCCTGGCTGTTGTTGCTGGACCTGGCGGGGGCCTATGACAACGTGTCCTGGGGCTTGCTCCAGGACACGATGGAGGCCATGGGGTTCTGCCGGGAGGGGCATGTGCGCGGGGCTCAGCTGCTGCACCGGGGGGCCACGAGCCAGGTGCTGGTCAACGGCCACCTCACCGACAGCTTCCCCCTTGCGTCGGGGCTGCTGCAGGGCAGCGGGGCCTCCCCGCTCTACTGGTGCATCGTGCTTCAGCCGCTGGTCAGCTACCTCAGCTCGCTCCAGCTGGCAGGCCGCATCAGCACCCCCACCATCCCCTCCAGCCCTCTGGCCATGCACAGGGCCGCCCTGACCCCCGCGCTCCCCTCCAAGGAATATGCGGACGACCTCACCATCGTGGTGCTCGATCGGGTCAGAGACGGGAAGGTGGTTGTGGAGGCCCTGGGCCTGTTCCGCGCCGCTGGGGGCCCTGCGCTGAGCGTGAGCAAGAGCTCAGCCCTGCCGTGCGCCCAGCCAGAGCCTAGGCCGGGCAACCAGGAGGGCTCAGGCCCCGAGGGGGCGGGGAGGGGAGGAAGGGGGGGTGACGGGGGGGAAGGGGCGGGCAGGGGCAGGTGGGCGAACAGGGGCTAGGGGGTGGGCTGGGGAAAGGTGGCGGGCAAGAACAGCAACAGGGCTGGCGGGAGCAGGGTGGGGAGCAGGAGCCGGAGGTGGTCATCCCAGCTGTCCGAGCGGGGGTGCCAGTGCGCCACCTGGGGGTCCCTCTTGGGGCGGCCTCCTACGCTGCCACCAGCGAGGCCGCCTTCGGTGGGGTGGCGGCGGCCATGATGGCAGCCTCCCTCCCTTGGCGGCCCCAAGGCCTCAACCTCCTGGGGCGGGTGCAGGTGGCACAGCAGTGCCTGGCATCCAAGTCCATCTACCAAATGGCTTTTGTGCAACCCTCCGCTCCTCTGACGCAAGCCATGGCCGCGGCTGTCAACCGCTTTGTGGCAGCCTCAGACCTGCCCCAGGAGCGCAGCCCCAACAGCTGCCGCCTCTACCCTAGCAAGGCCATCTGCGTGATGCCCCGGGGGGAGGGAGGGGTGGGGCTTCCCGACCTGGGGTCACCAGCACGGCCATGCTGGCGAAGATGCTGGCCCAGCTCTGGTCTCCCCGGGTTCGTCCCTAGCAGCCTCCGACCCACAGCCTGCTGGCAGACCCCTCCCACGGCCTCAGCACGTGGGTCATCACCGACCCCACCGCCCCCCCCTCGCGAGGCATCAGCCCGCGGCTGCAAGCTCACGTGGCGGCCCTGGCTGAGCTCAAGCTGTTCCGTGCGGTGCCCCCCGCTAGCCAGTCCTTCTTCTCGTTGCTGGCAGAGCCGCTGTGGTACAACGCGCAAGTCCGCATGAACCCAGCAGCTAGGGAGGCAGCAGCTGAGCAGGGTTGGACCCACGTCCGCCACGTGAGGGAAGCCCTGCATAGCCCCCAGCTGGAGGGGGAGGCCCGCTGGGCTGCCGACCTGGTCAGGGCTTGCCTCCCCGAGCCCTGGCAGGGCATGGTGGACCGCCTGCAGCCTCCTCAGCCGGAGTGGCAGTGCCTGAGGGTTGGGCCTGGGGTGGGGTTTGTGATGCGGCGCACCCCCCTGCTCCAGCCCTCCCACTGGGTGGGCCCCAACGGCCGCCTCTACTCCCTAGACCCCACAGGGCAGGGGCCCCTAGGGGCTTTCTGGGCGGAGGGAGGGGCGGCCTGGGAGCCAGCTGCGGTGGCCCGACTCAACAAGCCCAGCTACAGGCTGACTCCGGAGGAGCGAGCCACCCACCTCCGCCCTCTACCCGCCCAGCATCACGTGGTGCAGGAGCAGGCTCAAGGGCAGGAGCAAGGAGGAGTCGGGGCGGTTGGCATGGGAGGGGGGCGGGCAAGGGGGCGGGGCGGGGGCAGGGGGCGAGGGCGTGGAGGAGGTGGAGGGCGTAGGGGAGCAGGGGGCGGGGCGGGAGGGCAGGCTGCCGACCCAGCTGAGGAGGGGCCTGGCACCTGGCCTAAGGAGGAGTGGCTCTTGGGCCCCTGGGCTCACCTGCAGCTGGACCCTCAGGTGTGGGGCATGGGCACCACCACCCTCCTGGACTTCTCTGTCAAGCATGCCAGGGTGCGCCTCCACCAGCTCCAGCGCGTCAGTGCCGACCCCCTCTACCCACCAGGTGGGGGCCTGTGGCCAGCGCTGTGGGGTGTGCTCCCCCCCCGGGCAGCGGGCGAACCGGAGGTGGCAGCGGTGGCTGATGGGGCCCTGAGGGAGCTGTAGCTCAAGTGGGAGGCCAGCGTGCAGCAGGTGGCAGACCAGGGGGCAGCGGGGGAGCGGGAGCAGCAGGGCAGGGATGTGGAGGAGCGGCTCCCCGAGGAGGTGCAGGGCAGCCAACCGCCTCGCTGGCTTGACACCTCCGCCAGGGCGCACCAGCGACCCTCGCCGCAGATGAGGGCGGCCCAGCAGGCTGAGCGGCAGCTGGAGGCCCAGCAGCGGCGTGGGGGCAGGTAGCCAGTTGCTCAGCCCGCCCCCCGGGCCGACACCGCGGACCAGCTGGCTGTGGGTGTTCAGGCGGGCCGGCCGTGTGCGAAGGTGTGGAAGGAGTTGCTAGACCCCACCCTCCGTCGGGAGCATGTCATCGTGGCCAGGCGGGTGCTTCACGCCAGCCTCATGGTGGGGGCCTTGTGGGGCCACATCCTCAAGGGTACGGCTGCCCCGGGCTCTTCCGCCTGCCGCTTCTGCCAGCCGGGGCACTTGGAGACCCTCACCCACGCCTTCCTGACCTGCCCCGCCGTGGTCCCAGCCTGGGAGTGGGTGTTGGACGTGTGCGGCCGCCTCACAGGCACCCGCCCCCCCTCAGGCGACGCCATGCTGCTCCTCAGTGGGCGCCCCACCTGCGGCGAGGCCCTCCCCTTTCAGCCCCCTGACAGCCTGCTGTGGCTGCGGCTGCGCGTTGCCTACCTGGGCGCAGGGTGGCGCCTCCGCAGCTCAGGAGCCGCTACAGCCCTGCAGCCACAACAGGTGGCGAGGCGGGTCGTGGAGGAGGTCATCTCCACCCTCACCACGGCCGTCAAGCGGGACTGGCATCGGGTGGGGAGGGACATCCGCGTGGGCCTCTGCGCGCTATGCCCTCCACCTGGTTCAAGGGAAAGGACCCGGAGCTGGACGCTGCCCACTTCGACCAGCTGTGGCCCGAGGCGTCGGGGGGCTGGTTTGCCAAGCAGCCCAGGAGGGAGCGGAGGGGAGGGCAGGAGGGGGCAGAGGGGAGCGTTGGGGCAGGAGGAGTGGAGGAGGAGAGGGCAGCAGGGAGGCCTAGGCATGGGGAGGGCAGGGCGCAGGGGTTCGCCTCTCCTTGCAGTGGCCCGTCCCCTTCCCCGTCGAGCCAGCCTGAGCTGCAGGGTTGCTGGTGGGGGCTTAGGGCGTTCGGTGGGTGGGGTGGGCTAGGCTTCGGGGGGCTGTTTGGGTGTCAGGGGACCGGGGGCTTAGGTGGTCTTGGTTTGAGCGTTGGGGGTAGGGTTCTCGATTTCAGGTCGAGGGGCGGAACCTAGGCTCGTGTGGGTAGTTTTGTGGGGAGGGTATGGGGTGGGTCTGGGGAGGTGAGCTAGGGTGGAGGGCGTTGGTGTGGGGGAGTGTCTTGACGTTGTCCTAGGGAGGGGGTTGCTTGGGTTGTGTGGACCTTTGCATGTGGGGTGTGGACCTTTACTTGGGGTGTGTGGACCGCTGTGTTTGGGTGGGGTGCTTGGGGCTCGTGTATGGGGGAAACTTGTTTTGTGGTAGTCTTCCCTTATCATCGTTTCTTTAGTGTCACTCTCTCTCTTGTAATGCTCCTCCATCAAAATAAAAAAAAGTGCCGACCCCCTCTACCCACCCAGTGGGGGCCTGTGGCCTGCGCTGTGGGGTGTGCGCCTCCCCCGGGCAGCAGGCGAACCGGAGGTGGCAGCGGTGGCTGATGGCTGAGAGAGCTGGAGCTCAAATGGGAGGCCAGCGCGCAGCAGGTGGCAGACCAGGGGGCAGCGGGGGAGCGGGAACAGCAGGGCTGGGATGTGGAGGAGCGGCTTCCCGAGGAGGTGCAGGGCAGCCAACCGCCTCGCTGGCTTGACACCTCCGCCAGGGCGCACCAGCGACCCTCGCCGCAGATGAGGGCGGCCCAGCAGGCTGAGCGGCAGCTGGAGGCCCAGCAGCGGCGTGGGGGCAGGTAGCCAGTTGCTCAGCCCGCCCCCCGGGCCGACACCGCGGACCAGCTGGCTGTGGGTGTTCAGGCGGGCCGGCCGTGTGCGAAGGTGTGGAAGGAGTTGCTAGACCCCACCCTCCGTCGGGAGCATGTCATCGTGGCCTGGCGGGTGCTTCACGCCAGCCTCATGGTGGGGGCCTTGTGGGGCCACATCCTCAAGGGTACGGCTGCCCCGGGCTCTTCCGCCTGCCGCTTCTGCCAGCCGGGGCACTTGGAGACCCTCACCCACGCCTTCCTGACCTGCCCCGCCGTGGTCCCAGCCTGGGAGTGGGTGTTGGACGTGTGCGGCCGCCTCACAGGCACCCGCCCCCCCTCAGGCGACGCCATGCTGCTCCTCAGTGGGCGCCCCACCTGCGGCGAGGCCCTCCCCTTTCAGCCCCCTGACAGCCTGCTGTGGCTGCGGCTGCGCGTTGCCTACCTGGGCGCAGTGTGGCGCCTCCGCAGCTCAGGAGCCGCTACAGCCCTGCAGCCACAACAGGTGGCGAGGCGGGTCGTGGAGGAGGTCATCTCCACCCTCACCACGGCCGTCAAGCGGGACTGGCATCGGGTGGGGAGGGACATCCGCGTGGGCCTCTGCGCGCTGTGCCCTCCACCTGGTTCAAGGGAAAGGACCCGGAGCTGGACGCTGCCCACTTCGACCAGCTGTGGCCCGAGGCGTCGGGGGGCTGGTTTGCCAAGCAGCCCAGGAGGGAGCGGAGGGGAGGGCAGGAGGGGGCAGAGGGGAGCGTTGGGGCAGGAGGAGTGGAGGAGGAGAGGGCAGCAGGGAGGCCTAGGCATGGGGAGGGCAGGGCGCAGGGGTTCGCCTCTCCTTGCAGTGGCCCGTCCCCTTCCCCGTCGAGCCAGCCTGAGCTGCAGGGTTGCTGGTGGGGGCTTAGGGCGTTCGGTGGGTGGGGTGGGCTAGGCTTCGGGGGGCTGTTTGGGTGTCAGGGGACCGGGGGCTTAGGTGGTCTTGGTTTGAGCGTTGGGGGTAGGGTTCTCGATTTCAGGTCGAGGGGCGGAACCTAGGCTCGTGTGGGTAGTTTTGTGGGGAGGGTATGGGGTGGGTCTGGGGAGGTGAGCTAGGGTGGAGGGCGTTGGTGTGGGGGCGTGTCTTGACGTTGTCCTAGGGAGGGGGTTGCTTGGGTTGTGTGGACCTTTGCATGTGGGGTGTGGACCTTTACTTGGGGTGTGTGGACCGCTGTGTTTGGGTGGGGTGCTTGGGGCTCGTGTATGGGGGAAACTTGTTTTGTGGTAGTCTTCCCTTATCATCTTTTCTTTAGTGTCACTCTCTCTCTTGTAATGCTCCTCCATCAAAATAAAAAAAAGTGCCGACCCCCTCTACCCACCCAGTGGGGGCCTGTGGCCTGCGCTGTGGGGTGTGCGCCTCCCCCGGGCAGCAGGCGAACCGGAGGTGGCAGCGGTGGCTGATGGCTGAGAGAGCTGGAGCTCAAATGGGAGGCCAGCGCGCAGCAGGTGGCAGACCAGGGGGCAGCGGGGGAGCGGGAACAGCAGGGCTGGGATGTGGAGGAGCGGCTTCCCGAGGAGGTGCAGGGCAGCCAACCGCCTCGCTGGCTTGACACCTCCGCCAGGGCGCACCAGCGTCCCTCGCCGCGGGATGAGGGCGGCCCAGCAGGCTGAGCGGCAGCTGGAGGCCCAGCAGCGGCGTGGGGGCAGGCAGCCAGTTGCTCAGCCCGCCCCCCGGGCCGACACCGCGGACCAGCTGGCTGTGGGTGTTCAGGCGGGCCGGCCGTGTGCGAAGGTGTGGAAGGAGTTGCTAGACCCCACCCTCCGTCGGGAGCATGTCATCGTGGCCTGGCGGGTGCTTCACGCCAGCCTCATGGTGGGGGCCTTGTGGGGGCCACATCCTCAAGGGTACGGCTGCCCCGGGCTCTTCCGCCTGCCGCTTCTGCCAGCCGGGGCACTTGGAGACCCTCACCCACGCCTTCCTGACCTGCCCCGCCGTGGTCCCAGCCTGGGAGTGGGTGTTGGACGTGTGCGGCCGCCTCACAGGCACCCGCCCCCCCTCAGGCGACGCCATGCTGCTCCTCAGTGGGCGCCCCACCTGCGGCGAGGCCCTCCCCTTTCAGCCCCCTGACAGCCTGCTGTGGCTGCGGCTGCGCGTTGCCTACCTGGGCGCAGTGTGGCGCCTCCGCAGCTCAGGAGCCGCTACAGCCCTGCAGCCACAACAGGTGGCGAGGCGGGTCGTGGAGGAGGTCATCTCCACCCTCACCACGGCCGTCAAGCGGGATTGGCATCGGGTGGGGAGGGACATCCGCGTGGGCCTCTGCGCGCTGTGCCCTCCACCTGGTTCAAGGGAAAGGACCCGGAGCTGGACGCTGCCCACTTCGACCAGCTGTGGCCCGAGGCGTCGGGGGGCTGGTTTGCCAAGCAGCCCAGGAGGGAGCGGAGGGGAGGGCAGGAGGGGGCAGAGGGGAGCGTTGGGGCAGGAGGAGTGGAGGAGGAGAGGGCAGCAGGGAGGCCTAGGCATGGGGAGGGCAGGGCGCAGGGGTTCGCCTCTCCTTGCAGTGGCCCGTCCCCTTCCCCGTCGAGCCAGCCTGAGCTGCAGGGTTGCTGGTGGGGGCTTAGGGCGTTCGGTGGGTGGGGTGGGCTAGGCTTCGGGGGGCTGTTTGGGTGTCAGGGGACCGGGGGCTTAGGTGGTCTTGGTTTGAGCGTTGGGGGTAGGGTTCTCGATTTCAGGTCGAGGGGCGGAACCTAGGCTCGTGTGGGTAGTTTTGTGGGGAGGGTATGGGGTGGGTCTGGGGAGGTGAGCTAGGGTGGAGGGCGTTGGTGTGGGGGAGTGTCTTGACGTTGTCCTAGGGAGGGGGTTGCTTGGGTTGTGTGGACCTTTGCATGTGGGGTGTGGACCTTTACTTGGGGTGTGTGGACCGCTGTGTTTGGGTGGGGTGCTTGGGGCTCGTGTATGGGGGAACCTTGTTTTGTGGTAGTCTTCCCTTATCATCTTTTCTTTAGTGTCACTCTCTCTCTTGTAATGCTCCTCCATCAAAAAAAAAAAAGTGCCGACCCCCTCTACCCACCCAGTGGGGGCCTGTGGCCTGCGCTGTGGGGTGTGCGCCCCCCCCGGGCAGCAGGCGAACCGGAGGTGGCAGCGGTGGCTGATAGGGCCCTGAGGGAGCTGGAGCTCAAATGGGAGGCCAGCGCGCAGCAGGTGGCAGACCAGGGGGCAGCGGGGGAGCGGGAACAGCAGGGCTGGGATGTGGAGGAGCGGCTTCCCGAGGAGGTGCAGGGCAGCCAACCGCCTCGCTGGCTTGACACCTCCGCCAGGGCGCACCAGCGACCCTCGCCGCAGATGAGGGCGGCCCAGCAGGCTGAGCGGCAGCTGGAGGCCCAGCAGCGGCGTGGGGGCAGGTAGCCAGTTGCTCAGCCCGCCCCCCGGGCCGACACCGCGGACCAGCTGGCTGTGGGTGTTCAGGCGGGCCGGCCGTGTGCGAAGGTGTGGAAGGAGTTGCTAGACCCCACCCTCCGTCGGGAGCATGTCATCGTGGCCTGGCGGGTGCTTCACGCCAGCCTTATGGTGGGGGCCTTGTGGGGCCACATCCTCAAGGGTACGGCTGCCCCGGGCTCTTCCGCCTGCCGCTTCTGCCAGCCGGGGCACTTGGAGACCCTCACCCACGCCTTCCTGACCTGCCCCGCCGTGGTCCCAGCCTGGGAGTGGGTGTTGGACGTGTGCGGCCGCCTCACAGGCACCCGCCCCCCCTCAGGCGACGCCATGCTGCTCCTCAGTGGGCGCCCCACCTGCGGCGAGGCCCTCCCCTTTCAGCCCCCTGACAGCCTGCTGTGGCTGCGGCTGCGCGTTGCCTACCTGGGCGCAGTGTGGCGCCTCCGCAGCTCAGGAGCCGCTACAGCCCTGCAGCCACAACAGGTGGCGAGGCGGGTCGTGGAGGAGGTCATCTCCACCCTCACCACGGCCGTCAAGCGGGATTGGCATCGGGTGGGGAGGGACATCCGCGTGGGCCTCTGCGCGCTGTGCCCTCCACCTGGTTCAAGGGAAAGGACCCGGAGCTGGACGCTGCCCACTTCGACCAGCTGTGGCCCGAGGCGTCGGGGGGCTGGTTTGCCAAGCAACCCAGGAGGGAGCGGAGGGGAGGGCAGGAGGGGGCAGAGGGGAGCGTTGGGGCAGGAGGAGTGGAGGAGGAGAGGGCAGCAGGGAGGCCTAGGCATGGGGAGGGCAGGGCGCAGGGGTTCGCCTCTCCTTGCAGTGGCCCGTCCCCTTCCCCGTCGAGCCAGCCTGAGCTGCAGGGTTGCTGGTGGGGGCTTAGGGCGTTCGGTGGGTGGGGTGGGCTAGGCTTCGGGGGGCTGTTTGGGTGTCAGGGGACCGGGGGCTTAGGTGGTCTTGGTTTGAGCGTTGGGGGTAGGGTTCTCGATTTCAGGTCGAGGGGCGGAACCTAGGCTCGTGTGGGTAGTTTTGTGGGGAGGGTATGGGGTGGGTCTGGGGAGGTGAGCTAGGGTGGAGGGCGTTGGTGTGGGGGAGTGTCTTGACGTTGTCCTAGGGAGGGGGTTGCTTGGGTTGTGTGGACCTTTGCATGTGGGGTGTGGACCTTTACTTGGGGTGTGTGGACCGCTGTGTTTGGGTGGGGTGCTTGGGGCTCGTGTATGGGGGAAACTTGTTTTGTGGTAGTCTTCCCTTATCATCTTTTCTTTAGTGTCACTCTCTCTCTTGTAATGCTCCTCCATCAAAAAAAAAAAAGTGCCGACCCCCTCTACCCACCCAGTGGGGGCCTGTGGCCTGCGCTGTGGGGTGTGCGCCCCCCCCGGGCAGCAGGCGAACCGGAGGTGGCAGCGGTGGCTGATAGGGCCCTGAGGGAGCTGGAGCTCAAATGGGAGGCCAGCGCGCAGCAGGTGGCAGACCAGGGGGCAGCGGGGGAGCGGGAACAGCAGGGCTGGGATGTGGAGGAGCGGCTTCCCGAGGAGGTGCAGGGCAGCCAACCGCCTCGCTGGCTTGACACCTCCGCCAGGGCGCACCAGCGACCCTCGCCGCAGATGAGGGCGGCCCAGCAGGCTGAGCGGCAGCTGGAGGCCCAGCAGCGGCGTGGGGGCAGGTAGCCAGTTGCTCAGCCCGCCCCCCGGGCCGACACCGCGGACCAGCTGGCTGTGGGTGTTCAGGCGGGCCGGCCGTGTGCGAAGGTGTGGAAGGAGTTGCTAGACCCCACCCTCCGTCGGGAGCATGTCATCGTGGCCTGGCGGGTGCTTCACGCCAGCCTTATGGTGGGGGCCTTGTGGGGCCACATCCTCAAGGGTACGGCTGCCCCGGGCTCTTCCGCCTGCCGCTTCTGCCAGCCGGGGCACTTGGAGACCCTCACCCACGCCTTCCTGACCTGCCCCGCCGTGGTCCCAGCCTGGGAGTGGGTGTTGGACGTGTGCGGCCGCCTCACAGGCACCCGCCCCCCCTCAGGCGACGCCATGCTGCTCCTCAGTGGGCGCCCCACCTGCGGCGAGGCCCTCCCCTTTCAGCCCCCTGACAGCCTGCTGTGGCTGCGGCTGCGCGTTGCCTACCTGGGCGCAGTGTGGCGCCTCCGCAGCTCAGGAGCCGCTACAGCCCTGCAGCCACAACAGGTGGCGAGGCGGGTCGTGGAGGAGGTCATCTCCACCCTCACCACGGCCGTCAAGCGGGATTGGCATCGGGTGGGGAGGGACATCCGCGTGGGCCTCTGCGCGCTGTGCCCTCCACCTGGTTCAAGGGAAAGGACCCGGAGCTGGACGCTGCCCACTTCGACCAGCTGTGGCCCGAGGCGTCGGGGGGCTGGTTTGCCAAGCAACCCAGGAGGGAGCGGAGGGGAGG
Organism: Haematococcus lacustris; assembly: GCA_030144725.1. Lineage (NCBI taxonomy): Eukaryota > Viridiplantae > Chlorophyta > Chlorophyceae > Chlamydomonadales > Haematococcaceae > Haematococcus > Haematococcus lacustris. The sequence goes on along the minus strand of JASKMD010000028.1, from coordinate 6,554,791 downwards.
GCAGGAGGGGGCAGAGGGGAGCGTTGGGGCAGGAGGAGTGGAGGAGGAGAGGGCAGCAGGGAGGCCTAGGCATGGGGAGGGCAGGGCGCAGGGGTTCGCCTCTCCTTGCAGTGGCCCGTCCCCTTCCCCGTCGAGCCAGCCTGAGCTGCAGGGTTGCTGGTGGGGGCTTAGGGCGTTCGGTGGGTGGGGTGGGCTAGGCTTCGGGGGGCTGTTTGGGTGTCAGGGGACCGGGGGCTTAGGTGGTCTTGGTTTGAGCGTTGGGGGTAGGGTTCTCGATTTCAGGTCGAGGGGCGGAACCTAGGCTCGTGTGGGTAGTTTTGTGGGGAGGGTATGGGGTGGGTCTGGGGAGGTGAGCTAGGGTGGAGGGCGTTGGTGTGGGGGAGTGTCTTGACGTTGTCCTAGGGAGGGGGTTGCTTGGGTTGTGTGGACCTTTGCATGTGGGGTGTGGACCTTTACTTGGGGTGTGTGGACCGCTGTGTTTGGGTGGGGTGCTTGGGGCTCGTGTATGGGGGAAACTTGTTTTGTGGTAGTCTTCCCTTATCATCTTTTCTTTAGTGTCACTCTCTCTCTTGTAATGCTCCTCCATCAAAAAAAAAAAAAGTGCCGACCCCCTCTACCCACCCAGTGGGGGCCTGTGGCCTGCGCTGTGGGGTGTGCGCCTCCCCCGGGCAGCAGGCGAACCGGAGGTGGCAGCGGTGGCTGATAGGGCCCTGAGGGAGCTGGAGCTCAAATGGGAGGCCAGCGCGCAGCAGGTGGCAGACCAGGGGGCAGCGGGGGAGCGGGAACAGCAGGGCTGGGATGTGGAGGAGCGGCTTCCCGAGGAGGTGCAGGGCAGCCAACCGCCTCGCTGGCTTGACACCTCCGCCAGGGCGCACCAGCGACCCTCGCCGCAGATGAGGGCGGCCCAGCAGGCTGAGCGGCAGCTGGAGGCCCAGCAGCGGCGTGGGGGCAGGTAGCCAGTTGCTCAGCCCGCCCCCCGGGCCGACACCGCGGACCAGCTGGCTGTGGGTGTTCAGGCGGGCCGGCCGTGTGCGAAGGTGTGGAAGGAGTTGCTAGACCCCACCCTCCGTCGGGAGCATGTCATCGTGGCCTGGCGGGTGCTTCACGCCAGCCTTATGGTGGGGGCCTTGTGGGGCCACATCCTCAAGGGTACGGCTGCCCCGGGCTCTTCCGCCTGCCGCTTCTGCCAGCCGGGGCACTTGGAGACCCTCACCCACGCCTTCCTGACCTGCCCCGCCGTGGTCCCAGCCTGGGAGTGGGTGTTGGACGTGTGCGGCCGCCTCACAGGCACCCGCCCCCCCTCAGGCGACGCCATGCTGCTCCTCAGTGGGCGCCCCACCTGCGGCGAGGCCCTCCCCTTTCAGCCCCCTGACAGCCTGCTGTGGCTGCGGCTGCGCGTTGCCTACCTGGGCGCAGTGTGGCGCCTCCGCAGCTCAGGAGCCGCTACAGCCCTGCAGCCACAACAGGTGGCGAGGCGGGTCGTGGAGGAGGTCATCTCCACCCTCACCACGGCCGTCAAGCGGGATTGGCATCGGGTGGGGAGGGACATCCGCGTGGGCCTCTGCGCGCTGTGCCCTCCACCTGGTTCAAGGGAAAGGACCCGGAGCTGGACGCTGCCCACTTCGACCAGCTGTGGCCCGAGGCGTCGGGGGGCTGGTTTGCCAAGCAGCTTAGGAGGGAGCGGAGGGGAGGGCAGGAGGGGGCAGAGGGGAGCGTTGGGGCAGGAGGAGTGGAGGAGGAGAGGGCAGCAGGGAGGCCTAGGCATGGGGAGGGCAGGGCGCAGGGGTTCGCCTCTCCTTGCAGTGGCCCGTCCCCTTCCCCGTCGAGCCAGCCTGAGCTGCAGGGTTGCTGGTGGGGGCTTAGGGCGTTCGGTGGGTGGGGTGGGCTAGGCTTCGGGGGGCTGTTTGGGTGTCAGGGGACCGGGGGCTTAGGTGGTCTTGGTTTGAGCGTTGGGGGTAGGGTTCTCGATTTCAGGTCGAGGGGCGGAACCTAGGCTCGTGTGGGTCGTTTTGTGGGGAGGGTATGGGGTGGGTCTGGGGAGGTGAGCTAGGGTGGAGGGCGTTGGTGTGGGGGAGTGTCTTGACGTTGTCCTAGGGAGGGGGTTGCTTGGGTTGTGTGGACCTTTGCATGTGGGGTGTGGACCTTTACTTGGGGTGTGTGGACCGCTGTGTTTGGGTGGGGTGCTTGGGGCTCGTGTATGGGGGAAACTTGTTTTGTGGTAGTCTTCCCTTATCATCTTTTCTTTAGTGTCACTCTCTCTCTTGTAATGCTCCTCCATCAAAAAAAAAAAAGTGCCGACCCCCTCTACCCACCCAGTGGGGGCCTGTGGCCTGCGCTGTGGGGTGTGCGCCTCCCCCGGGCAGCAGGCGAACCGGAGGTGGCAGCGGTGGCTGATGGCTGAGAGAGCTGGAGCTCAAATGGGAGGCCAGCGCGCAGCAGGTGGCAGACCAGGGGGCAGCGGGGGAGCGGGAACAGCAGGGCTGGGATGTGGAGGAGGGGCTTCCCGAGGAGGTGCAGGGCAGCCAACCGCCTCGCTGGCTTGACACCTCCGCCAGGGAGCACCAACGTCCCTCGCCGCGGGAGAGGGCAGCCGAGCAGCATGAGCGGCAGCTGGAGGCCAAGCAGCGGCGTGGGGGCAGGCAGCCAGTTGCTCAGCCCGGCCCCCGGGCCGACACCGTGGACCAGCTGGTTGTGGGTGCTCAGGCGGGCCAGCCGTGTGCGAAGGTGTGGAAGGAGCTGCTAGACCCCACCCTCCGCCGGGAGCATGTCATCGTGGTCTGGCGGGTGCTTCACGCCAGCCTCATGGTGGGGGCCTTGTGGGGCCACATCCTCAAGGGTACGGCTGCCCCGGGCTCGTCCGCCTGCCGCTTCTGCCCGCCGGGGCACCTGGAGACTCTAACCCACGCCCTCCTGACCTGCCCCGCCGTGGCTTCTTTGATGGTTTTGGATCGCCCACGCCTTACCCGACCCTTGCTCTTTTTTTTTTTCTGATGGAGGAGCATTACAAGAGAGAGAGTGACACTAAAGAAAAGATGAAAAGAGAAGACTACTACAAAACAAGGTTCCCCCATACACGAGCCCCAAGCACCCCACCCAAACACAGCGGTCCACACACCCCAAGCAAAGGTCCACACCCCACATGCAAAGGTCCACACAACCCAAGCAACCCCCTCCCTAGGACAACGTCAAGACACTCCCCCACACCAACGCCCTCCACCCTAGCTCACCTCCCCAGACCCTCCCCATACCCTCCCCACAAAACTACCCACCCGAGCCTAAGTTCCGCCCCTCGACCTGAAACCTAGAACCCTACCCCCAACGCTGATACCAAGACCACCTAAGCCCCCGGTCCCCTGACACCCAGACAGCCCCCCGAAGCCTAGCCCACCCCACCCACCGAACGCCCTAAGCCCCCACCAGCAACCCTGAAGCTCAGGCTGGCTCGACGGGGAAGGGGACGGGCCACTGCAAGGAGAGGCGAACCACTAGCTCTCCCCCCCCCTGCGCCCTGCCCTCCCCATGCCTAGGCCTCCCTGCTGCCCTCTCCTCCTCCACTCCTCCTGCCCCAACCCTCCCCTCTGCCCCCTCCTGCCCTCCCCTCCGCTCCCTCCTGGGCTGCTTGGCAAACCAGCCCCCCGACGCCTCGGGCCACAGCTGGTCGAAGTGGGCAGCGTCCAGCTCCGGGTCCTTTCCCTTGAACCAAGTGGAGGGCACAGCGCCGCAGAGGCCCACGCGGATGTCCCTCCCCACCCGATGCCAGTCCCGCTTGACGGCCGTGGTGAGGGTGGAGATGACCTCCTCCACGACCCGCCTCGCCACCTGTTGTGGCTGCAGGGCTGTAGCGGCTCCTGAGCTGCGGAGGCGCCACACTGCGCCCAGGTAGGCAACGCGCAGCCGCAGCCACAGCAGGCTGTCAGAGGGCTGAAAGGGGGGGGCCTCGCCGCGGGTGGGGCGCCCACTGAGGAGCAGCATGGCGTCGCCTGAGGGGGGGCGGGTGCCTGTGAGGCGGCCGTACACGTCCAGCACCCACTCCCAGGCTGGGACCACGGCGGGGCAGGTCAGGAAGGCGTGGGTGAGGGTCTCCAAGTGCCCCGGCTGGCAGAAGCGGCAGGCGGAAGAGCCCGGGGCAGCCGCACCCTTGAGGATGTGACCCCACAAGGCCCCCACCATGAGGCTGGCGTGAAGCACCCGCCAGGCCACGATGACATGCTCCCGACGGAGGGTGGGGTCTAGCAGCTCCTTCCACACCTTCGCACACGGCTGGCCCGCCTGAACACCCACAGCCAGCTGGTCCGCGGTGTCGGCCCGGGGGGCGGGCTGAGCAACTGGCTGCCTGCCCCCACGCCGCTGCTGGGCCTCCAGCTGCCGCTCAGCCTGCTGGGCCGCCCTCATCTGCGGCGAGGGTCGCTGGTGCGCCCTGGCGGAGGTGTCAAGCCAACGAGGCGGTTGGCTGCCCTGCACCTCCTCGGGGAGCCGCTCCTCCACATCCCTGCCCTGCTGCTCCCGCTCCCCCGCTGCCCCCTGGCCTGCCACCTGCTGCACGCTGGCCTCCCACTTGAGCTCCAGCTCCCTGAGGGCCCCATCAGCCACCGCTGCCACCTCCGGTTCGCCCGCTGCCCGGGGGGGGCGCACACCCCACAGCGCTGGCCACAGGCCCCCACCTGGTGGGTAGAGGGGGTCGGCACTGACGCGCTGGAGCTGGTGGAGGCGCACCCTGGCATGCTTGACAGAGAAGTCCAGGAGGGTGGTGGTGCCCATGCCCCACACCTGAGGGTCCAGCTGCAGGTGAGCCCAGGGGCCCAAGAGCCACTCCTCCTTAGGCCAGGTGCCAGGGCCCTCGTCAGCTGGGTCGGCAGCCTGCCCTCCCGCCCCGCCCCCTGCTCCCCTACGCCCTCCACCTCCTCCACGCCCTCGCCCCCTGCCCCCGCCCCGCCCCCTTGCCCGCCCCCCGCCCCTGCCAACCGCCCTGGCTCCTCCTTGCTCCTGCCCTTGAGCCTGCTCCTGCGCCACGTGATGCTGGGCGGGAAGAGGGCGGAGGTGGGCGGCTCGCTCCTCCGGAGTCAGCCTGTAGCTGGGCTTGTTGAGTCGGGCCACCGCAGCTGGCTCCCAGGCCGCCCCTCCCTCCGCCCAGAAAGCCCCTAGGGGCCCCTGCCCTGTGGGGTCTAGGGGGTAGAGGCGGCCGTTGGGGCCCACCCAGTGGGAGGGCTGGAGCAGGGGGGTGCGCCGCATCACAAACCCCACCCCTGGCCCAACCCTCAGGCACTCCCACTCCGGCTGAGGAGGCTGCAGGCGGTCCACCATGCCCTGCCAGGGCTCGGGGAGGCAAGCCCTGACCAGGTCGGCAGCCCATCGGGCCTCCCCCTCCAGCTGGGGGCTATGCAGGGCCTCCCTCACGTGGCGGACGTGGGTCCAACCCTGCTCAGCTGCTGCCTCCCTAGCTGCTGGGTTCATGCGGACTTGCGCGTTGTACCACAGCGGCTCTGCCAGCACCGAGAAGAAGGACTGGCTAGCGGGGGGCACCGCACGGAACAGCTTGAGCTCAGCCAGGGCCGTCACGTGAGCTTGCAGCCGCGGGCTGATGCCTCGCGAGGGGGGGGCGGTGGGGTCGGTGATGACCCACGTGCTGAGGCCGTGGGAGGGGTCTGCCAGCAGGCTGTGAGTCAGAGGCTGCCAGGGACGAACCCGGGGCGACCAGAGCTGGGCCAGCATCTTCGCCAGCATGGCCGTGCTGGTGACCCCCAGGTCGGGAAGCCCCACCCCTCCCTCCCCCCGGGGCATCACGCAGATGGCCTTGTTAGGGTAGAGGCGGCTGCTGTTGGGGCTGCGCTCCTGGGGCAGGTCTGAGGCTGCCACAAAGCGGTTGACAGCCGCGGCCATGGCTTGCGTCAGAGGAGCGGAGGGTTGCACAAAAGCCATTTGGTAGATGGACTTGGATGCCAGGCACTGCTGTGCCACCTGCACCCGCCCCAGGAGGTTGAGGCCTTGGGGCCGCCAAGGGAGGGAGGCTGCCATCATGGCCGCCGCCGCCCCACCGAAGGCGGCCTCGCTGGTGGCAGCGTAGGAGGCCGCCCCAAGAGGGACCCCCAGGTGGCGCACTGGCACCCCCGCTCGGACAGCTGGGATGACCACCTCCGGCTCCTGCTCCCCACCCTGCTCCTGCCCGCCCTGCTGCTGCCCTTGCCCGCCACCTTCCCCCAGCCCACCCCCTAGCCCCTGCTCGCCCACCTGCCCCTGCCCGCCCCCTTCCCCCCCGTCACCCCCCCTCCTCCCTCCCCGCCCCCTCGGGGCCCGAGCCCCCTGGTTCCCGCCCGGCTCTGGCTGGGCACACGGTAGGGCTGAGCTCTTGCTCACGCTCAGCGCAGGGCCCCCAGCGGCGCGGAACAGGCCCAGGGCCTCCACAACCACCTTCCCGTCTCTGACCCGATCGAGCACCACGATGGTGAGGTCGTCCGCATACTCCTTGGAGGGGAGCGCGGGGGTCAGGGCGGCCCTGTGCATGGCCAGAGGGCTGGAGGGGATGGTGGGGGTGCTGATGCGGCCTGCCAGCTGGAGCGAGCTGAGGTAGCTGACCAGCGGCTGAAGCACGATGCACCAGTAGAGCGGGGAGGCCCCGCTGCCCTGCAGCAGCCCCGACGCAAGGGGGAAGCTGTCGGTGAGGTGGCCGTTGACCAGCACCTGGCTCGTGGCCCCCCGGTGCAGCAGCTGAGCCCAGCGCACATGCCCCTCCCGGCAGAACCCCATGGCCTCCATCGTGTCCTGGAGCAAGCCCCAGGACACGTTGTCATAGGCCCCCGCCAGGTCCAGCAACAACAGCCAGGCTGGGCTGCCCCGCTGCTGCAGGTACTCCAGCAGGCCTAGGTGGAACTGCACGCTGTCGCTGATGTCCCTGCCTAGGATAAAGGCGGACTGAGAGGGGGACACCAGCAGGTCCAAGGGCAGCTGCAGCCGGTCCTCCACTGCCCTAGCCACCAGGCGCACGTCGCAGTTGAGGAGCGTGATGGGGCGGTAGCCGGCCACCTGGTCCCTCGGCTTGCCAGCCTTGGGCACGAGGGTGATGATGCCTGTCAGGAACTCAGCCAGGGGGGCAGGGTCAGCGGTGTCTGCCAGGGCCTCTCGCAACATGGCCCGCAGCGGCCGCCCCAGCTCCACCCACAGCCGGTCATAGACCTCCATGGGCAGTCCATCTAGCCCCGGGGCCTTGCTGTGCGCGCAGCCCTGCAGAGCCCGGCCCAGCTCCTCCTCTGACAGCATAGGGATGCCATCGGGGCCCTCGGCAGCCCTGGCCTGGGTGGGGGTGAGGTGGGAGGTGAGGCTGCCCAGCAGCGTGGCGCGCGCAGCTGTGTCCACCGGCTTGGCTGCGTAGACACCGGTGGGCTCGGCAGCTGAGTAGTGCTGCTGGAAAGCCCTGCACGCTGCCTTCACCCCGGCCGGCGTGGTAAGGTCTGCTGGCTGACCTGGCTGGCCGGGGAGCTGGAGAGAGGAGATGAGGGTGGGGGTGTGCGCGGGCTGGTCGCGATGGTAGAAGTAGAAGGAGGAGCGGTCGCCGTAGTACTGGTCGAGGACAGCGCTGGCCAGCAGGGATTGCTGGGCCCCCTGCTCCCTCGCCCCCACACCCGCCAGGGCTGCGGCCTCTCCCAGGTGCTGCGCCGCCTGCACCTCAGCCTCCCCCTCTCGCTCCACCCGCACCAGCTGCCGCACGAGGTGAGCCCTGGCCACTGCTGCCGCCTTCTCCCTGCGCTGCTGCAGGTCACGCTGCGCGCGGCGTTGGGCCCGCAGGAAGTGCTGGGCACGCATGGCCAGGCCCTGCTTGATGCGGGCCCACCTGGCCCTGTGCCCATCCCTAGGCAGCCCCAGCTGACTCGCTGCCTCGTGGTAAAGGGCCTCCGCCTGTAGGAAGTCCTTGAGGCAGTCCAGCAGATCGGGGTTGTCAAGGTGGGCGGGGTGCAGCTGCCAAGGAGCGGGGACGGTGAGAGGCAGGTCGGGGGGGCACACTGCCACTGACACGGGCCGGTGGTCGGTGGGCACTGGCAGCACCCCTTGGATGGCGCTGTCCATCTGCCACTGCACCAGCTCCTCCGAGACGTACCACCGGTCGAGGCGCGCACCCGTCTGCCAACGCTCGCTGAAGTGGGTGAGGTCTCTCTTGGAGGGGTGCAGATGGCGCCACGGGTCCACCAGACCCCGCTCACCCACCAGCTGCCGCAGCTGCTCCGCCCCCTGGCCCCGGCTGCCCACCCAGGCCTCCCCATGCTGCGAGCCCTGCGGGATGCCCACTCTGTCCACGGGGGCTAAGATGCAGTTGAAGTCGCCCCCCATGAGGAGGAGGCGGCGGTCGGCGGCTGGCGGGAGGCAAGCGGGGAGGCACTCTGCGTAGAACGCTGGCCGCTCTGCCTGCTGCGCCGGGGCGTACACGCACACTAGGGACACCGGCCTGCCTGCGAGCTCCCCGTCTACCCGCAGCACCCGCCCCTGGGCCCCCTCTGCCTGCAGCTGCACCTGGGTGCACCCCTGGAGGATGGTGGAGGGCTTGACCAACACCAGACAGCCTTGGGAGCTGCCGGTGCCAGGGGTGTAAAACCACTGCCCCCGCCAGGCGGGCTTGGCCCCCGAGTGGGCTTCTGCCCACTGCCACACGCTCTCCGCCCTATGGCACTCTTGGAGGAACACCACTTGCGCCGGGCTGTCAGCGGCCCAGTCAAGCAGGGCCTGCAGTTTGTGCGGCTGGGCAAGGCCCTGCACGTTGAGGGTGACTGCCAAGAAGCTGGCGGCCACACCTGGGCGCTGCATGGCTAGTCCTGGCTTGCCCCCGCGCGGGCTACGCGTGTGTAGAGGAGGGTGGGTGGGCTGGGAAGGGGAGGCGGACCGGGCAAAGGGGGTGGGCCGGGGATAGGGGCTGGAGTGGCCTCAATGCAGGCCAACTTGGCCCCCGGGCGGCGCAGGCGGATCCGTGGCTCACGGGAATAGATGGCCAGCGGGGGCCGCAGGGGCAGAGGACCGAGCTGCTCGACCTCCTCCCCAGGCTGAGCTGCCTGCTCGGGCTGCTGCCGCTTAGGCACCCTCAACCTCCCCTCCCGGGGCCCTGCTGACTCAACTACAGGGCTATCACAGGAGGCCCCCAGCGAGCTGGCCAGGCTAGCAGAGGGGCTGAGCAACCCGTAGCGGCGCACGTGTGGGGACCCATGGCCAAGCTGCGCAGCATGCTGCCTGCCAGCTTGCTGGTGCCCTGCACGCCGTGCCTCCCACTCCTCAGAGCTGGAACCGGAAGAGGGAATGCCAAACCGGCGCCGGCTAGGCCCCCCTCTGGCTGGCTGGGTAGCTGGCTGCGTGTTGCCTCGCCTCGACCTACACTGAGCCACCCGCTGCCCCTCCTCCCGCCTAGCCCTCCTGTCATCCGGGGAGGGGCGCGGAGGTGCCCTCGCGGCGGTGTCAAGCCAGCGGGGAGGCTGACTACCCTGCAGCTCACCGGGCCCAACCCGCACCGTGCCGAGCCGGGTGCCCAGCCCGGTGGAGGGACCAAGCTCCTGGGCTGGGAGATGGGCAACTGCGCCAGGCCCCGTGACCTCCGTGCGGCAAGAGGCGGTGGGGCCCGCTGCCTCGGCGTCCATGGGGTCAAGGGAGGGAGAGCTGGCGGAAGGTTCCCCACCCACCCACTGCCCGGCTGCGGCTAGGCCCCTAGCTGTGGCATCTCTCAGCTTACGGGCAGCGAGCTTGCCCTTGGAGGCCAGCACCGCGCCCTTAAAGAGGGCCTTGCCCAGCAACCCCAAGTGCCCGGGGAGCGCGGAGAGGCTGATGGGGGAATACCGGCAAGGGAGCCAGTGGCAACAGACCCCTCAAGAGGCACGGGATGGACAGCGGGAGGAATAACAAGGGGGGGAGGGGCGGCCCAAGGGGGGTTCAGGGGGGCAGAGAGCTGCTGGGGGGGATGAGGGATGTGGGGGAGATGCACCCCTCGGGGTGGGACAGAGCAAGGCGCATACGCTCGGGACACAAAAGCCCCCTGGGCGCTGGGCTGGAAGGTGGTGGGCGTTGGAAAGAGGGTAGAGAGCACGGGTCGGGTAAGGCGTGGGCGATCCAAAACCATCGGAGAAGGCACGGCCCCAGCCCTAGCCCCAGCCCCAGCCCCAGCCCCAGCCCCAGCCCCAGCCCCAGCCCCAGCCCCAGCCCCAGCCCCAGCCCCAGCCCCAGCCCTAGCCCCAGCCCCAGCCCCAGCCCCAGCCCCAGCCCCAGCCCCAGCCCCAGCCCCAGCCCCAGCCCCAGCCCCAGCCCCAGCCCCAGCCCCAGCCCCAGCCCCAGCCCCAGCCCCAGCCCCAGCCCCAGCCCCAGCCCCAGCCCCAGCCCCAGCCCCAGCCCCAGCCCCAGCCCCAGCCCCAGCCCCAGCCCCAGCCCCAGCCCCAGCCCCAGCCCCAGCCCCAGCCCCAGCCCCAGCCCCAGCCCCAGCCCCAGCCCCAGCCCCAGCCCCAGCCCCAGCCCCAGCCCCAGCCCCAGCCCCAGCCCCAGCCCCAGCCCCAGCCCCAGCCCCAGCCCCAGCCCGTTGCTGCTGCTGGTGCTGCTGCTGCTGGTGCTGCTGCTGCTGCTGCTGCTGTTGCCGGTGCTGTTGCCGCTGCTGCTGCTGCTGTTGCTGTTGCTGCTGCGCTACAGGCACCAACCTCGCCCCCTCTGTGCCAGCAGTGCCACCCCCTGCTGAGGTGCGCTGGTGAGGTGTGGCGGCAGCCTGGGGCTGACTAGCTGTGATAGCCCTGCCGTCCAGCGACTGTGCCCCTCCGCAGTCGGACCGAGAGGCCTCGTCTTGGGTAGAAGCGGGTGAGGCTGAGGGGGAGGGGAGGAGAGCTGATAGCAGCTCCGGCTGAGGGACAAGGGTGCTCCTACCGGCTCGGAGGGCCCTGCTAGCGGCGGAGAACACGACGGCTAGAGCCTTGCCCCCCACATCCCCCGACTTACCTCCGGTGGAGTTGGTCATGTCCATGCGGGGAAGAAGGGACCTCCTGCCTCGTGTAGGAGCTGCTGCACCGCCAAGCTGGAAAGGCCGACTCGCGGGCCCCTGACCAGTGGAGGGGGCGGCTGGGCTGCTCGGCGACAGACCCTGCGCCTCCTTCTCCCCCGGCTGCGCTGACTCACCCCTTAAGCACACCCGGGCAGCCCAGGACGGGCCCAGCCACGGAGTCCCCCCAGAAAGCTCTGCTGTAGCTGGGCCCCAAGAGCTATCGAACCGGGAAGGCCTTCCACGGGGCGGAGCAGACGGGTGGATCCCGAGACCCTTGAGCCCTAGCCCTCTAGCCCCTGATTCATCCCCGGCCCCCGCTACAGCCTCTTTCCCCGCCCCCGCTCCCACCCCAGGGCTGTGCTGCTGCTGCTGCTGCTGGGCCACCTGGGCGCCCTGCGCCACCCGGGCCCCCTCATCCCCAGCTGTGCCACCCCCATCTGAGGAGAGCTTGAGGGGGGCGGCAGCAGCTGAGGCAGGGTCAGGGTCCCGGGAGGTACGGCTGTGCTGCTGCAGCTGCTGGGCCACCTGGGCGCCCTGCGCCACCCGGGCCCCCTCATCCCCAGCCGTGCCACCCCCAACTGAGGTGCGCTGGAGGGGGGCGGCAGCAGCTGAGGCAGGGTGAGGGCCCCGGGAGGTAGGGCTATGCAGCGTCTGCTGCTGCTGAGCACCCTGGGCGCCCTGCGGCTCCCGGGCCCCCTCATCCCCAGCTGTGCCACCCCCATCTGAGGTGCGGTGGAGGGGGGCGGCAGCAGCTGAGGCAGCGTCAGGGTCCCGGGAGGTAGGGCTGTGCTGCTGCCGCTGCTGGGCCGCCTGGGCGCCCTGCGCCACCCGGGCCCCCTCATCCCCAGCCGTGCCACCCCCAACTGAGGTGCGCTGGAGGGGGGCGGCAGCAGCTGAGGCAGGGTGAGGGCCCCGGGAGGTAGGGCTATGCAGCGTCTGCTGCTGCTGAGCACCCTGGGCGCCCTGCGCCACCCGGGCCCCCTCATCCCCAGCTGTGCCACCCCCATCTGAGGTGCGCTGGAGGGGGGCGGCAGCAGCTGAGGCAGGGTCAGGGTCCCGGGAGGTAGGGCTGTGCTGCTGCCGCTGCTGGGCCACCTGGGCGCCCTGCGCCACCCGGGCCCCCTCATCCCCAGCTGTGCCACCCCCATCTGAGGTGCGCTGGAGGGGGGCGGCAGCAGCTGAGGGAGGGTGAGGGAGGGTGAGGGAGGGTGAGGGAGGGTGAGGGAGGGTGAGGGAGGGAGGGAGGGAGGGTGAGGGTGAGGGAGGGGGAGGTAGAGCTGGGGGGTCACCTGGTGACTGGGTAGGGGGCTGAGCTGGGTGTGGTGGGGGAGGTTGAGCAAGGGGGGGTGGAGGAGGTAGAGCAAGGGGGTCATCAGGTGGCTGGGAAGGGAGCTGGGAAGGGGGCTGAGGAGGAGGATGGAAAGGGGGAGGGGGGGGAGGTTGAGCAAGGGTGTCACCTGGTGGTTGGGTATGGGGCTGGGCAGGGGGTGGAGGGGGAGAGAGAGCAGGTGGGTCACCTGGTGGCTGGGCAGGGGGTGGTGGGGGGGGTCGAGCAGGGGGAGGTGGGGGAGGTTGAGCAGGGGGAGGCGGGGGAGGATGAACGGGGGGTCCATCAGGAGGCTGGGCTGGTGGCTTGGCAGGGGGTTGGGGAGGAGGATGGGCAGGGGGAGGCGGGGGAGGTTGAGCAGGGGGGTCACCTGGTGGCTGGGCAGGGGCCTGAGCAGGGGGGGGTCCTTGGTCGAGCAGAGGCTGTGTGTCCCCCCACAGCTGCAGGATCTGCAGCTTGCCCCAGCCAGTAGGAGTGGCATACACCTCAGGCAGCAGGGCTAGCTTTGGGTCCCCTAGAGGGGGCACCACGACAGCCTCCACTATGGCCCCGTTACCCCCAGGCGACCCCCAGAAACTTCTTGTGCGGGAATGGGCACCCAGCCGCTCGCTAAGCACGACTGTTGTGTGCAGGTCTAGGGCCTCTGGCAAGCCCGCTGTTGGGGCCGGGCTGACCTTGTACCCCACTGCCTTGAGCACCCCCTCTACCAGACCCTCCCTAGACGCCAGGGGGTAGTGGTGGTGGAAGACCAGCTTGACTGCACCTGGGGGGGGGCCATGGTCCATGGGCTCCACGGGTACACGCACGTTCCGGCCAAAGAGAGGCATCTCCAACCACGGCTGGGAGATGAACTGGGAGTCCAAGGCCCTTCCCTCCATGCTGGCTGCATCATGCACGACCACCAAGCTGTAGAGGGGGTGGCCTGCAGTGTGGAGGGTGGAGAGGGAGGCAACAGCACTGCCATGCCGCTGTTTGTGAGCCAGCAGGGCTGTGCTGCAAGTCTCTGCGAGAGCCCAGGCATCTTCATAAGGGGCAGGCAGCAGGGGGTTAAGCTGTTGGAGCCGCAGCAGCTCCTTGCTGGCGACGCGCCCGATTGGCATGAGCCATGCCATGGGCCCGCCGACCAGGGGCTCAAAAAGGGGAGGGCATGGGTCCCGGGACAAGAGAGGGGCCCGGGACCACGCAAAGTGCCGAAAGACAGGCACAAGCTGCTGCGATCTGCAGCTGGCCTCCATGACGCGATAAGCCGAAGCAACCTGGAGGGCCACAGGCGCAGGCAACACGCGAGCTTGAGACGGGCACAAACTAAGGGTCAAGCGCACTGGTTAAGCACTTAACTCAGCCTTCCCCTATTGACCCGGGGGCTAGGCTTGGTTCTCAGGTACGCCGGCTCGCACTGAATTCAGTGGAGCAAACCCCGGCGGTGGGCCTCCGACCGTTGTCGTCTCCTTGGCAGTGACGCGACAGGCGCCGGCAGAAGGCGAGGCACGCGGGGGGGAGGAGGAAGGGGGGGAGAAGGAGAAGAGGGTGGGGGAGGGCAGCTGGGCGGAAGCTGCAGCGGTTAAGGCGGTTGTCTCAGGAAACCGACAGCGCTGTAGGCTCCCGCGAACTGCTGGCTGTGGTTCGCACAAGAAGCGACAGCAGCTGCACACAGCGATAGCACGAAAGGACCTGCGGCTGGAAAGGCTGCTAGAGGCGGTTGGAGCAGTTACACCTGCGGCAGCTGCGAGGTAGCGGCGGCTGGGATGAGGCGCTCAGGTGGCGGCGCCTGAGAGAAACGGCTGCGGCTGGCGCAACCTGACAGACGTTATGAAGCGGAAAGCCGAAAAGAGCAAAAGCGCTGCTGGCCGCCGTTGGCGGCTGCTGGCGGCTGCTGGCGGCTGCTGGCGGCTGGCTGCGGCTGAGAGCAAACAGACAGAGACGACCACACCACCTTGACGCAGCTCCTGCTCCTTGCTGTTTAGCTGCTCCGCAGGCTGAAACTCGCGACTTGCTGCCTTAGCAACAAAAACTGCGAAACAACGCTCCTCCGGCTGCTCCTGCTGCGAAAACGCTAGCTGTGCTAACGGGAGGCGCTAACTCGCGACCCACGCGAAACGGCAGGCTGCGAAAAGTGCGAGAGGCGAAAAGTAAAAGTGCGAAAAGTGCGAAAAGTGCGAAAAGTGCGAGAGGCGAAAAGTGCGAAAAGTGCGAGAGGCGAAAAGTAAGGCCCTCTCTTAAAGAAAAAAGGTAGCTCAACACATTGCATGCGGTTGCCCAATGCTGCTTGGTGGGTGATGACATGTGCCTAGCCAGAGCACCCACTGCAAAAGCAATGTCTGGGCGTGTGCAGCATGTGAGGTACAGCAGGATACCTACCAAGGCGCTGTAATGGTGCACTGAGGTGTCAAGTGGGTCTCCCTCCCTGACTAGCTTAATGGTTGGTGCCATGGGCACTGCCTTGCTGTGTGATGACGACATGCTATGTGTGGTGACCAGCTCATTGATGAATTGTCGCTGATCAAGCATGGTCGGTGGGCCCTGGCAGCACCCCCTGGATGGCGCTGTCCATCTGCCACTGCACCAGCTCCTCCGAGATGTACCACTGGTCGAGGCGCGCACCCGTCTGCCAACGCTCGCTGAAGTGGGTGAGGTCTCTCTTGAAGGGGTGCAGATTGCGCCACGGGTCCACCAACCCCCGCTCACCCACCAGCTGCCGCAGCTGCTCCGCTGCCCACCCAGGCCTCCCCATGCTCCCGGCTGCCCACCCAGGCCTCCCCATGCTGCGAGCCTTGCGGGATGCCCACTCTGTCCACGGGGGCTAGGATGCAGTTGAAGTCGCCCCCCATGAGGAGGAGGCGGCGGTCGGCGGCTGGCGGGAGGCAAGCGGGGAGGCACTCTGCGTAGAACGCTGGCCGCTCTGCCTGCTGCGCCGGGGCGTACACGCACACTAGGGACACCGGCCTGCCTGCGAGCTCCCCGTCTACCCGCAGCACCCGCCCCTGGGCCCCCTCTGCCTGCAGCTGCACCTGGGTGCACCCCTGGAGGATGGTGGAGGGCTTGACCAACACCAGACAGCCTTGGGAGCTGCCGGTGCCAGGGGTGTAAAACCACTGCCCCCGCCAGGCGGGCTTGGCCCCCGAGTGGGCTTCTGCCCACTGCCACACGCTCTCCGCCCTATGGCACACTTGGAGGAACACCACTTGCGCCGGGCTGTCAGCGGCCCAGTCAAGCAGGGCCTGCAGTTTGTGCGGCTGGGCAAGGCCCTGCACGTTGAGGGTGACTGCCAAAAAGCTGGCGGCCACACCTGGGCGCTGCATGGCTAGTCCTGGCTTGCCCCCGCGCGGGCTATGCGTGTGTAGAGGAGGGTGGGTGGGCTGGGAAGGGGAGGCGGACCTGGCAAAGGAGGAGGGCCGGGGGGGGGGGCGGGGTGGCCTCAATGCACGCCATCTTGGCCCCCGGGCGGCGCAGGCGGACCCGAGGCTCACGTGAATAGATGGCCAGCGGGGGCCGCAGGGGCAGAGGACCGAGCTGCTCGACCTCCTCCCCAAGCTGAGCTGCCTGCTCGGGCTGCTGCCGCTTAGACACCCTCAACCTCCCCTCCCGGGGCCCTGCTGACTCAACTACAGGGCTGTCACAAGAGGCCCCCAGCGAGCTGGCCAGGCTAGCAGAGGTGCTGAGCAACCCGTAGTGCCGCACGTGTGGGGACCCATGGCCAAGCTGCGCAACACGCTGCCTGCCGGCTCGCTGGTGCCCTGCACGCCGAGCCTCCCACTCCTCAGAGCTGGAACCGGAAGAGGGAATGCCATACCGGCGCCGGCTAGGCCCCCCTCTGGCTGGCTGGGTAGCTGGCTAGCGTGTTGCCTCGCCTCGACCTACACTGAGCCACCCGCTGCCGCTCCTCCCGCCTAGCCCTCCTGTCATCCGGGGAGGGGCGCGGAGGTGCCCTCGCGGCGGTGTCAAGCCAGCGGGGAGGCTGACTACCCTGCAGCTCACCGGACCCAACCCGCACTATGCCGAACCGGCTGCCTAGCCCGGTGGAGGGACCAAGCTCCTGGGCTGGGAGATGGGCAACTGCGTCTGGCCCCGTGACCTCCCTGCGGCAAGAGGCGGTGGGGGCCGCTGCCTCAGCGTCCATGGGGTCAAGGGAGGGAGCGCTGGCCCCAGCCCCAGCCCCAGCCCCAGCCCCAGCCCCAGCCCCAGCCCCAGCCCCAGCCCCAGCCCCAGCCCCAGCCCCAGCCCCAGCCCCAGCCCCAGCCCCAGCCCCAGCCCCAGCCCCAGCCCCAGCCCCAGCCCCAGCCCCAGCCCCAGCCCCAGCCCCAGCCCCAGCCCCAGCCCCAGCCCCAGCCCCAGCCCCAGCCCCAGCCCCAGCCCCAGCCCCAGCCCCAGCCCCAGCCCCAGCCCCAGCCCCAGCCCCAGCCCCAGCCCCAGCCCCAGCCCCAGCCCCAGCCCCAGCCCCAGCCCCAGCCCCAGCCCCAGCCCCAGCCCCAGCCCCAGCCCCAGCCCCAGCCCCAGCCCCAGCCCCAGCCCCAGCCCCAGCCCCAGCCCCAGCCCCAGCCCCAGCCCCAGCCCCAGCCCCAGCCCCAGCCCCAGCCCCAGCCCCAGCCCCAGCCCCAGCCCCAGCCCCAGCCCCAGCCCCAGCCCCAGCCCCAGCCCCAGCCCCAGCCCCAGCCCCAGCCCCAGCCCCAGCCCCAGCCCCAGCCCCAGCCCCAGCCCCAGCCCCAGCCCCAGCCCCAGCCCCAGCCCCAGCCCCAGCCCCAGCCCCAGCCCCAGCCCCAGCCCCAGCCCCAGCCCCAGCCCCAGCCCCAGCCCCAGCCCCAGCCCCAGCCCCAGCCCCAGCCCCAGCCCCAGCCCCAGCCCCAGCCCCAGCCCCAGCCCCAGCCCCAGCCCCAGCCCCAGCCCCAGCCCCAGCCCCAGCCCCAGCCCCAGCCCCAGCCCCAGCCCCAGCCCCAGCCCCAGCCCCAGCCCCAGCCCCAGCCCCAGCCCCAGCCCCAGCCCCAGCCCCAGCCCCAGCCCCAGCCCCAGCCCCAGCCCCAGCCCCAGCCCCAGCCCCAGCCCCAGCCCCAGCCCCAGCCCCAGCCCCAGCCCCAGCCCCAGCCCCAGCCCCAGCCCCAGCCCCAGCCCCAGCCCCAGCCCCAGCCCCAGCCCCAGCCCCAGCCCCAGCCCCAGCCCCAGCCCCAGCCCCAGCCCCAGCCCCAGCCCCAGCCCCAGCCCCAGCCCCAGCCCCAGCCCCAGCCCCAGCCCCAGCCCCAGCCCCAGCCCCAGCCCCAGCCCCAGCCCCAGCCCCAGCCCCAGCCCCAGCCCCAGCCCCAGCCCCAGCCCCAGCCCCAGCCCCAGCCCCAGCCCCAGCCCCAGCCCCAGCCCCAGCCCCAGCCCCAGCCCCAGCCCCAGCCCCAGCCCCAGCCCCAGCCCCAGCCCCAGCCCCAGCCCCAGCCCCAGCCCCAGCCCCAGCCCCAGCCCCAGCCCCAGCCCCAGCCCCAGCCCCAGCCCCAGCCCCAGCCCCAGCCCCAGCCCCAGCCCCAGCCCCAGCCCCAGCCCCAGCCCCAGCCCCAGCCCCAGCCCCAGCCCCAGCCCCAGCCCCAGCCCCAGCCCCAGCCCCAGCCCCAGCCCCAGCCCCAGCCCCAGCCCCAGCCCCAGCCCCAGCCCCAGCCCCAGCCCCAGCCCCAGCCCCAGCCCCAGCCCCAGCCCCAGCCCCAGCCCCAGCCCCAGCCCCAGCCCCAGCCCCAGCCCCAGCCCCAGCCCCAGCCCCAGCCCCAGCCCCAGCCCCAGCCCCAGCCCCAGCCCCAGCCCCAGCCCCAGCCCCAGCCCCAGCCCCAGCCCCAGCCCCAGCCCCAGCCCCAGCCCCAGCCCCAGCCCCAGCCCCAGCCCCAGCCCCAGCCCCAGCCCCAGCCCCAGCCCCAGCCCCAGCCCCAGCCCCAGCCCCAGCCCCAGCCCCAGCCCCAGCCCCAGCCCCAGCCCCAGCCCCAGCCCCAGCCCCAGCCCCAGCCCCAGCCCCAGCCCCAGCCCCAGCCCCAGCCCCAGCCCAGCCCCAGTCCCAGTCCCAGTCCCAGTCCAGTCCCAGTCCAGCCCAGCCCCAGCCCCAGGCCCAGCCCCAGGCCCAGCCCCAGCCCCAGGCCCAGGCCCAGGCCCAGTCCCAGTCCCAGTCCCAGCCCCAGTCCCAGTCCCAGTCCAGCCCAGCCCCAGGCCCAGCCCCAGTCCCAGCCCCAGTCCCAGCCCCAGTCCCAGTCCCAGTCCCAGTCCCAGTCCCAGTCCCAGCCCCAGTCCCAGTCCCAGTCCCAGTCCCAGTCCCAGTCCAGTCCCAGTCCAGTCCCAGTCCAGCCCCTGTCCAGCCCCAGTCCAGCCCAGTCCCAGTCCAGCCCAGCCCCAGCCCAGTCCAGCCCAGCCAGGTCCAGCCCAGCCCAGTCCAGCCCAGCCCCAGCCCAGCCAGCAGCCCAGCCAGGTCAGCCAGCAGACGTTACCACGCCGGCCGGGGTGAAGGCAGCGTGCAGGGCTTTCCAGCAGCACTACTCAGCTGCCGAGCCCACCGGTGTCTACGCAGCCAAGCCGGTGGACACAGCTGCGCGCGCCACGCTGCTGGGCAGCCTCACCTCCCACCTCACCCCCACCCAGGCCAGGGCTGCCGAGGGCCCCGATGGCATCCCTATGCTATCAGAGGAGGAGCTGGACCGGGCTCTGCAGGGCTGCGCGCACAGCAAGGCCCCGGGGTTAGATGGACTGCCCATGGAGGTCTATGACCGGCTGTGGGTGGAGCTGGGGCGGCCGCTGCGGGCCATGTTGCAAGAGGCCCTGGCAGACACCGCTGACCCTGCCCCCCTGGCTGAGTTCCTGACAGGCATCATCACCCTCGTGCCCAAGGCTGGCAAGCCGAGGGACCAGGTGGCCGGCTACCGCCCCATCACGCTCCTCAACTGCGACGTGCGCCTGGTGGCCAGGGCAGTGGAGGACCGGCTGCAGCTGCCCTTGGACCTGCTGGTGTCCCCCTCTCAGTCCGCCTTCATCCTGGGCAGGGACATCAGCGACAGCGTGCAGTTCCACCTAGGCCTGCTGGAGTACCTGCAGCAGCGGGGCAGCCCAGCCTGGCTGTTGTTGCTGGACCTGGCGGGGGCCTATGACAACGTGTCCTGGGGCTTGCTCCAGGACACGATGGAGGCCATGGGGTTCTGCCGGGAGGGGCATGTGCGCTGGGCTCAGCTGCTGCACCGGGGGGCCACGAGCCAGGTGCTGGTCAACGGCCACCTCACCGACAGCTTCCCCCTTGCGTCGGGGCTGCTGCAGGGCAGCGGGGCCTCCCCGCTCTACTGGTGCATCGTGCTTCAGCCGCTGGTCAGCTACCTCAGCTCGCTCCAGCTGGCAGGCCGCATCAGCACCCCCACCATCCCCTCCAGCCCTCTGGCCATGCACAGGGCCGCCCTGACCCCCGCGCTCCCCTCCAAGGAGTATGCGGACGACCTCACCATCGTGGTGCTCGATCGGGTCAGAGACGGGAAGGTGGTTGTGGAGGCCCTGGGCCTGTTCCGCGCCGCTGGGGGCCCTGCGCTGAGCGTGAGCAGGAGCTCAGCCCTGCCGTGCGCCCAGCCAGAGCCTGGGCCGGGCAACCAGGAGGGCTCAGGCCCCGAGGGGGCGGGGAGGGGAGGAAGGGGGGGTGACGGGGGGGAAGGGGGCGGGCAGGGGCAGGTGGGCGAGCAGGGGCTAGGGGGTGGGCTGGGGAAAGGTGGCGGGCAAGGACAGCAACAGGGCTGGCGGGAGCAGGGTGGGGAGCAGGAGCCGGAGGTGGTCATCCCAGCTGTCCGAGCGGGGGTGCCAGTGCGCCACCTGGGGGTCCCTCTTGGGGCGGCCTCCTACGCTGCC
This sequence comes from Haematococcus lacustris, assembly GCA_030144725.1. NCBI lineage: Eukaryota > Viridiplantae > Chlorophyta > Chlorophyceae > Chlamydomonadales > Haematococcaceae > Haematococcus > Haematococcus lacustris. The sequence continues at coordinate 6,534,656 of JASKMD010000028.1, read as the reverse complement.
ACCAGCGAGGCCGCCTTCGGTGGGGCGGCGGCGGCCATGATGGCAGCCTCCCTCCCTTGGCGGCCCCAAGGCCTCAACCTCCTGGGGCGGGTGCAGGTGGCACAGCAGTGCCTGGCATCCAAGTCCATCTACCAAATGGCTTTTGTGCAACCCTCCGCTCCTCTGACGCAAGCCATGGCCGCGGCTGTCAACCGCTTTGTGGCAGCCTCAGACCTGCCCCAGGAGCGCAGCCCCAACAGCTGCCGCCTCTACCCTAGCAAGGCCATCTGCGTGATGCCCCGGGGGGAGGGAGGGGTGGGGCTTCCCGACCTGGGGTCACCAGCACGGCCATGCTGGCGAAGATGCTGGCCCAGCTCTGGTCGCCCCGGGTTCGTCCCTGGCAGCCTCTGACCCACAGCCTGCTGGCAGACCCCTCCCACGGCCTCAGCACGTGGGTCATCACCGACCCCACCGCCCCCCCCTCGCGAGGCATCAGCCCGCGGCTGCAAGCTCACGTGGCGGCCCTGGCTGAGCTCAAGCTGTTCCGTGCGGTGCCCCCCGCTAGCCAGTCCTTCTTCTCGTTGCTGGCAGAGCCGCTGTGGTACAACGCGCAAGTCCGCATGAACCCAGCAGCTAGGGAGGCAGCAGCTGAGCAGGGTTGGACCCACGTCCGCCACGTGAGGGAAGCCCTGCATAGCCCCCAGCTGGAGGGGGAGGCCCGCTGGGCTGCCGACCTGGTCAGGGCTTGCCTCCCCGAGCCCTGGCAGGGCATGGTGGACCGCCTGCAGCCTCCTCAGCCGGAGTGGCAGTGCCTGAGGGTTGGGCCTGGGGTGGGGTTTGTGATGGGGCGCACCCCCCTGCTCCAGCCCTCCCACTGGGTGGGCCCCAACGGCCGCCTCTACTCCCTAGACCCCACAGGGCAGGGGCCCCTAGGGGCTTTCTGGGCGGAGGGAGGGGCGGCCTGGGAGCCAGCTGCGGTGGCCCGACTCAACAAGCCCAGCTACAGGCTGACTCCGGAGGAGCGAGCCACCCACCTCCGCCCTCTACCCGCCCAGCATCACGTGGCGCAGGAGCAGGCTCAAGGGCAGGAGCAAGGAGGAGTCGGGGCGGTTGGCAGGGGAGGGGGGCGGGCAAGGGGGCGGGGCGGGGGCAGGGGGCGAGGGCGTGGAGGAGGTGGAGGGCGTAGGGGAGCAGGGGGCGGGGCGGGAGGGCAGGCTGCCGACCCAGCTGAGGAGGGGCCTGGCACCTGGCCTAAGGAGGAGTGGCTCTTGGGCCCCTGGGCTCACCTGCAGCTGGACCCTCAGGTGTGGGGCATGGGCACCACCACCCTCCTGGACTTCTCTGTCAAGCATGCCAGGGTGCGCCTCCACCAGCTCCAGCGCGTCAGTGCCGACCCCCTCTACCCACCAGGTGGGGGCCTGTGGCCAGCGCTGTGGGGTGTGCGCCCCCCCCGGGCAGCGGGCGAACCAGAGGTGGCAGCGGTGGCTGATGGGGCCCTGAGGGAGCTGGAGCTCAAGTGGGAGGCCAGCGTGCAGCAGGTGGCAGACCAGGGGGCAGCGGGGGAGCGGGAGCAGCAGGGCAGGGATGTGGAGGAGCGGCTCCCCGAGGAGGTGCAGGGCAGCCAACCGCCTCGCTGGCTTGACACCTATGCCAGGGCGCACCAGCGACCCTCGCCGCAGATGAGGGCGGCCCAGCAGGCTGAGCGGCAGCTGGAGGCCCAGCAGCGGCGTGGGGGCAGGTAGCCAGTTGCTCAGCCCGCCCCCCGGGCCGACACCGCGGACCAGCTGGCTGTGGGTGTTCAGGCGGGCCGGCCGTGTGCGAAGGTGTGGAAGGAGCTGCTAGACCCCACCCTCCGTCGGGAGCATGTCATCGTGGCCTGGCGGGTGCTTCACGCCAGCCTCATGGTGGGGGCCTTGTGGGGCCACATCCTCAAGGGTACGGCTGCCCCGGGCTCTTCCGCCTGCCGCTTCTGCCACCCGGGGCACTTGGAGACCCTCACCCACGCCTTCCTGACCTGCCCCGCCGTGGTCCCAGCCTGGGAGTGGGTGTTGGACGTGTGCGGCCGCCTCACAAGCACCCGCCCCCCCTCAGGCGACGCCATGCTGCTCCTCAGTGGGCGCCCCACCTGCGGCGAGGCCCTCCCCTTTCAGCCCCCTGACAGCCTGCTGTGGCTGCGGCTGCGCGTTGCCTACCTGGGCGCAGTGTGGCGCCTCCGCAGCTCAGGAGCCGCTACAGCCCTGCAGCCACAACAGGTGGCGAGGCGGGTCGTGGAGGAGGTCATCTCCACCCTCACCACGGCCGTCAAGCGGGACTGGCATCGGGTGGGGAGGGACATCCGCGTGGGCCTCTGCGGCGCTGTGCCCTCCACCTGGTTCAAGGGAAAGGACCCGGAGCTGGACGCTGCCCACTTCGACCAGCTGTGGTCCGAGGCGTCGGGGGGCTGGTTTGCCAAGCAGCCCAGGAGGGAGCGGAGGGGAGGGCAGGAGGGGGCAGAGGGGAGGGTTGGGGCAGGAGGAGTGGAGGAGGAGAGGGCAGCAGGGAGGCCTAGGCATGGGGAGGGCAGGGCGCAGGGGGGGGGAGAGCTAGTGCACTCCTACAATTTAGTCCCTGCGTTTGTCCCTGCGTTCTACCGACCTTGTCCGATCGGGCTGAAAATTTGATAGATGGCAGTTTTCGGAAAATAAAACATATTTTTCAAGAAAAATATTTGGAAAAATCCAAAAGCTGTAGGAGTGTGGTTCGCCTCTCCTTGCAGTGGCCCGTCCCCTTCCCCGTCGAGCCAGCCTGAGCTGCAGGGTTGCTGGTGGGGGCTTAGGGCGTTCGGTGGGTGGAATGGGCTAGGCTTCGGGGGGCTGTTTGGGTGTCAGGGGACCGGGGGCTTAGGTGGTCTTGGTTTGAGCGTTGGGGGTAGGGTTCTCGATTTCAGGTCGAGGGGCGGAACCTAGGCTAGTGTGGGTAGTTTTGTGGGGAGGGTATGGGGTGGGTCTGGGGAGGTGAGCTAGGGTGGAGGGCGTTGGTGTGGGGGAGTGTCTTGACGTTGTCCTAGGGAGGGGGTTGCTTGGGTTGTGTGGACCTTTGCATGTGGGGTGTGGACCTTTACTTGGGGTGTGTGGACCGCTGTGTTTGGGTGGGGTGCTTGGGGCTCGTGTATGGGGGAAACTTGTTTTGTGGTAGTCTTCCCTTATCATCTTTTCTTTAGTGTCACTCTCTCTCTTGTAATGCTCCTCCATCAAAAAAAAGAAAAGTGCCGACCCCCTCTACCCACCCAGTGGGGGCCTGTGGCCTGCGCTGTGGGGTGTGCGCCTCCCCCGGGCAGCAGGCGAACCGGAGGTGGCAGCGGTGGCTGATGGCTGAGAGAGCTGGAGCTCAAATGGGAGGCCAGCGCGCAGCAGGTGGCAGACCAGGGGGCAGCGGGGGAGCGGGAACAGCAGGGCTGGGATGTGGAGGAGCGGCTTCCCGAGGAGGTGCAGGGCAGCCAACCGCCTCGCTGGCTTGACACCTCCGCCAGGGCGCACCAGCGTCCCTCGCCGCGGGAGAGGGCAGCCGAGCAGGCTGAGCGGCAGCTGGAGGCCCAGCAGCGGCGTGGGGGCAGGCAGCCAGTTGCTCAGCCCGGCCACCGGGCCGACACCATGGACCAGCTGGTTGTGGGTGCTCAGGCGGGCCAGCCGTGTGCGAAGGTGTGGAAGGAGCTGCTAGACCCCACCCTCCGCCGGGAGCATGTCATCGTGGCCTGGCGGGTGCTTCACGCCAGCCTCATGGTGGGGGCCTTGTGGGGCCACATCCTCAAGGGTACGGCTGCCCCGGGCTCGTCCGCCTGCCGCTTCTGCCCGCCGGGGCACCTGGAGACTCTAACCCACGCCCTCCTGACCTGCCCCGCCGTGGCTTCTTTGATGGTTTTGGATCGCCCACGCCTTACCCGACCCTTGCTCTCTACCCTCTTCCCAACGCCCACCACCTTCCAGCCCAACGCCCAGGGGGCTTTTGTGTCCCGAGCGCATGCGCCTTGCTCTGTCCCGCCCCGCGGCGTGCATCTCCCCCACATCCCTTTTCCCCCCCAGCAGCTCTCTGCCCCTCTAAACCCCCCTTGGGCCGCCCCTCCCTCCCTTCTTTATCCTCCCGCTGTCCATCCCGTGCCTCTTGAGGGGTCTGTTGCCACTGGCTCCCTTGCCGGTATTCCCCCTTCAACCTCTCCGCGCTCCCCGGGGCACTTGGGGTTGCTGGGTAAGGCCCTCTCTCTAAAAAAAAAGGTAGCTCAACACATTGCATGCGGTTGCCCAATGCTGCTTGGTGGGTGATGACATGTGCCTAGCCAGAGCACCCACTGCAAAAGCAATGTCTGGGCGTGTGCAGCATGTGAGGTACAGCAGGATACCTACCAAGGCGCTGTAATGGTGCACTGAGGTGTCAAGTGGGTCTCCCTCCCTGACTAGCTTAATGGTTGGTGCCATGGGCACTGCCTTGCTGTGTGATGACGACATGCTATGTGTGGTGACCAGCTCATTGATGAATTGTCGCTGATCAAGCATGGTCGGTGGGCCCTGGCAGCACCCCCTGGATGGCGCTGTCCATCTGCCACTGCACCAGCTCCTCCGAGATGTACCACTGGTCGAGGCGCGCACCCGTCTGCCAACGCTCGCTGAAGTGGGTGAGGTCTCTCTTGAAGGGGTGCAGATTGCGCCACGGGTCCACCAACCCCCGCTCACCCACCAGCTGCCGCAGCTGCTCCGCTGCCCACCCAGGCCTCCCGATGCTCCCGGCTGCCCACCCAGGCCTCCCCATGCTGCGAGCCTTGCGGGATGCCCACTCTGTCCACGGGGGCTAGGATGCAGCTGAAGTCGCCCCCCATGAGGAGGAGGCGGCGGTCGGCGGCTGGCGGGAGGCAAGCGGGGAGGCACTCTGCGTAGAACGCTGGCCGCTCTGCCTGCTGCGCCGGGGCGTACACGCACACTAGGGACACCGGCCTGCCTGCGAGCTCCCCGTCTACCCGCAGCACCCGCCCCTGGGCCCCCTCTGCCTGCAGCTGCACCTGGGTGCACCCCTGGAGGATGGTGGAGGGCTTGACCAACACCAGACAGCCTTGGGAGCTGCCGGTGCCAGGGGTGTAAAACCACTGCCCCCGCCAGGCGGGCTTGGCCCCCGAGTGGGCTTCTGCCCACTGCCACACGCTCTCCGCCCTATGGCACTCTTGCAGTTTGTGCGGCTGGGCAAGGCCCTGCACGTTGAGGGTGACTGCCAAAAAGCTGGCGGCCACACCTGGGCGCTGCATGGCTAGTCCTGGCTTGCCCCCGCGCGGGCTACGCGTGTGTAGAGGAGGGTGGGTGGGCTGGGAAGGGGAGGCGGACCTGGCAAAGGAGGAGGGCCGGTGTAGTGGACATGCGCAGCATGGGCGGCTTGCATCTTTTAAACTGACTTGCATGTCTGATCTTTAGCGAACTGAGTACTTGTTCTTTTCTTACAGTGGATGCTTCTGTTGTTCTCTGTGCAAGGTGCTCCGAACCTAGGCGGATGCACCGAGCACAGAAGTTCACAGTTTACGTACACCTTTTCCCTTTACACGTGGATGACTAAGAATTGCGCGAGGGCACGACCGTGCCAATGTTACAAATGTAAAGAGACGAACAAGTATATGCAAGTGTTGAGCGACTAAGCTGTAACTAGATGCATAGCAATGCAGAACAACACCATACCTGCGCGAGGGCACGACTGTGCCGTCGTGCCTCACGCAGGTGCCTGCTTAAATCCTACCGGGTCACACATAACACACTACCCGTGACGAAGAGTCGATTGAATGGCTTGACTGTAATCTCCAACACCCCCACTCAGGAAAGCCATACCTCATGCAAAGTCATGCTAACACAGAAAACCATGTCCATGCAGCATGCGTGTCTCTGCATATGCCGTGCTTGTGCTATAATGTACATGTGCATGCAGTTATGCTCAAATGTATACAAGTGCAAGCAAAATGCAATGGTGGCAGGTTCTGCCATCAACTAGTAGACACACCATCACACATGTCAATCATGCTTCATCCCATGTGCGGTGTTCAGCTCACCCCCATGCCATGAACGCATGCCTCAAACAGCTGAGCTGACAAAGGCTTGGTGAGGGCATCTGCCACCATCTCTGCAAAGGGACAGTGCGAGAACACCACCTCACCCCTCACCATGCGCTCCCGTGAGATGTGATGAGCTACAGCTATGTGCCTGCTGCGGTGTGACTCGACGGGGTTCTTGATGAGTGCCACGGCCCCTTGGTTGTCACACAGAATGGGGATTGGGTCACAGCCGGCGTCCAGCTCATGCAGCAGCTTGCGTAAGAATAGCGCCTCCTTGGTGCCAGCTGCTGCTGCTTGGTACTCTGCTTCTGTAGTTGACGCTGCCACTGTAGTCTGCAGCTTGCTGCGCCATGTGACAGCAGCGCCATTGAGCACAAAGACGCTGCCGGTGGTGCTGCGCATGCTGTCAGGATCCCCCGCATAATCTGCATCCACATACCCTTGCAGCTGGGGACTGCTGCTGCGGCTGTACACCAGACCCATCTCGGCGGTGCGCTTGAGGTAGCGCAGTAGGCCAAAGGCCACCTGCTGGTGCTGCAGAGTGGGTGCCTGCATGAAACGGGAAAGCTGTCCCACTGCAAAGGCAATGTCAGGTCGAGTGCATGTGGAGGCATAGAGTAACGCCCCCACCAGCTCACGGTAGCGGTGTGCGCTGCTGCTGTCCAGCGGGCTGCCCTCCTTGACCAAGCGTGTGCCTGGGGTCATGGGCAAGACCCTGCCGTTTGCAGCTGTCATGCTGAACCTGTCCAGCAGCTGCTCAATGTACTGCTGCTGATCCAGCTTGAGTGTGCCAGCCTCCAGGTCACGCGTGATGCGCATACCTAGGAAGCTAACCGCTGGCCCGAGGTCATGCAGGCTAAAGACCTGCTGCAGCTGTTGCTTGACTGCTGCGATGGCTGTGCTGCTGGGAGATGCAAGGATGATGTCATCAACATACACCATGAGGTGCACCACAGGCTGCTTGCCGCTGCGCAGGCTGAATAGGCAGGGGTCTGCTGCTGAGGCTGTGAAGCCAATCAGACCCAGCTGTTGAGTCAGGTGCTGGTACCAGGCCCGTGGGGCCTGGCGTAGGCCATACACGGCCTTGTCCAGCTGGCACACCAGCCCCTGGCCTGTCTCAAAGCCTGGAGGCTGCTGGCAGTACACCAGCCTGCCCTCATCTACTGGGGCGTTGAGGAAAGCTGTCTCTACATCCAGCTGCTGCAGCTCCCAGCCCCTAGCTGCTGCCACACTGAGCAACACCCGCTGGGTACCCTGCGTGACAACCGGGGCGAAGCTGTCGTCAAAGTCAACCCCTTCCACCTGCCTGTAGCCCTTGATAACAAATCTGGCCTTGTGCTTCAGGATGCTGCTATCAGCACCCCTCTTCGTCTTGAATACCCATCTGCCTGGAAGTACCCGCATCCAACCCTGCTGCTTAACTAGCTGCCACGTCTGGTTGGCCTGCTGGCAGGCCATCTCTTTGTTCATGGCGCACAACCAATCTGCTGCATCTGGGCGTGCCATGGCCTCCTCATAGGACTGTGGGTCAATGCTGCTGCTGTTGCTGCCCCCACTGCTGTCACTGCCCAAGAAACATAGGCTGACGGTGTCACTGAAGCTCACTGACTTGGTGGGCTTTGTGGGCCTGGGGCGCAGGTTGTAGGGTTTCTCAGCTGCTGGCGCTGAGCGCTCTGCGTCACAGCCCGCAGCTGCTGGTGCTGCTGGAACCTTGCTGGCTGTCCTTGCTGCTGCCGCGTCAGCGGAGGCTGCACCCCCACTGGCTGCTGCTGGGGCAGCGGGGGTTGCACCCCCACCGGCTACTGAAGGGCCAGGTCCAGGACCTGAAGGGCCAGGTCCAGGACCTGAAGGGCCCCCACTGGCACCAGCACCTGTTCCCCCACTGGCTGCACCCACGGGAGTGGGCGCAGCCACCTCAGCTGGTGCCTCTGGCTCATCATCCACTGCCGCCGCCGGTGCCGTGCGAGGGAGCACGGCTGCCTCATCCACCACCACACTCTTGCTGACTCTGATCCTGCCCTCCACCAGCACCCTGAAACTCTTGCATCCCACTTCATACCCCACAAAGATACCCTTGGCTGCCTTGCTGTCTAGCTTACGGCGCAGCTGCTCTGGCTCATGGATGTAGGCCGGGGCACCCCACACCCTGAGGTGTGCCACATCTGGCTTGACCTTGAAGGCCATCTCCCACGGGGTGCTGGGCTGCCCTGCCACTGAGGTCACATTGTGTATCATGGCCGCTGCCTTGGCTGCTTCTCCCCACAGCAGCTTTGGGGCTGCTACTGCATCCATCATGGCCCTGACCATGTTGAGGACTGTGCGATTCACGCGCTCAGCGCTGCCGTTCATCTCAGGGCTGTACGGTGCTGTTAGCTGATGCACAACCCCTTGCGTGCGCAGCCAGCGCTGCAGCTCTGCCCCTGTGTACTCTCCGCCCCTGTCTGACCTCAGCGCTGTCAGCTTGCTGCCAGTCTGCCGCTCCAGAGCTGTCACCATGTCAATGATGGCTGCAGCTGCGTCTGACTTCTGCTTGATTAGGGTCACCGCTAAGAGCTTGCTGTAATCATCCAGCAGGCTGACATAGTACAGGCTGCCGTCAAGTGCGGCCACCTCCATGGGCCCGCACACATCTGAGTGCACGAGCTCCAGCACCTGCTGCGCAGGCCTGCTGAGACCCGCATGTTGCGGCTCTACCCACCTATGCTGCTTGCCCATGATGCATGGTTCGCACAGTGTGCTGCTGCTGTCATGCTTTTCAAACTCTGCAGCGCTGACGTCTATGCCAAGCACCATGCTGTGCCTGACCATGTTGGCCAGCCTGCGGCAGCTGGAGTGGGCAAAGCGGTAGTGCCACAGCAGCCGTGACTGCGCCATGCGTGCAGCCATGCACAGGCTGCCAGGGCTGTCTAGCACTGGGATGGGCTGCTGATCAATGACAAACAGATCCCCCTGCAGTTTGCTTGTCAGAGGTGCCATGTGGGGAGCAGTGAGCTGACAGCCCGCCTTGCTGAACTTGGGCATGATGCCAGCCCTCACAGCCCTGCCAAGGGACAACAGGCTGGAGGAAGCCCCGGGCACATGCAACACATGCTGCAGCTGGAACTCCCCATCCTCTGTCTTGAACCTGACTGTGCTGTGTCCCTGCGCTGCCATGACGCTGTTGTTGGCACACAAAATCTGATGCGGTGGCTGCAGCAGCTGATAATCATGCAGCAGCTCATCGCGCGGGGTGATGTGCTTGCTGCAGGCTGAGTCAATCAGCCACACGCCTTGCAGCTGATCTGTTGCTGCTGCACACACACCCGTGAAGGCAATAGTGCGGGAGCTGCTTGCCAGGTGCACACGATGGACAGGAGTGCTGTTGGGGCTGCTGCTGCGTGCTGGGGGAGTGCTTGCTCGGTGAGCGCCATGGCTGCGTGCAGCCGGCGTGTGGCTGCCGCTGGTGCGCTGCAGCCTAGGGCAGTCAGCCTGGTAGTGGCCTGGCTCACCGCAGTTGTAGCAGACCCTCCTAGACATATCCACAACACTGCTGCTGGTGCCACGGCCCCGGCCACGGCCACGGCCCCGGCCGCGGTTGCTGGATCTGCCACGCCCGGCCGGGCTGCTGTGGGCGCTGAGAGCCACATCAGCGGAGCGACGGCTTTAGTCAAGTCCAACCCCAGTCCAGTCCAGCCCAGCCCCAGCCCAGCCCCAGTCCAGCCCAGCCCCAGCCCCAGCCCCAGCCCCAGCCCCAGCCCCAGCCCCAGCCCCAGCCCCAGCCCCAGCCCCAGCCCCAGCCCCAGCCCCAGCCCCAGCCCCAGCCCCAGCCCCAGCCCCAGCCCCAGCCCCAGCCCCAGCCCCAGCCCCAGTCCCAGTCCAGTCCCAGTCCAGTCCAGCCCCAGTCCCAGCCCCAGTCCCAGCCCCAGCCCCAGCCCCAGTCCCAGTCCCAGTCCCAGTCCCAGTCCCAGTCCCAGTCCCAGTCCCAGTCCCAGTCCCAGTCCCAGTCCCAGTCCCAGTCCCAGTCCCAGCCCCAGTCCCAGTCCCAGTCCAGTCCCAGTCCAGTCCCGGTCCAGCCCCAGTCCAGCCCCATGTAACGGAGCTGAGACCAGGGAGCCTGTGAGGGCGGGAGAACGAGACAGGACCCGGGGTCAGATAGAGTTCTGAGCCAAGGTTACAACATAGCAGAGATGACCAACAGAGCACGGCTTACCTGTGAGGGCGGGAGAACGAGACAGGACCCGGGGTCAGATAGAGTTCTGAGCCAAGGTGTCTGTCTCTGCCCTCACAGAGCCTTAAGTACTCAAAACCATTCACATTCTTAGTCATCCACGTGTAAAGGGAAAAGGTGTACGTAAACTGTGAACTTCTGTGCTCGGTGCATCCGCCTAGGTTCGGAGCACCTTGCACAGAGAACAACAGAAGCATCCACTGTAAGAAAAGAACAAATACTCAGTTCGCTAAAGATCAGACATGCAAGTCAGTTTAAAAGATGCAAGCCGCCCATGCTGCGCATGTCCACTACATTCACCCCCCCTGGAAAAAAGATGTTTAGCCTCTAAACATGCTACCTGCGCTTCTTGGGAGCCTTAGCTTGCTTGCACTGATGACAAAGCCAGGCACCACGAGGCACAGAACGAAGTGGGGGTGACAGGCACGTGATGTGAAAACCCTTGTCGCATTGATCACAAAGCAACATTGGAGGCCGCGGTGAACGGCTGGCGCAGACTTGGCAGGCAGGGTCGTCGTCAACTGGGGCATGGTGGCGGGCGGTGTAATCCCGGATTAAGGCGGCGACCGCGTCCTGCTGCGCGAGTGCTGGGCCCCACTCCCAGGAGTTGAAGGAGTCGTCGTAGCCAGCCCACTTGATGAGGTACTGAAAGGCGTGTTGCGCGTCGTTCCAGCGACGACCCAGGATGGCTTCCACCGTGAAGTAAGCCTCGCCGTCGATGATCACGGGCGAAGGCTGAAGCTCCACGGCGCGCTCAGGGAAAGAGGAGGAGGAAAGATAGGGCCGTAGGCGGCTGATGTGGAAGGTGGGGAGGATACGCATGGAGGAAGGAAGGTCGAGCTTGTAGGAGACTGGGGAGTGCTTGGCCAGGACCTTGAAAGGCCCCACAAAGCGAGGCTGGAGCTTGGCGTTGTTGACAACAGTCTGCAGGTTCAGGTTGGCACAGCTGAGCAGCACAAGATCACCGACCTCAAACTCCTCATGGCGGCGGTGCTGGTCAGCATGCAGCTTCTGAGTGTCAATGGAGCGCTGCAGGGCTGAGCGGGCGGCGGTAAGGTTGTTGCGCATGGAGGTGACGAAGTCCTCAGCTGCCTGGCTGGGCACAAGGGTGGGAGGGGGAAGCAAGAGGGCAGAGGGTGTGGTGGGATGTTGGCCGTAGTTGAGGTAGAAGGGGGTGAAGCCGGTGCCAACGTGCTCAGAGCTGTTGTAGGCAAACTCCACGGCTGCAAGGTGTTGGTCCCAGTCAGTCTTGTGGTCGTTGACGTAGGGCCGTAGCATGTCCTCCACGGTGCGGTTGGCGCGCTCTGTCTGGCCGTCGGTCTGGGGGTGGTAGGCAGAGGAGAGGAGGAGCCGGGTGCCGGTGAGGTGGAAGAGGGAGGTCCAGAAGTCAGATGTGAACTTGGGGTCACGGTCAGAGATGATGGCCTCCGGCAGGCCGTGGTGCTTGAAGATGTGGTCAAAGAAGAGGCGGGCGGTGTCGTGAGCGGTGGCGGTGGTGGTGGTGGGGATGAGGTGGATCATCTTGCTGAGCTTGTCGACGACGGTGAAGATCATGGTGTGGCCGCGGGGAGTGGCTGGAAGGGGCCCAATGAAGTCCATGCTGACCTGCTGCCAATTGCGGGAGGGGATGGGGAGGGGCTGTAGCAGGCCAGGGGGCAGCTGGTTGGTGGCCTTGTTGCGCTGGCACTTGTCGCATGTGCGCACGTACTCCTGGACGGTCTTGTGCATCTGCGGCCAATAGAAGTGACGCTGCAGCCGCTCCAGAGTCTTGGCACGCCCTAGGTGGGCAGCGGTGTGGGCGTCATGAGCTTCATGCAACAGCTGGGCGCGGAGAGGGGAGGAGGGGATGTAGAGGCGGGGAGGGGTGGAGGTGGTGTAGAGGCGGCCTTCAATGACCTGCAGGTGGGTAGGGCTGGAGGGTGAAAGAGGGGAGAGGGCCTGGGACAGGGCTGCTTGGTAGGCCAAGTCTTCGGGCGCATGGCGGTCAAAGGTGGAGAAGAAGGAGGGGTCAGGGTCAACGATGGAGAGGGCGGTGAGTTGGTGGTCAGGGCGACGGGAGAGGGCGTCCGGCACGGTGTGCTGCTTGCCAGCCTTGTGCACAAAGGTGATGTCGAACTCCGCAAGGCGCTGGGTCCACCGCATCTGGCGCCCGGTGAGGTTGGACTGGGTGAGCACATGGGTGGTGGCGCTGTTGTCAGTCTCCACAATGAAGGGACGACCCAGTAGGTAGTGGCGCCAGGTGGTGAGGGCATGGAGCACAGCCAGGAGCTCACGCTCATGGGCTGGGTAGTTGACCTGAGCCGGGTTGAGCTTGCGGCTCTCGTAGGCCACCACGTACTCGGCGCCGGAGGAGTCCTGTTGGGTAAGCACGGCACCAATGGCAAAGAGGGAGGCATCAGTCTTGACAGTGAAGGGGAGGGAGAAGTCAGGGGGACGCACGACGGGGGAGCTGGCCATGGCTGCCTTGATGTCGGCAAAGCACTCCTACAAATTAGTCCCTGCGTTTCTCCCTGCGCTTTGGCCGACCTTGTCCAAATGGGCTGAAAGTCAGCCAGTTGGTAGCTTGTGATGTAAGGAATCCATCCCAAAAAAAATCAGGTCTAAAAAGTCAAAGGCGGAGGCTGGGCGGCCCGTGGCGTTCACGCAGGGACGGATGCAGGGATGGAGGGGGGGTGCAGGGACGAATGCAGGGATGAGTTGGGGGTGCAGGGACGAATGCAGGGATGGAGGGGGGGGTGCAGGGACGAGTGCAGGGATGACCGACCTTGTCCGATAGGGCTGAAACTTAGCACGCTGATAGCTTGTGGTGTAAATAACTCAGCGCAAAAGAAATCAGGTCAAAAAAGTCAAAGGCGGAGGCTCGGCGGCCCGTCGAGTGTACGCAGGGACGGACGCAGGGACGGACGCAGGGACGGACGCAGGGACGGACGCAGGGACAAACGCAGGGACAAAGGGACCGACGCAGGGACGGATGCAGGGACGCGCGTCGTAGACATTCGTCCCTGCGTCCGTCCCTGCACTTTGGCCGACCTTGTCCGATCGGGCTAAAACTTAGCACGCTGGTAGCTTGTGATGTACGGAGCTCAGCGCAAAAAAAATCCGTACATCACAAGCTACCAGCGTGCTAAGTTTTAGCCCGATCGGACAAGGTCGGCCAAAGTGCAGGGACGGACGCAGGGACGAATGTCTACGACGCGCGTCCCTGCATCCGTCCCTGCGTCGGTCCCTTTGTCCCTGCGTTTGTCCCTGCGTCCGTCCCTGCGTCCGTCCCTGCGTCCGTCCCTGCGTCCGTCCCTGCGTACACTCGACGGGCCGCCGAGCCTCCGCCTTTGACTTTTTTGACCTGATTTCTTTTGCGCTGAGTTATTTACACCACAAGCTATCAGCGTGCTAAGTTTCAGCCCTATCGAACAAGGTCGGTCATCCCTGCACTCGTCCCTGCACCCCCCCCTCCATCCCTGCATTCGTCCCTGCACCCCCAACTCATCCCTGCATTCGTCCCTGCACCCCCCCTCCATCCCTGCATCCGTCCCTGCGTGAACGCCACGGGCCGCCCAGCCTCCGCCTTTGACTTTTTAGACCTGTTTTTTTTCGGGATGGATTCCTTACATCACAAGCTACCAACTGGCTGAGTTTCAGCCCATTTGGACAAGGTCGGCCAAAGCGCAGGGAGAAACGCAGGGACTAATTTGTAGGAGTGAGGCACGTTGCTCAGCCTCGCCCCAACGCCATGGTTGCTCATCACGCAGCAGGTCGGTGAGAGGGAGAACACGGTGGGCATGGTGGTGTAGGAGACGCCGGTAGTAGTTGGCGGTGCCGAGGAACGACCGTAGCTGGTGCTTGTCCTGTGGGGCAGGCCAGTCCAGCACAGCCTTGACCTTGGTGGGGTCTGGCTGGATGCCGGCGGCGGAGACGATGTGGCCGAGGAAGTCCACGGTGTCCAGCCAGAATGCGCACTTGGCCAGGTTGGCGCACAGCTGGTTCTGCCGCAAGAGAGAGAGGGTAAGGTGGAGGTGGCGCTCGTGGTCAGCGGCTGACTTGGAGAAGACAAGGATGTCGTCCAGGTAGACAAGCACAAAGTCATCCAGGTGGGGCTTGAAGACATCGTTCATCAGCTGCTGGAAGGTGGCAGGGGCATTGCAAAGACCGAAGGGGAGGACAGTGAACTCATAGTGCCCGTACCGAGTGCGGAAGGCGGTCTTGGGGATGTCGTCCTCAGCCACCCTGATCTGGTGGTACCCAGACCGGAGGTCGATCTTGGAAAAGACCTGGGCACCTGACAGCTGGTCCAGCAGATCATCGATGCGGGGGAGGGGGGTAACGGTTCTTGAGGGTCTGCTGGTTGAGGGCACGGAAGTCCACACAGAGGCGCAGGCTGCCGTCCTTCTTGCGCACAAACAACACAGGGGCAGCAAAGGGGGAGGTGGATGGCCGGATGAAACCCTTGGCCAGGAGGTCGTCCAGCTGCTTCTTCAGCTGGTCCAGCTCTGGCTGCGACATGCGGTAGATGGGACGGGGGGAGGGGGAAGGACCGGTGAGATGGATGGTGTGGTCCACGGAGCGGCGGGGCATGTCATGGACTGCAGGCAGCTCCTTGGGAAAGACAGAGGGGTATTGCTGCACCAGTGCTGCCGCCTTGGGGTGGAGAGGGGGTGGATCAGGGGCAGGGGTGGAGGAAGAGGGTGAGGTAAAGGGGTTGGGTTGCCGGGTGAGCAGGGCCATGAAGACCTCATCATGCCGCGCTGCCCGGCGGAAGCGTGGCGCCGACAGCAGGTTTAGCTGATCCGCTGGGAGTGGGGTGAGTGGGGGTGGGGTCAGGGTGTGGGTGGAGCCGGCGTGATCCAGGCGTACGACGTTGTTGATCTAGTCCACACACGGGTTCTTGGCTGCCAGCCACGGCTTGCCGAGGACGATGTCAAAGGAAGGGTTAGGGATGTTTGCCATGGAGAGCTGTAAGCGATCGCGGTAGGTACCCATGCGGATGGAGCACGGTGGGAGGGTGTAGGTGGGTAGGGTAGTGTGTTTGGGGCCTGGGAGGAGGAGGCGACGGGGGGAGAGGGTGGTAGCCAAGTGCAGCCCATTGCGCATGAGGTACTGCTGGCTGACGATGTTCCCGGTGGCGCCGCTGTCCACCATGAACCTGGCTGGGTGACCAGCAAAGGTGCCATGGAGGATGATCAGCTCTGAGGAGGGGCCGCTGCCACTGGCTGACAAGGAAGTGAGCACGATGGGGGAGGGCGCAGCAGCGGGGGAAGGGGTGGGGGTAGGGGTGGGAGTGGGAGTGGGCGGGTAGGTGTGGGAACGACAAGGAGCAGGAGGGGGACACGGAGGGGCAGGGGGAGAAGGTAAGGACCGGGGAGCGAAAGCATCGGCCGGCGGCTGGTCCTGAACAGCCAGCACGGCAAAGGACTTGACATGGAGGAAGGCAGGTGCATCAACATTGGCACGCTGCAACACAGCTGGGCGGGCTGTCCGGCCAGGCTGGGGAGGGCGAGGAGGGCTGCCACCTAGAGCTGCAGGTAGGGGCAGGGAGAACCGCACGACCTTACGAGGTCGTCCCGGTGGCGTGGAGCCAGCCACAGAAGGCTGCTTCAGAATGCTGCCAGCAGGTCTAACATGCTGCAGGGGTAAGGGCATGGATCTGACAACCTGCACGGAGGGCCGGCCAGCAGTGTCCACCTTACCAGTGTACGGCTGGCAGGTGGAATGCAGACCAGGGTAGGAGGGTGCAGGGGCAGGGAGGAGGAAGTAAGGTGCGCGGTGGGGACGAGCGCACCGGGGAGGACAAGGAGAGGAGGTGGAAAAGCAGAGGGGCTGGGAGGGGGTGGTGAGAGGGGGTGGGAGGGGGTGGGTCCGGAAGGCGACGTCTAGCGGCGGTCCCCCTTCCGTGGGCCGCTGCTGACGTTTGGGCGGGGAGGGCGGATGGGGCAGTCCTTCATGGTGTGCCCCGCCTTGCGGCAGTAGAAGCACGCTTTGTTGTCCCGCAGAGCCGCACGCTGAGCATCGGAGAGACGAGTGCCACGGCTGCGGCTTGGGCTGGTGTGGAGCATGGAGTCCAGCTCCATGGGCACCGCGGCAGGCTCAGGGCGGGGAGGGCGGGGAGTGGAGGGAGGGCGGTGGGAGGAGCGGGAGGTTGAGGTGGAATAGGAGATGGCGTCCACCCGATCCGCGATGGTGGAGGCTTCGGAGAAAGAGGTTGGCTCGCGCAGCTCCAGCTCACGCCGCACTGAGGGTTTAAGGCCCCGGATGAACCGGTCGAGCTGTTCGGCGGGCGAGAGGTCCGTGACCTCCAGGCAGAGCGCTGTGAACTCGCCAAGGTACCGCCGCACGGAGCTCGTTTGGGTGAGAGCTGCCAAGCGGTCCCTTGCATGGCGCAGCCGGTTGACAGGCGCGAACTGCCGCTCAAACGCAGCGACAAAGCACGTCCAGGAGGTGAAAGAGCTGACGCTGCTGCGGTACCACAGGAGAGCATGGCCGGAGAGGAGGGTGGCGACGTAGACGATCCGTTGGGCGTCCGTCAGCTCGGAGATTGTGAAAAAGAGATCCACTGCGAATAGCCAAGCCGCCACGTCCGTGGTACGGCTTCCAGAGAAAGTGGCGGGTGGATTGGCACGGGGCATACGCTGCTGTGGGGCAGGAGCGGGAGTAGGAGGAGGAGCAGGAGCAGGAGCAGGCGCGGGCGCCGCCGGAGTGGTTTGCTGCAGGGACAGTTGCGCGAGCTGCTGTTCCAGCCGCTGGATTGTGGCCTGCTGCTCCGAAAATACGCGTTGCATCTGAGCGATCTCTTCCGCGTTCATGGCGGCGCGGGATTAGCGGTGAGAATGCGGAGTGGGAGAGAGGAACGGTGGAGTGGAAGAGACGAGGGAAGAGCACTGCGGTTCCCGAGAGAGAAGGCACCAATGTAACGGAGCTGAGACCAGGGAGCCTGTGAGAGCGGGAGAACGAGACAGGACCCGGGGTCAGATAGAGTTCTGAGCCAAGGTTACAACATAGCAGAGATGACCAACAGAGCACGGCTTACCTGTGAGGGCGGGAGAACGAGACAGGACCCGGGGTCAGATAGAGTTCTGAGCCAAGGTGTCTGTCTCTGCCCTCACAGAGCCTTAAGTACTCAAAACCATTCACATTCTTGTTGGAGATTACAATCAAGCCATTCAATCGACTCTTCGTCACGGGTAGTGTGTTATGTGTGACCCGGTAGGATTTAAGCAGGCACCTGCGTGAGGCACGACGGCACGGTCGTGCCCTCGCGCAGGTATGGTGTTGTTCTGCATTGCTATGCATCTAGTTACAGCTTAGTCGCTCAACACTTGCATATACTTGTTCGTCTCTTTACATTTGTAACATTGGCACGGTCGTGCCCTCGCGCAGGTTATGGGCCCACCGCCCTCCTGAAGAGCAGAGCAACCGTTCCGTCAGCCCCCGGTATCACAACCTCGGGTGACGATGAGTGCTGCGGCGCCAATGGCTGCTGCGGCAGCAGTGCAAACGCTGATGGGGCCGAACTACCCTGACTGGAGGTGGGACTGCACCCACGCACTGGCTCTCACCGGCTACTACGACGCCGTCTTTGGCGGTGCTGAGGCTTCCGAGGGAGCAGCACCGGCCACGCCCGCGGGCAACGGCACTCCAGCTGTACGCGTACAGCTAAGTACACCTTCTGAGAGTTCAGCGCCCGAGGGCGACAGATCAGTGCCCGCCAGATCAGTGCCCGGCACTCCGCAGACCTCTCCTCCCGTCTCAGCCGACCTAGACAGGCGCGCGCACGCCTTCATCAGCCTCACCCTCGATCGATCGCGCTACAGATTGCTGTGTGAGGCACACCGCACGGCCCGCGGGTTGTGGGACGCGCTTGCGCGCATGCATACCCAGGAGCCGCTAGCCACGAGAGGCCCTGTTTTGGAGCAGATCACCCACCTCCGCATGACCCCCGAGCAGTCAGTGACAGACTACTGGCTACATGCAGAGCAGCTGCACGCCACAGCCAATCAGTCTGGCAGCTTCAAAGACACCATGCACTTTGCTCTTCGTGGCCTGCCCTCAGATTATGACGTCATCACCAACCCTCTCCTCACCCAGAGACCTGAAGATGTTACCTTTGCTGCAGTGCTTCCCAAGCTGCAGATGCAAGAGCAGATCCTGCAAAGCCGTCGCTCCGCTGATGTGGCTCTCAGCGCCCACAGCAGCCCGGCCGGGCGTGGCAGATCCAGCAACCGCGGCCGGGGCCGTGGCCGTGGCCGGGGCCGTGGCACCAGCAGCAGTGTTGTGGATATGTCCAGGAGGGTCTGCTACAACTGCGGTGAGCCAGGCCACTACCAGGCTGACTGCCCTAGGCTGCAGCGCACCAGCGGCAGCCACACGCCGGCTGCACGCAGCCATGGCGCTCACCGAGCAAGCACTCCCCCAGCACGCAGCAGCAGCCCCAACAGCACTCCTGTCCATCGTGTGCACCTGGCAAGCAGCTCCCGCACTATTGCCTTCACGGGTGTGTGTGCAGCAGCAACAGATCAGCTGCAAGGCGTGTGGCTGATTGACTCAGCCTGCAGCAAGCACATCACCCCGCGCGATGAGCTGCTGCATGATTATCAGCTGCTGCAGCCACCGCATCAGATTTTGTGTGCCAACAACAGCGTCATGGCAGCGCAGGGACACAGCACAGTCAGGTTCAAGACAGAGGATGGGGAGTTCCAGCTGCAGCATGTGTTGCATGTGCCCGGGGCTTCCTCCAGCCTGTTGTCCCTTGGCAGGGCTGTGAGGGCTGGCATCATGCCCAAGTTCAGCAAGGCGGGCTGTCAGCTCACTGCTCCCCACATGGCACCTCTGACAAGCAAACTGCAGGGGGATCTGTTTGTCATTGATCAGCAGCCCATCCCAGTGCTAGACAGCCCTGGCAGCCTGTGCATGGCTGCACGCATGGCGCAGTCACGGCTGCTGTGGCACTACCGCTTTGCCCACTCCAGCTGCCGCAGGCTGGCCAACATGGTCAGGCACAGCATGGTGCTTGGCATAGACGTCAGCGCTGCAGAGTTTGAAAAGCATGACAGCAGCAGCACACTGTGCGAACCATGCATCATGGGCAAGCAGCATAGGTGGGTAGAGCCGCAACATGCGGGTCTCAGCAGGCCTGCGCAGCAGGTGCTGGAGCTCGTGCACTCAGATGTGTGCGGGCCCATGGAGGTGGCCGCACTTGACGGCAGCCTGTACTATGTCAGCCTGCTGGATGATTACAGCAAGCTCTTAGCGGTGACGCTAATCAAGCAGAAGTCAGACGCAGCTGCAGCCATCATTGACATGGTGACAGCTCTGGAGCGGCAGACTGGCAGCAAGCTGAAAGCGCTGAGGTCAGACAGGGGCGGAGAGTACACAGGGGCAGAGCTGCAGCGCTGGCTGCGCACGCAAGGGGTTGTGCATCAGCTAACAGCACCGTACAGCCCTGAGATGAACGGCAGCGCTGAGCGCGTGAATCGCACAGTCCTCAACATGGTCAGGGCCATGATGGATGCAGTAGCAGCCCCAAAGCTGCTGTGGGGAGAAGCAGCCAAGGCAGCGGCCATGATACACAATGTGACCTCAGTGGCAGGGCAGCCCAGCACCCCGTGGGAGATGGCCTTCAAGGTCAAGCCAGATGTGGCACACCTCAGGGTGTGGGGTGCCCCGGCCTACATCCATGAGCCAGAGCAGCTGCGCCGTAAGCTAGACAGCAAGGCAGCCAAGGGTATCTTTGTGGAGGGAATGCCATACCGGCGCCGGCTAGGCCCCCCTCTGGCTGGCTGGGTAGCTGGTTGCGTGTTGCCTCGCCTCGACCTACACTGAGCCACCCGCTGCCGCTCCTCCCGCCTAGCCCTCCTGTCATCCGGGGAGGGGCGCGGAGGTGCCCTCGCGGCGGTGTCAAGCCAGCGGGGAGGCTGACTACCCTGCAGCTCACCGGACCCAACCCGCACTATGCCGAGCCGGCTGCCTAGCCCGGTGGAGGGACCAAGCTCCTGGGCTGGGAGATGGGCAACTGCGTCTGGCCCCGTGACCTCCGTGCGGCAAGAGGCGGTGGGGGCCGCTGCCTCAGCGTCCATGGGGTCAAGGGAGGGAGAGCTGGCCCCAGCCCCAGCCCCAGCCCCAGCCCCAGCCCCAGCCCCAGCCCCAGCCCCAGCCCCAGCCCCAGCCCCAGCCCCAGCCCCAGCCCCAGCCCCAGCCCCAGCCCCAGCCCCAGCCCCAGCCCCAGCCCCAGCCCCAGCCCCAGCCCCAGCCCCAGCCCCAGCCCCAGCCCCAGCCCCAGCCCCAGCCCCAGCCCCAGCCCCAGCCCCAGCCCCAGCCCCAGCCCCAGCCCCAGCCCCAGCCCCAGCCCCAGCCCCAGCCCCAGCCCCAGCCCCAGCCCCAGCCCCAGCCCCAGCCCCAGCCCCAGCCCCAGCCCCAGCCCCAGCCCCAGCCCCAGCCCCAGCCCCAGCCCCAGCCCCAGCCCCAGCCCCAGCCCCAGCCCCAGCCCCAGCCCCAGCCCCAGCCCCAGCCCCAGCCCCAGCCCCAGTCCCAGTCCAGTCCCAGTCCAGTCCAGCCCCAGTCCCAGCCCCAGTCCCAGCCCCAGCCCCAGCCCCAGTCCCAGCCCCAGCCCCAGCCCCAGTCCCAGTCCCAGTCCCAGTCCCAGTCCCAGTCCCAGTCCCAGTCCCAGTCCCAGTCCCAGTCCCAGTCCCAGTCCCAGTCCCAGCCCCAGTCCCAGTCCCAGTCCAGTCCCAGTCCAGTCCCGGTCCAGCCCCAGTCCAGCCCCATGTAACGGAGCTGAGACCAAGGAGCCTGTGAGGGCGGGAGAACGAGACAGGACCCGGGGTCAGATAGAGTTCTGAGTCAAGGTTACAACATAGCAGAGATGACCAACAGAGCACGGCTTACCTGTGAGGGCGGGAGAACGAGACAGGACCCGGGGTCAGATAGAGTTCTGAGCCAAGGTGTCTGTCTCTGCCCTCACAGAGCCTTAAGTACTCAAAACCATTCACATTCTTAGTCATCCACGTGTAAAGGGAAAAGGTGTACGTAAACTGTGGACTTTTGTGCTCGGTGCATCCGCCTAGGTTCGGAGCACCTTGCATAGAGATCAACAGAAGCATCCACAGTAAGAAAAGAACAAATACTCAGTTCGCTAAAGATCAGACATGCAAGTCAGTTTAAAAGATGCAAGCCGTCCATGCTGCGCATGTCCACTACAACAATCTAGCGGTTGGAACAGCAGCTCGCGCAACTGTCCCTGCAGCAAACCACTCCGGCGGCGCCCGCGCCTGCTCCTGATCCTGCTCCTCCTCCTACTCCCGCTCCTGCCCCACAGCAGCGTATGCCCCGTGCCAATCCACCCGCCACTTTCTCTGGAAGCTGTACCACGGACGTGGCGGCTTGGCTATTCGCAGTGGATCTCTTTTTCACAATCTCCGAGCTGACGGACGCCCAACGGATCGTCTACGTCGCCACCCTCCTCTCCGGCGATGCTCTCCTGTGGTACCGCAGCAGCGTCAGCTCTTTCACCTCCTGGACGTGCTTTGTCGCTGCGTTTGAGCGGCAGTTCGCGCCTGTCAACCGGCTGCGCCATGCAAGGGACCGCTTGGCAGCTCTCACCCAAACGAGCTCCGTGCGGCGGTACGTTGGCGAGTTCACAGCGCTCTGCCTGGAGGTCACGGACCTCTCGCCCGCAGAACAGCATGACCGGTTCATCCAGGGCCTCAAGCCCTCAGTGCGGCGTGAGCTGGAGCTGCGCGAGCCAACCTCTTTCTCCGAAGCCTCCACCATCGCGGATCGGGTGGACGCCATCTCCTATTCCACCTCAGCCTCCCGCTCCTCCTATCGCCCTCCCTCCACTCCCCGCCCTCCCCGCCCTGAGACTGCCGCGGTGCCCATGGAGCTGGACGCCATGCTCCACACCAGCCCAAGCCGCAACCGTGGCACTCGTCTCTCCGATGCTCAGCGTGCGGCTCTGCGGGACAGCAAGGCGTGCTTCTACTGCCGCAAGGCGGGGCACACCATGAAGGACTGCCCCATCCGCCCTCCCCGCCCAAACGTCAGCAGCGGCCCACGGAAGGGGGACCGCCGCTAGACATCGCCTTCCGGACCCTCCCACCACCCCCTCTCACCACCCCCTCCCAGCCCCTCTGCTTTTCCACCTCCTCTCCTTGTCCTCCCCGGTGCGCTCGTCCCCACCGCGCACCTTACTTCCTCCTCCCTGCCCCTGCGCCCTCCTACCCTGGTCTGCATTCCACCTGCCAGCCGTACACTGGTAAGGTGGACACTGCTAGCCGGCCCTCCGTGCAGGTTGTCAGATCCATGCCCTTACCCCTGCAGCATGTTAGACCTGCTGGCAGCATTCTGAAGCAGCCTTCTGTGGCTGGCTCCACGCCACCGGGACGACCTCGTAAGGTCGTGCGGTTCTCCCTGCCCCTACCTGCAGCTCTAGGTGGCAGCCCTCCTCGCCCTCCCCAGCCTGGCCGATTGAGGGCACCATTGTAATGGGACTCGGAGGTGCATTGGTTCTTACATTCTTGATATCTGCTGGTTCACTACTGGAGTCCCGAGGAAAGCCCCGAATGTAACCTAAGTAGCTGACTCAACCCTATACACAGTGGGTTGCATGCCATGGGTGCATGATGGGTGGATGCATGCTATGGGTGCATGCTAGGGGTTGCATGCTATGGGTGCATGCTATGGGTGCATGCTATGGATGCATGCTATGGGTGCATGCTATGGATGCATGCTATGGGTGCATGCATGCTACCCACTTTTTGAATGCCGCCAGCAACATCCAGTAGCTCAGCAAAGCCAGGTAGGGAGGGTTGGCCTTGGTGAATTCCTTCCAAACGAGGCCGATGATTGCCCGCATGGGGACATTCCAGCCCAGTTTGGGGTATTCCCCTGGTGCACAGCCGGGGATGGTGTACTGCACAACACACACCAATACTGATTCACTAACATGTACATCAGAGAGCAAGTTAGGTTGGTTACATGGCTACACCATTCATTGCACAATCACCTGGCCCACAGAACGCGGGCACCACATCCGGATGTATTTGGGGGCGAACTTGCCCCAAAGACTGACGGCATCTTTCTGCAAGGATGCATTGAGTATAGATAACCAAGGTGACATGGGCAGTAATAATTGAGGGTATGGTCAATTGTTGTGTGAACACTACACTAACCTCATATTTGCCCAACACGCTGAAGGGCTTGTCGGCGTTGGGTGCATGATGTCTGAACTGAAATCACATGGCAACGATGGGTCATTGTTAGCAAAGGACATTGAGGCACAGGCAACGTGGCCACAGCAAATAAGGCAGCATAGGCACGCAACACCATGCTCACCCGCGCATAGACGATCTTGCTGAACTCATCGGGGACCTGCTTCCTCCCTTTGCGCGCCCGTTTCTTGGCTGGCCCCTGCTTCTGCTTCTCTTCCTCCTCCCCCTTCTCCTCCGCCCCCTCACCCTCCTCCCCTTCATCCTCCTCCTCTTCCTCATCCTCCCCCTCATCCTCATTCTCTTCCTCTTCCTCATCCTCCCCCTCATCCTCATCCTCCCCCTCATCCTCATCCTAAAGGGGCCGCCTCTTAGGTCGCTGGGCCAAAGGCAATTCATCGGACTCGTGCCCAGAGTCAGCTGTGCGAGGGGCAACATCCGTAATCTGCAGCAACGATAGTTCATGGAGTTAATGCACGCATGAAGGTGACTGGCACGGTAAGGCATCGCGGCAGGCAGGCGGTATTGATACAGGAATTACTATACCTTCTTGGCGGTGGGCGAGACGATGGGCTTGTTGGCGAGCGTGTTGCGGTCCATTTTTAAGGCTGTTGTTACACTCAGGATAAATAAGGACCGGTCGCGATGGGATCGACCATAGCTCATTGGATAGCTTGCATTTAGTCCGTTCGAACGGTACAAGTCTTACGTTGTAACTCGCTACCATCGCGACGAAAAAGGCCCAACAAAAAGTGTCTTGAAAAGTGCATCGCTTGCTGCGCAGCAACGTGACATCCGTCGCTGTGCAGCAACGTGACACCTCTTGCTGCGCAGCAACGTGACACCTCTTGCTGCGCAGCAACGTTACATCCCTTGCTGCGCAGCAACGTTACATCCTTTGCTGCGCAGCAACATTTACATCTCTTGCTGCGCAGCAACGTAACATATCTTGCTGCGCAGCAACGTTACATCCATTGTTGCGCAGCAACGTTACATCTCTTGCTGCGCAGCAAGAGCTCATGCTCAGCTGCGCAACAACGTTACATCCTTTGCTTCGCAACAAGAGCTCATCCTTGCAACACCCCAATACACTACAAAATGTATGAAGCGACGCTCACCTATACCTCGCCACACCTCGCTACCCCCCTGCATCGACACCCAAACACTTCGCAACACCTCCTACGGGACTCCGATGTAGAGCACAAGTTTTGATGCACATTCACCTCACAACCTCTCTACGGGTATGCTAATCACATGCATCGATGCGCCCCGCAACACGTTGCTACAAGGACAAACAACACAACACTACCAACAACAACAACAACAACAACACCAACACAAGGTGACACCGCACTAGCACAACAAGGTGACCCCCACCACCAACACCAACACTATCAACACAACATCAACACCATCAACATAACACCAACAACATCACCAACACAAGCCATGTCGCACAACAATTGCGGACTGGCAACCACCCAAGTGCTTGGCAATGCTTGGCTGTTTAGTTGGTGTGTAGACATGGCATGGCAAGAGTGGGCTGGGTTGGTTGCTATTACTAGCGCCCTCTCCAAGCTGCCCGCTAGGGAGAGGGGATGTAGACGGGTGCCGGCCTTGGAGGTGGTGGTGGTGGGACAGGAGATGGTAGGGGTGGGTGGGTGAGGAGACGAGAGGGTGCCACGGGGTGCCCCTAAACCTGGGCTGGGCTGGGCTGGGCTGGGCTGGGCTGGGCTGGGCTGGGCTGGGCTGGGCTGGGCTGGGCTGGGCTGGGCTGGGCTGGGCTGGGCTGGGCTGGGCTGGGCTGGGCTGGGCTGGGCTGGGCTGGGCTGGGCTGGGCTGGGCTGGGCTGGGCTGGGCTGGGCTGGGCTGGGCTGGGCTGGGCTGGGCTGGGCTGGGCTGGGCTGGGCTGGGCTGGGCTGGGCTGGGCTGGGCTGGGCTGGGCTGGGCTGGGCTGGGCTGGGCTGGGCTGGGCTGGGCTGGGCTGGGCTGGGCTGGGCTGGGCTGGGCTGGGCTGGGCTGGGCTGGGCTGGGCTGGGCTGGGCTGGGCTGGGCTGGGCTGGGCTGGGCTGGGCTGGGCTGGGCTGGGCTGGGCTGGGCTGGGCTGGGCTGGGCTGGGCTGGGCTGGGCTGGGCTGGGCTGGGCTGGGCTGGGCTGGGCTGGGCTGGGCTGGGCTGGGCTGGGCTGGGCTGGGCTGGGCTGGGCTGGGCTGGGCTGGGCTGGGCTGGGCTGGGCTGGGCTGGGCTGGGCTGGGCTAGGCGGGGCGGGGGACAGGGTGGGGACGTAACTGGAACTCCTGGCTGCTCCTTCTGGTTGCTTTTGGCGGCTGCTCATGGCTGCTCATGGCTCCGCTGCCGCCTTGCCTGCAACCACCATGCATGCTACACATGCTCATGCATAAGGCTGTTGCCACACTGCTGGCAAGCATGGAAGCATGGCTGCAGCAGCCTATGCTAGCGCCACACACATGTTGCCTTGCCGCTCTTGACTGCCGCTCTTGGCTGCTGCTCCTGGCTGCCACTCCATGCTGCCGCTCCTAGCTGCTGCTCCTGCTGCCGCTCCTGGCTGCCACTCCAGGCTGCCGCTCCTAGCTGCTGCTCCTCTGTAAGGGTAAGCGGCAGCAGCAGCAGCAGCAACAGCAACAGCAGCAGGGTATCAGCAGCAGCAGGGTATCAGCAGCAGCAGGGCAGCCGCAGCAGCAGCAGCCGCAGGCGCAGGGGTTACGTTTGGGCTGGCTGTGCTGACACCCCAGCAGCATGTGCACTCACCTTCAGTCTTGGTTGCTTCACTCCAAGGGGGAGGGGAGGGGAGTTTGGCTGTTCGTCTGTTCCGCTGTTCCGCTGCTCCTCTGCTCCTCTGCTCCTCTGCTCCTGGCTGCAACTGATGGCTTGGGAGGTGGTGGTTGTGGTGCGGGGAGGAGAGGGTGCCTTGCTCCAGGTTACAAGGCAGGCAGGAAGGCAGGTGTTTCAGGGAGGGAAGGAGAGCGAGGCGAGTGGGATGATGCGTATTGCCTTGATACTGCAGCAAACACATGGCATGCAAGCGATTAGGCTAGGCACCTCGAGCTACATAACTACAAATCTAGCCACTCACCATTTCCCGAGGTGAGGTGTGTGTGGGGAGGGTGGGGGGGATTGGGAATGGCGTAGAGGGGAGGGTGAAGAGTGGTGGGGAGGGGAAGGTGTTGCTCAAGGCTGCAGGACGTCGCTCCCGCTTCTGAATGCTCATGGTTGTTACCACCACGGGTACCTATCCTGGCCGCTCCCGCTTCTCCTTGCTGCTGAAGGACTCCTAACTCGAGGCTTCTGCACATGGCTCGCTCTCCTTCATGGCCCCCAACTGCCTTACGGGGCTTCTCCACTCCTCCGCTGTATCGCTACCGGCTCCGCACCATGTTGTGTCTCTGCATTGCTGCACCTGCTGCCAATTTCTGTCGCTGACTCCAGATCCTGCGGCTGGTCGCCAATGCTATGAGGCTGCAGGCTAGCGACGGCTGGCTGGCTCGTAGCTACCCTTTTGGCGACGATTGGCTGCTCCTGGCTGCTCCTGGTTGCTATATGCAGCATGCCATTTTGGCGGGGCCGTCTGCTTTCCTTCGCGATCCTTTCCTTACTTCGTGGTACCTCAGCGAAACCTACATGCACGTCTGCATGCAACCTGAAAGTTTTGTAACCTGAATCAGGCCCATTTGCTGCGCAGCATGGGTCTTAGTTGCTGCGCAGCAAGGGCCTGATGCTGCTGCGCAGCAAGGGTTAGCTTAGTTGCTGCGCAGCAAGGGCCTGATGTTGCTGCGCAGCAAGGGGTAGCTTAGTTGCTGCGCAGCAAGGGCCTGACGTTGTTGCGCAGCAAGGGTTAGCTTAGTTGCTGCGCAGCAAGGGCCTGATGTTGCTGCACAGCAAGGGTTAGCTTAGTTGCTGCGCAGCAAGGGCTTGATGTTGCTGCGCAGCAAGGGTGAGCTCTGTTGTTGCGCAGCAAGGGCCTTATGTTGTTGCGCAGCAAGGGCCTGATGTTGTTGCGCAGCAAGGGTTAGCTTAGTTGTTGCACAGCAAGGGCCTGATGTTGTTGCGCAGCAAGGGTGAGCTTAGTTGTTGCGCAGCAAGGGCCTTATGTTGTTGCGCAGCAAGGGCCTGATGTTGTTGCGCAGCAAGGGTTAGCTTAGTTGTTGCGCAGCAAGGGCCTGATGTTGTTGCGCAGCAAGGGTGAGCTTTGTTGTTGCGCAGCAAGGGCCTTATGTTGTTGCGCAGCAAGGGTAAGCTTTGTTGTTGCGCAGCAAGGGCCTTATGTTGTTGCGCAGCAAGGGCCTGTTGTTGCTGCGCCGCAAGGGTTAGCTTAGTTGTTGCCCAGCAAGGGCCTTATTTTGTTGCGCAGCAAGGGTGAGCTTAGTTGTTGCGCAGCAAGGGCCTTATGTTGTTGCGCAGCAAGGGTGAGCTTTGTTGTTGCGCAGCAAGGGCCTGGTTTTGCTGCGCAGCAGCGAGGCACTTACACCGTTGCTGCGCAGCAACGTTGCACTTTATACCCTTGCTGCGCAGCAACGTTGCACTTTATACCCTTGTTGCGCAGCCGCACATGGAGGGGGGGGGTACCTCTCGCGCGGATCGTTATATCTCCGCAACCGCTGTGAGTTAGGACTTCGTTCCAGAGCGAGGTCCCTCTTAAACTCACTGTTCTATCGTTATATTGGAGCGGAATGTCCATCCGATGAAGAAAAGACTGATGCGTGGGCCTCATTTATCCTGAGTGTACGGGTTAGCAAGACGGACACAATACAATGTAGCGGTGCTTACTCACAAAATTTTCGTCCAAGCCACAGTGAACCAAAAGTCACTTTGTCGGCCAGCAAGCGACGCCGGGTGGGTACACTCACAGCGGGCCGCGATGGCCCAGCGGACACAATGCGATCATTTGCTCTTCAGGCTTCCCAAGACACAGGCAATCATGGTGGAGAAAGCATATCAGTGCCAAGTGTGCGGAGAATCAGGCGGCATAAGAGGAATGCGCACTCACTGTTCCAAGCGCCATCCCCAGTTCGTGGGAGCTGAAGGCACGAAGGCTTGGGCGGAGAGGCAGGCTAAGGCGACAGCTCAGTCCCCAGACGCACAGCAACACACATCGCAAGAGTCGGAAGTAAGATGTCGCTTGCTGTTAGTTAGTACGTGCTGACGTACATGTGCGCATGAGGCAGCTAATGCGTGCACCTCATCGCGGACAATTTGCGCCGCAGGCCACATGTTGTCCGCATGTTGAGACGACATGTGTGCAAGGGAGCTGTGGAGATGGAGGAGGGGTGGATGAGGACGGGCAAGGAGATGGAGGAGGGGTGGCTGAGGACTGGCAAGGAGGCAGGGATCAGGCAGCCCCAGCGGGACAAGAGGGTGGCAGGATTCCAGGGGATGCATGGATGGGACAGGGAGGAGGGGACGAACAGCGTGGGAGGGGAGAGGAGGACAACAGGGGGGGACAGCGCGGAGACAGAGAAGAGGGGGGTGTAGGAGGAAGGGGAGGAGTCGACAGAGGAGGGGACGGAGGTGGTAGTGATGACAGTGGGAGTGAAGACAGTGATGAGGAAGGGGAAGGGTATCCAGGAGGTCCCGAGGGTCCAGGAGGTCCAGGAGGTCCAGGAGGTCCAGGAGGTCCAGGAGGTCCAGGAGGTCCAGGAGCTCCGGGGGGTCCAGAGGGGGATGAAGGAGGGGGGGATGGCGCCAGGGCACGTCGAAGCAAGGTGTTCAAGCTTGATGCCAACCTTCAACAACCCGTGTTCAGGTACTTAGAAATAACAGATATACGTATCACAAGCAGTGAGTTGTTCAATATAGTAGTTGCTTGTCTTTGTGCATGCCATTTCAGGAACTGCCCCTTGACAGGCAAGGACATGTTGGATGAACTGAGCCGGCTTTTGGACATGAGGCTGACCAAGGAGCAGATGAAGGGGGTGTTGAAGCTGATCCGAGCGCTACTTGCACACCAGCCTGATCTCAACCTCATCACCAGCTTCTACCAGCTGATGAGTTTGCAGGGCGTCCAGCACGCAAATGAGTACGAGGTGCATGTGTGCAACGCGGGCAAGGACAACAAGGCCAACAACAAGTACTGCCCAGGCTTCACCTACCCGAAGATACGACGGTGTGGTCAGGGGAAAGGGTGTGGATTAGGCAATGCATGCACGGCGCAAATGACATGTTGTTTGTTTGGGTCAAGGTTGCCTTCATGTGCATGCATGCATAGGTCTGAGTGGCTCGCCCACCAGGATGACAAGTGCGACTACTGTGAGACGCCTCGCTTCCATGTGAACAAGAAAAAAGGTGAAACCAATCTACATGGGCATGGTCAATCTCTAATGACACTTGTAGAGGTAGACATGGGTTGTAGGCTGTCCCTTCCTTGGTTACAGGAAGCCCACAGGAGATCACCTTGAGGCCTCGGTGGAGCATGTCTCTGTTCGGCTGGGACACAGTGGTGAGAGAAATCATGGAGCGCAAGGACGTCATGACCTGGTTCAGGCGAGCTCGGGGCGAGGACCCACCTGCTGGCTCTTTCCGGGCAAGTGAGTGGTCATGGGTTGACCATGGCATAGAATTGACAGCATAGCCAGGTGATTAGTACAGTGACATGCACCATACCATGATGTTGTTGTTTGGCAGGCCCTGCATGGCGAGAGATGCAGCCCAAGCTACCAGAGGTTGTGGCCACCTCCCCCAACACAGCCCACTTCATGATTGGGGTTGACTGGATGACCATGGGCAAGAACGGCACCTGGTCAGTGGGTGTTATTCTGTTGAGGCTGCTGGATGTTCCGGCTGAGGTGTGCGGCAAGCGGGCGTGCAGCTCAGTGTTGGCCGTCATCAACGGAGGAAAGCACCAGTCTCACCTGACAGGCTACATGAAAGCCATCTGCCAGGAAGTCAGCAAGCACATCGAGGGCCCGGGTGACCTGGGTGTGATAGTGGAGCCACACCCAGGCCCAGGTGTTGATGGTGTGGCTCCCGCCCGTGTTGAGCCTGTCCGCATCCATGGAGTCCCAGTGGTATCAATCGCTGATACCCCAGCCACGTGAGTGAGACAAAGGCCAACAGCTAGCACCTACAAATGATTCCACCACCTCCCAGTCCAGTCTATCCCTATACAACTTGTACCCTGCCATGTACCATACACAAACATATTACAACCATTAAGGCAACATTTGCGTGATTGTGTGCATGTAGAGCCACTTTGACCAGGGGCATGGGCCACAGCGCCCTGAAGATGTGCTACAACTGCAACATCAGCAAGCCCCCCAACCCCCCTACAGAGAAGGCGCCCCTTGGCTATGACTCGCCAACGCTGCAGACCCTACCAGGCTCCAACCGGGAGGTATGGAACACTTGACACACTCGACAGCATGTGCTATTTGT